>OZ038526.1:9230730-9830730 GCA_964036665.1 Gordius sp. MW1
AATATAATTTTTTAAATTTACTTATAATCCATTCGCAGCATAGATATAAATATAAATGAGATTAAAAATTTATTTAAAAATATTGTTAATAACATTGTTATACTTTTAACGTATTTATTTTTAAATTTCAACATTTTTAATTATAAGATTAAAAAATTATATTGAGTTGAGAGCATTATATTTTGTAATGGAAGCCTAATGTGGCAAAACTAAAGAATTTAAATATAGATAAGCATGGATGACTAGTGGAGGCTTTTCGCACCTTCTTAATACTCCACCTAGGAGGGAAGCGTTAAGGCATTCAGGAGGTGATAGTCTTCTTTGAACTTCTCCCACAGTCACTTTGTATTTCGAGGTGGAACTTAGCAAGGAAAGTCTCCCTGGAACGGAACAAAAAATGTCACTAGGCGATACCACGTTAGCAGATATGGTGAGGTCCTTGTTTTCCATTTTGGACCGAAGGTGAGCTAGCACACATTATTATTAAAATAAAAAATTACTTATGATTTTTTAGGGATAACATATATTAGTTTGTTGCATATTATATTAATATATCCACACTCGCCTTACCGGCATACTTATTTAAGCATTTTCGCATAATATAAGGTGCAAACGTCGTACCGTGAGATGTTATTTCATAATTTTATTTATGATTTACGTTTGTAGTACATATTAAAGTAAAAAGGCATATATAAGGTTGTCTTGTCCTACTTTATTTATATTTTTATTGATCCACTCCATATATCCCTCGACTGCTGCCACAGTTTGTCTCTATTGCGGTAATGAAGCGCATAAAGTGAAAACGGTCTACTATATTAATAGAGGTGCAAACTTAAACTCCCATGCAATTATATGACCTAAATTTTTCTTGTGACAATTTATACCGTTAAGGTATATCTCTTCACCGTGGTGACAACGATCACCCAACCCAGCCTGTGTAAAGAAGTAGTGCCGCAATTTTTCCTGATTTACTGTAGAATTTAAAAAAAAATGCTCTATAATTATTATTGACTAATTTGAAAAAGGTTGCAAAGGAGCTTATAAACAATTTACATAAAAATATTTTTTAAAGTAGTTTTATCTTTCAATTTCTAGTATTTAGCTGTAAACTACGTTGGATTAAATTTAAATATTATTTATTTAACTTTATGAAAAAATATAATTACCCTTTTAACAAGCACTTAAGTTATTATAAGGGTATTATGCTTAAAATAATTATTATTCAAAATTTCAAATTGATGGCATTGTCTTGTATAATAATAAAAAAAGTAATTGTTATGAAATCCAAAAATGCCTGAACGAACTTGCGTCGGCTTGTGAAGATACTGACTTTGCCAGCACCGCACTTGTGTTATTGAGCTTTCTCTCTAGGTGGTGATGTGGCTGTTCCAAAAACCCATGGTGATTGCCTTCGAACTCCGCTGAATCCATTAGCTCCCTACCAGGATTGTCAGCGCCATTGAGGCCACCCTCCTCGTCAACCATGATAGTGTCCACTCCTTCCTCGTCATCAACCACGTCATCATCGTCTTCATCATCTTCTTCGAAACTAACGTTATTGTCTTCATCGTTACGAGCTGCCACCCGCCCGCCCCCGTGACCGCGATTTAGGGATTTATTGCGGTGTTTAATAGTGATGTGATGCCTTGCAGTCGGATTCATGTCTTGTTCTTCTGTCATGTTCGTGTGACTCATATTGTTATCCCCGTATTCCAACCCTTGCATTTTGACTGTTTGAAGCTCTTTGTAATCATCGATATTAGACAGTCCTGGTAGTCCAACAACAGCCCCATGACCTGAAGGTTGATGATCCATTGAACGTAAGAGCTGATGACGTTGTTGAAGCTTAAATAAGTCCATAACGCGTTCAGCAGCAGCAGCATCACGTTGTGCTGCAGCCAGCATTAAAAGTTCGTTGTGGTGCTCCTGCTGTTCGAAAGATGACAATTCATCATCCCGTCGAACTCTTCCAGGGTGTCTTAAACTTCTGAACAAATCCTCGCGCTGCTTTACCATGCGTATTTCGTCGTCTCTTTCCCCTTGGGGTCCACCACCAATTAAACCAATATGCCCGCTTTCTGGCAGACTTATAATACCTTCACGACCTATGCCTGCGAAAGGATTATCGGTACAGTTATCTAAACCATTTCGTGGAGCCAACCCCTGCATAAAATATAGAAATTCGGAAGATTCTAAATGTTGTTGGGCTGCCGAACGCCCAGGACTACCAGCATCTAACTCTTGGTTGGATCGATTAGCTTGATAATATGTCGCAGGATGTGACTGAGCCCCAGAATTATGTTGATGATGGAACATAGCGGCGGCAGCAGCGGCGGCCGCAGCTGCGTTTTGGGATTCACCGACCAAATTAAAATCACCCACATGTTGATGATAATTTTGTCCTTGACTCTCGTGGTGTGGCGTACCCCTATTTGTAGCACCGGACTGAATGATATGATTAGCTGCTCCAAATCCCAAGTTGGGATGGTGATTGACATGAGGATTGTAAGGGGCTGGGGGAGGAAAGTAAGGTGCTTCATTGTTTATGGAATTTCCACCTCTCTGGAGCAAGAGGGCAGCCGCTGCTTGGTGGTGATAATCGAGTCTCTGTTGATGCTGCTCTTCATTCAACGACTCATGGGTTCCGTGATCCAATGGACCATCAATAAAGAAGGCAGGGAAATGATTGGCTGGGTGATGGCGTGCAATTTGGTTTGGCGAAATCGCGTTACGGTAGTTGGATAGGTGATCATGGTTATGATCTAATATTTCTTTCCTTTCCTGTATAAATAAACATAGGTAGTTTTATTTTTTAATCTACTTCATCTAAAATATATTTGATTTGTAAAACATAAACCTTAAAAGTCACGTGTTGATTAAATAACTTATGCTCATATAAATGATTAGACCCCTGCTTTAATATACTAGCCCATTTGCTAAAATGTTTTTAATGTCTAATTAAAGATGACACTAAGGTTATAATTATTAAATAGAAGTATTAAATAAATGATTATTTTACAATAAAAAAATGAGAAATAATGGTTTATACCATAGTCATAAGCACGACTTGATTTAAAGTCGAAACACGGTGTAAATAGGTTTATAAAATTATCATATATTTAATTTTTAGAGCTATATGTAAAAATAAGAATAAATTAAGTATCAATTTCAGGTTTTAGTAAAATTTAATCTACATAAAGTTTCTCTATATGTTCGAATAACTTTCAAATTTTTGTGCAGGGTTGATAGATGTGATATTCATTAAAAATGGAGTGAAGCTATAATTCACATATGAGCGTTCATGGGCATAGCCAAGGAGGGGGCAAGATGGCGGCTGCCCCCCTCTCAAAAATGTATTAAAATTATGGCTAACATTTCAAAAAATGATCATTTTGCCCCTCCCTAAATCATTATTGCCACCCTCTAATTGCTGGCTACGCCCATGTAAGCATTGTTATCTAAAAAGACCTTACTAGATTTACATTATCGTTTTTGTTCATTTTGATCAATTCCTTATGACGCGGTAGCCCTAAAATGGTATAATCTTCAGAGTCAAGAGCTTTGCAGGGGGACAATTTAATATTTTTATAATTAAAAATGTTTTTATTATCCATAGCCTGGTCGGTTATAAATTTCGTCCGAATGCTATCGTCAATATTAGGGAAAAAATTAAGGATGTTAGATTTATTGGCTACAACCAAGGGGCCAATTTGCTCTCTAGTTTTTATCGTAGCATTAGGTACAAAATGGTACGTGTTCTTTGAATTTTGGGGAGTGGGCGAACTTTGGCAGTACTTAATTTGACCACTAGGCAGTTCTGAATCATTTAGCGATTGATTGGCAAGCGAATCACCTTCAACTTCAGCATCTTTTGATTTCTCGATATGCAATAAGTTTGTTTGACTAGATATTATATTATTTACAGCCATTTCTTCATCCTTACTGGCTCGGATCAATGCCGCCCCATTCCCGTTTTCTTCTATTTTTCCACTTTTACTTTCTGTCGGGGCATCCATGCTGAAAATTTTTATCTTGAAAGCTTTTTAATTATGTTTTTGTGACATTTGTCAAAAATGATATATAGGTGGACAGTTCGGGGATTATTCGTTAAAATTGAATGATCAATTCAAATACTATTTTAAACTTAGTAGAGATTAACCGGGTGAATATATTCATGAATGATATGGCACATTGAATCATTGTTAATGTTTTGACTAGTTCATCGGTGAATCATAGGGTAATATTAAGATTTAACTTTTCTCTAGACATACTGCAATGAACTAATCTCAAGATACGAATAATTATTTTTCAATACAATTTTACCTAATGTTCTTAATAATGGTGGGGCCTAGTGTCAATTGATCATAATATACATCCTGTTCATATAATCTTTAACTTCCAAAGAATCAAGTGGAATGTGTGAGTTTTGTAGAAGTGAATAGATATAGTATGTGTGTTTTAGGGGATGGTCGGTGCGATGGTCGAATCGCGACAAAAAATGGAAAACGACACTCAAAAATGTGTCGTCTTTTGGTTGGCGATGCGAGGCGCAGAAGGTGACACTCACAGGCAAGGAGTTCGTTGTAGTGCGTCGTGGATGATAGAGGTAAAGTAATTGCCATCAACCTTTTCACTTCATACACACTTTTGATACGGTTTTACCACCCACTTCCCCTCACCCCGCTTACCTGAGCTACCTACCTCTAAAGCTCTTTCTTCTTACCTAGGTATCTTTTCCCCCCTCTACTCCTCCTCTCCCCCCTTGTTTCTTTTGTGTGTCGTTCGCGCTGGAGAGAAAAGTTATGTCATATTTGCGACAACTCCCATACACAATTTAAACGTGTACCTCCAGCGTCAACCTCTTTTAATTTTATTACAACGCACCTAGGCCCCGTACCTCCCCCCCCCCCTCAGCTCATCCCAAATTTCGCACAAAGGCACGAATTGTCGCTGCACCATGGGAGGACTACCCTAAAGGAACCTTTAACCCAGGTCCCTCCCGCTAAGTTAAAAAATTCTTAAAGTGCAATTTAGAGTTATATGATCAGTGAAAATTAATAAATTAAAACTTATTTTGATCAACTACCTAGTATTTTGGCCATTTTTACAGCATGCAAAATATCCTTTTTGAAAGTATTACTCTTGTTTTTGAAGCAATAAATCTAAATCATACAAACTTACAAATAACAAAAGATTAAAATTATTATATATATTTTAATTCTGTTAAGTCACATTAGTAAAACTCTTCTACCTAGATCAAACCAATATAAAGGTCTGTATAAATTTGCAAGAAAACAAATCTTGTTTTGTAAAAATGGTTTTTAAATTTATAAAATTAATAAAGCCACGATTTAAAATGACTAATTTAAAGCTTACCCCAAAGTCGAATATATAATTTAAACATGAAAAAAGCCTCTTGTATTTCAAGAGAGATAAAATTATCTCGAAAAATGGAATTAAAATTAGATAATTTAACCTAAAATATAGAACTAAAGGTGACGGAAAATATTAAACCGCTGTTTTGTAGTGTTATAGTAAAGTGGTTGTTGGTGTCTTATACCTAGCATTATTATCCATAGCCTAACAGAACATTCCTAGTATGTGCGAGATTACAAAATAGCCAGAAGACGTTTCATCTCTTTTCTATTCATTTTTAATTTTCCTACTGCATTACCTTCTAAATATTATTCGGATTTTTCGTAATTATTAGCTAACAGTCAATATCAGAATTTCGTGAAATTTAATTACTTGGTAATAGGAAAGTTATAGCTATTAAAAAAATGGTTATCGAACCAGAGCAAAACATTGGGCTATCTCAACCGGTAAATATATTAATAGAGTTAAAGAATTAGGAATGTCCATCGTTCGATAAAGTGCATAAATTTATAACATTATATATATACAATACCAATTGAATTTAATGATTCCATTTAAAATTCGATTAAATAAAATATAATTAGTTGAAAAGAGCGCCTTATTCATATTATATGATATAATAGAAATATTAATTTAAAACATAATTTTATGTTGTAGCCAAGATTGTTCGAGGACAATATGTAACAGTTAATCTTTGGACTGGAGGTAACGGACTAGGAATGGTATATGCTTTTTTTTTAAACTTCTTCAAAGTTTTAGAAGATTTTTACCCTCATATTTAATGTTTTTCAAGGATAGATTATCGGGATTTTTCGATGGTGTCAAAAATATATTATAATTATTATAATATTTCGTTTTCATAGAAAACATCATCAGATTAATAAAGAAAAATTCTTCAAAGTTAATATCTATTCATAGTAAATTTGTATTGCAATTTTGATATTTACATTTGAGTGGATGAAGCTCATAAATTGAGTTGCCTACACTAGAGTGCCAAATACTATGTGTTTTAATGTGGCATATTGTTTAAATTTTTTACCCGCCCTCCTTCCGCTCAAATGGCATATGTAACGGTCAAAATTTAATCAAAGTTTTAGAAGAGTAAAAAAGTATTTCTAAATTGAAGGCTAAAAATTATAGTTATCAATTAAGCCCTTTGTTTATATAGGTCTGTGTTCTTTTTTCTACGCTGTGGCTACACCGAGAAAAACGTAGTTAAAATTCTTTTAAGTTAATATAGTCTTAGTTTATATATGGAATAAAAAAATAGATTATATAAATTCAAAGGATTTTATTATTTTTAAAATATATACACCTCGTCTATAACGAGTTACCCAAATAAAAAATCACAATTTGAAGCAATTTTAATTATTGGGGAAAACATTATAAAGACATTGATTTTTGTCAAATTTTTTAGTATATTTTTATATATAAATAAGAGAGAAGAGAAATAGATGATTAAGTAATTTGTAGGCATTATAAATGCCCCGTGGCTATAATAATCCCCTAAATGCAGCTAAAATACTTCTTAGTAAAAACTCTGTCTTTCCTAATAAACTTATGATTTCTTGTAACAAGCATGAATTAACTTTTTTGAAAAGTAACAAATAATTGTAATTAATATTGCTTAAAATTGCAGCACATGATCAAGCATCATTGTTCCAACTAGTGTTGTAAAAAGGCTGCGTTTTGATTGGTCGGCTTTTGGTTTTAGTCGACTAAACTAAACTAAACATACACAGACCATAGGTTTTGACCAAAAAATCTTTGGTCTATTTATGCGGCTAAGAGTGGCAGTTATTTAGCCAAAATAGGGAACTATTAGCCCCGCGAACCTATTCTTCATATTATTTATATTTTATATATACAATATCGGTTAAGATTGTAAAGGCGCGTAGCCAGGATTTTCTCAAGGGGGGGGGGGGGGGAAATTTCAAAAATTTTAAAAACTTCATCGGGAGTAGGAGCTAACTCCCGATGAATTGTCAATAAAGCCAATCCATTTAATCTATTCTTAGACATGGTATTTCTAATGTCAGTTTTTAGCCTCCTCAGCGTTGAGAAGCTATAAAAAATCTTTTTAATCTTTGCCAGGGGGGGATTTCCCGTTCCCCCCCCCCCCCCCCTTATTTACGCCACTGAGATTGTATAAACAAAACCCATTAAAATAAAGTAAGATATATACAAGGCTCAGTCTCTTATCGCAGTTTTACTTTGGTATACAAAATTTAATAAAGACAATTTTTTAATTCAACGGAACTCTAATAATTTAAATAAACATTTAGAAACTTAGCATAATTTGAATAAATAGAATGAAAATAACTTGTATAAAAATTAAAATGTTAGTTCGCTAATTTATAATCATATTTTATATATTACTAGTTATATATTATTTATGTAATTCACCCAGTGGGTTTGTTTTTAAAAAAAAAAATCTTAAATAAATTTAAAAAAGAATATGACGACGCCTAAATTATTTTAAAAACTATACAAGTATCCGAGTGTGCGATAAGCCCTTGAATAACAGCAGCGGTTTTAACTAAAACCTGATTTTAGGCCAACAATAGCCTAGGGCTTTTTGCCTCAATAACCTGTCCACCACCTTCAAACATAGGATAAATTTCATAAGCACCACACATTTTTAAGCAAAAAAGAAGCAAGGCTACCAATCCATTCTAAGTTCCATTACAAGTAATATATAACTTTATCAAATCTTAAAAAAGAAATTCTGTTAAATGTCTGTGTTTTGCTGATGAAATGCTTAACGATGTGACTTAAATAAATTATCCGTAATCTTTAAAACACTAATTTTTATTATAAATTGTAAAGGGGTTTATATATAATGTGAACTATATATAATGATATCCACTAACTCGACTTAAATATTATTTAATCATTTATTGATTAATAAATTTTGTGTATAATTTGAATTAGGCATGGGAATTTAGCCGCAGTAATATTAATCTTAAGTTGAAAAAAAGCCATTTAAATAAGAATAAACTACTAAAGTATTCGGTTAAAAAATATCAATTTTATATCTTTTTCATTTCTTATTTAATTAGGATTCTGTAAATTTGTTTAATTATGCGTACAAGAATTTAAAAAATCTTTGTCTTTAATCAAGAAGATGGATATATAAAAATTAATTTGTGTTTTTGTAAAAAAAATATCCTGAATTTATTGTGCTTCTATGTGTCACAGATCAGTTATATATTTAAAACTTTACATGCTTATGGAAAATTTATAATATCTTAGAAATAAAACTTATATAACTATAAATTCGTAGATTAACCTTTTGCTTAAAGAAGATCTATTATATGAAATTATTAATAGTCAAAAATATTTCCGCTGTCATGGTGCCTAGTGCCCACCCTTAAAGATTTCTTTGATTGCATGCCGACAAAATAAGATTACAACAGAAGTACTAATGGAGCTCCAGCTTGACAAGGTAATATTAGAAAGATATTAAACTTGGATATTAAATTAATGAATCGTTCGTTATATATATTTATGGCAGTCCTAAAATAGCAAATCATCGCCTATATATGCACGGACCTAGACAATAGGGGGGGAGGCGAACGGGCGACTGCTCCCCTCTAAGTCTAAATTTTTGTTGAAATTTAATAAAATTATGGCTATAACTTCAAATAATAATCATTTTGTCCATCCCTAAATTATTATGCCCCCCCCCCCTTTAATTGAATTATATATGTCACCTGGTGAGCGATTGCAAATTGATAAATTAATAAAACTATAAAAGTGACGAACATAATTATTTATAAGAGTTTGTTGTTAATAATGGATAATCATGCCCCTCATTGGTAAGGTGGGGCATATTGTTATAACTTTTCATAAATTGAAAGGTATTTTTCAGCAGCTTTATATTTGTATATATACTATCATGGGCGTGGCCGGGGGGGGGGGGGGCAGGGGGGGGGGGGTCGACAAAAAAATTTTAATAGAAAAACCCTTAAAAATTAAAAAAATTTATATTTTGCCCCCCCCCCCCCAATTGAACTTAAACAACTTTCGCCCCCCCCCCCATTCCAAAACCTGGCTTGGCCCATGTATGTATGCTATAACGAAATTAGGAAACAATTTATTAAATAGGCTTGAATTAAATTAACCCCAAATTAAATATAAATTTAAAAATGAAAAGGTATAACAGAATTTTAAAATAGATAATTTGAGGGATTAATATAGTTGATAATATAAATTCTTTAAGCTAGAATTCAAGAGTCATTTATTTGGCGAGTCTATTAAAACTGGTATTAACAAAACATTTATATTGAATCTGTCTTTACCCCTCAAAATATTATGAATTATAAAATATATCTAGCCTATATTATTTAGTTATAAGGTAAACCGATTACTTTAAAATTAATATTTTTGTCATATTTTTATAATCAAATATACTTATTTTTCAATTTGAATAACTTCGATTTAACTAAATTTTCCTGCGACAAGAAAAAAAAACTCGACTATTAAAAAATTTTCCTGCGACAAAAAAAAAAGAAACACAACTATTCAATAATTTTCCTTCGACCGTAAAAAAATTAGGAATAGGAAATAAATGATGACTACACAAACACAATCGCAACTAGTAATCTAATCTCAAATTTAATTTTACCAAAATAATTTAAATTTATGTGTAAATTTGCTAATAAACATCTGTATTAATTTAAGTTAAGTTTAAATAGGGGGGGGGGGGGCAAAACATATTTTTTTAATTTTTAAGGGTTTTCGTATTGAAACTCTTTTTTTTTTAATAGGGGAGGGACCCCTGCCCCCCCCCCCTGGGTACGCCCATGCACATTTTATACATTTGATATTTTAATTTTAGTTTACTCTTATAATGCAAATTCTATGACATAGAACAGATTGTTGCTTGTAGATTATTTAGAATAGATGGTATAAAATTATATTTATTAAATCCAATTTTCGTAAGAATGCATTCAGTGTTTATTTCTATTAGCCATACATAGGTTAGATACAATATAAAGATGGGGTAGCCAGCATTGGGATGAGATGGGGGCATCAATGATTTAGGGAGGGCAAATCAATTTTTAAAATTTAACCCGTAATTTCAATAAATTTTTGGATTTAGAGGGGCCAGGCGCTACGCCCATGGATATTAATATATAGATGAAGTCTTAAGTATTAGCTCATAATATTTATGAATATATATGTATATTATCAACATAGCCTTAATCATTTATGACATTGTATTATATATAAATCTTAAAATTTTAGGGCTTGACTTACAAACCATTGAAGTCATTAATGTATAAGTTTTATTGAGTTTTTTGGTTTAAAAAACATGAAAAGCGGCAAATTTATGTATAATCTTAATTTCATATTCCGACTTATATTAGTGATGTATACTTATTGAAACATAAATTTAAATTTAGCTGGTAGGGGGGAGGGATTTTTATAGAAACTTTAAGATTTTTTTATTTCCAATGGATTTTAAAATTCAATGAGATTTTAATACCTTTTTTATTTTATTTAATTCCATTAATTTTCAACATTAATAAAACAATTACGGTCAAATAAGATTTTGATTTAATTAAAAGATTTTTTGACACTGTGAAGTGATTAATTTGTGTCACTATCATTAAAAATTAAAATTGAACATTTTAAAATAAAAGTTAATAAAAAAATTATTATTATTATCCTGACGTTCACTTAGCCTTGCCCCTCTGTGCCTAATTAATGTTTTGTAAATAATGTACAATTTATGAAATTGATTAAAGATATTTGAATAAATAACTATCAACCATTGGCGTAGCCAGAGAGGGGGCAGGGGAAGGGCGACTGCCCCCCCCCCCTAAATTACGAGAAAAAAAAAATTTAATGCAAAAACTTTGAAAAATTAAAAAAAATTATGTTTTTCCCCCTTCTCATGGAACTTTTAAGCGTTTTGCCCCCCCTCACTAATCCAAAACCTGGCTACGCCCATGCTGTCACCCAAAAAAAAAATTCAGTAAGAGTCCTTTAAAAAACTAATTAAAAAATATGATGTTGGCTTGGATTAAGTTCCGAAGTTTCGAAACTTTGTATGGGTAGGGTAAATGAAAACAATTAAATCGGGAATTTATTATTATAATATTTTAAATGAACACCCTGGCAAAGTTCTATTTTAAATAAATCCTTTAAACCGTCATAAATATAAAACTATTTATTGGCTGTTTCAATATTTTACAATTTTTCGATCGGGTTGGTGCTAAACTCACTAGTGGCCTGGGCAGCATTACGCAAAGGGGGGGGGGTTTAACATTTTTGGATAATTCATACTAAAACATAAATTCACTAAGATTTTATACATCAGTGGTGGAGGCAGGATTGTCGGGGGGGGGGGGGTTAATTTTGTGTCAAAATTTTTTGATTAAACAAAAATGAATTAAAATTATATACATTTAATATCTACGATGGTTTTTTTGGGAGAAAACGAATTAAGAATATCCTAGTGTTACTTTTTACTTAGAAAAACATTAATAGTTAGATTATTTACATTGTGTGGCTCAATACAGCCTGTGGTTATTTTTCCAATGATCTAATTTGCAATGAGCTCTTTCAGTTTTTTTAAATAAGCCAACCAGGGCTATTGTTTAAATTTTTAAACTTATTTTGCCCACCAATACGAAAGATTTAAAAAAATATTATATTATAGGTCCGAGCCCCGCCCGCTAATTTTTTGCAAAGCACGGGCCCAGCCTGTACCTACCCTGAAGAAGCTCTTTTAGTTTGCTGGTTTTTTAAAGCAAATTTTTTTCAATATCAAAACAATCATTTATATTAGAAGTTAGATAATAAATTGCGGGTTTTTGATAATAATCAGAAGACAATAATAATTGCCTATAGATGGCACTAATTAGAGGAAACTTTTAATTTAATTGCGGCACTCACTCCTGACAGGGGTTATTATTATCTTCTGATTATAATCATTTATATGTTGAGAATGTTCAAAAATAATAAAAGAATAAATTTTGCGGATAAATGACGAGGAAATTAATATTAATAGTATGGATTTGTGATTATTATAAAAAAATTATCCGTAAACACACAAAAACATAATTTCCTTCCTAAATTTTTAGAACTTTAACTTTGTCCCATCCAACCAAATTTGCTATAATAAAGTTTGCTATGTTATGATGATCAACTAAAATTAGACTTTAAGAATAAATTTAACATGCCAGAGGAAGTAATGATCTAGCTATGTTGTGGAAAAACACATTGAATTTCAAAATAAAAAAATCTAAAGTAAATTTAAAAATTAATATAGCATGCATGAATGAAGCGTGAAAGCACTCTGAAAAATTATCATTTATTTTGAGTATTAAATTGGGCGTAGCCAGGGGGAGGCAGGAAGGGGTGGCATGGGCGTAGCCAGGTTTTGTATTGGGGGGGGGGGCGAAACAAATAAAAATTCCGGGCAAAACATAAAATTTTTTATTTTTAAAGGTTTTTGCATTGAACAATTTTTTTCGTCATTCAGGGAAGGGTGGCCCCCCCCAGACCCCCCTGGTGGCTGCTCCCCTCTAAAACCAAAAAACTTTAAAATATATTATATTTATGACTAAAATTTCAAAAAAGGATCATTGCTTCTCCCTAAATCATTATTGCCCCTCTCTAAAATCCTGGCTAGGTCCATGAGTATTAATTTTGTATTTTATTATTATGCTCTTCTCTAGCATAGATTTTCATCTAAAATTAAATCTCAAAAACAGCGCAACACTAACAAGAGTCCTCCTAGGATTATCATTGAGTTTTATAAAATTCTGAATTTTTTTCAATTTTTTGTCAATGGGGGGGGGGGGGGGGTGGAGAGAGTTCTAACCCGAAATCCCCCTTTGCCTACGCCATTGAAACTGACTTCGTAAAACTTTGGACAAGTAAACTTTCCCTAATCGTAGATCGTTTATTGATCGATAGCAGTGTCAATCAAAGGTGACAGCACAGTCCATTTCCCCTTTGTACAGCTAAGATTGATCGCAATAAATATGGTCCTCTCCCTCCCACACCTTCTTACCTACCCTTTGCATATTATATTTATAGGTGAAGTCATAAATGCTTTGATGTGTTTCCTCCTCCTTTCTGATCTCTCTCTCTCCCTCTCTCTCGCTCTTCAGTTAAAATAAGCTTAGTCATCTCATTCTCATCTTTGATAATTTTTTTTACTTAAAGTTATATATAAAATTGGCATCCACCTTGCCCCCTCCTCCAACTAAATCTAAATAAAATAAGTGTACTTGATGGGGCGTGAAATTGATAAAAAATAATTGGAAAGCGTTATACTCCAAATACGTAAAAAAAATTACTTTGAAGCTTTGTGTATATATGGTATAAAAATAATAAAGCCAACATTTTCTTATCCTAACTATATGAATTTGAGCCAATTGCAAAGTTAATTATCGATATCGTTTGTTACCTATCGGAAGCTGGATTTGGGGAGGGGGTTGATTTAGCCTGTAAATTAACTAACAAACTATATGCTCAAAACTGTAATGACATTCATTGATTATATCTGAGCCAACATCCTTAAGGTGCCAGATTGACTGAGATAACTGGGGAACCCAAACTTGGCAAGACAATTTTTGACTCCAAAAATTAAAATTTAAATGTAAAATTACTAATTTATTTAGAAACTAAAAGCGTGTAAGTATATAGTATATATAGAGGATATATAATTGCGTTACAAGCCCCTACTATATCACCACGTTTAAGATTTAGCCTTCTCACATACAAAAATTAACAAATTCATGATAATTAAAACTTTATACTTTATAATTACTATCACATCAATGTTATGTCTACCTTGAATTTTTCCCCAAACTTTACAAGGATGGCACTATAAAGTAATATAGCTTATCAATCATTGAAGTGATCGATTTAATGACCTCTAAATTTTTTTAACATATTCAAAATTTGAGTTAATATTAATTATTTTCCGAATTTAATATGGTTTAAAAAGTATAATGATATTTATCTTTAAATATTAATTATAGCCACCAAAAATGTGCCAAAACTTTCACATATGTAATTTATTCCAATTTTTTAAAGTTGTGAATTGTTATAGTTTTCCCTTGTCCCTTCACATCCTCTGTTATTTACGCATAAATTACTAAGGCTCTATGTGAAAAATAAAATAAATGGTGGGTAAAAGTCTAGTCAAAGGAGCATTTATGTTGACTTTTGCAATGTCAAGCAATTTTATCAAAATTTTTAACCTTTGAAACATTCTTACCAAATTCATACGACATCTTGCGTAAATTCGTCCAACTCATAACCTTATTTTAAAAATCAACGGGCTTTTTTTTGTCTGATTAACTTATTACAAAGCATAGGCGTAGCCAAGGGGTGGCAGGAAGGGGCTGCTGCCCCCCTCTGAATCCAAAAATTTGTTAAAATTTATTAAAATTACGGATAAAATTTCAAAAAATTATCCTTTTGCCCCTCCCTAAATCATTATTGCCCCCCACCCCCATGTTATAAAGCATTGGCCGCTATATGATTTAAAGTAGCTTTTGAAAGGTACTACAATCAATTTTAGCAATATAAGAATGTTAGTTATGGTCTAGAAAGCCAATTGTAAACATTTCTTACAGTTATGGAGTCTGAAAAAATGAGTAAACTGACTTTTTTATATGAATAACCTTTTATTGGGTAAAATTTGAAATATAAAATACTGAATGATTAAAATTTTAGTTATTTAAACACTACTATAAAAGATGTTGTCACCTAGCTCAATTAGATATAAAACGAAAATCATTTGTTAAGCCCGTTTAGGGTTTCTACCGGGATAAAATCGGTCAAGGCCCACATTTCACCTTTGAACCCATTCAAAATATTTGGTACTTTTTAGATTTAGAAATATTTAAAGCTCTGTTTAACATTTTATCAATGTTGTCAAAGATTTTAGAAAATTTTTACTCTAACGTCCCAAAAAATGATGAAAATGAAAACATTCATTTTATCATATATTGAATTATCAATTTTGATATTATACTTATAGTCGATATCATATGTTAAAAAACGTACTCTTTCACTAAGTAAAATTCAATCAGATTATGATCCTCAAAGTAAAAATATAAAACTCTAATGACTCAAAATTTGTATATTCATGATTATATTTATTATCATATTAAAAAAAAAATATTTTGTAAATTTTCGGTTTAATAATATTCCCTTTTCGATCATAAGATATGTACGAAGTAGTATGTAAAAATTTTCAGATTTTGTACGGCTAATATTAATTCGAATAAAGCTCAAAATAAATTTTTTTATTTTAGGAATATAAATTAGTGATTGCAGTTAATGTTAAAACATCAACCATTTTAGATAAATATAAAGTAATATTTATTAAAGATTTGCTGTGTATTATAATTTAAAAAGAGTCTAAGAGTTGTGGACAAATTGTTACATATTACTTAACAGATTATAATTTAAGTATTAGTCGTTTTATAAAACTTTAGGTCATATTTGAGATGGGATTTTAAGGGTAGGATACGATCAAGGCTCAAAATATTCAACTCAGCGCGAACCAAGAGTCTGGGGATGTATTGTTTTCCTGTTTTCCTTCGCATTGGGCCATGTGAAAATTTATAGACTAAAAATATGGCTATAGTTTACCCATATTAGCATAAGAATTAAAGTGTCCAACTTATCATAGAAATGGGCGATAATGTATCATATTTTGCCCACGGCCAAACTAAGTAGCACACAAACGTAGCACGTTTTACTATGATGACGAGATCTCACCTTGTTTGTAAATGTCAAATAAAATCCTTCCTACCAGGACACGAGAATTATAGAAATTGTGAACCTATTGTTTCGAGTTAAGATATTCCGATATTTTAAGATTTTTCCTTCCAAAAGGGATTCGGATAGAATAGGCTGAACTACCAATATTACAATTAATTAAAACATAACAATCTACAAAAATACAAAAATTATTTAAAATCTCTTCCCTCTATTTACAAGAATTGTTAATTTAATGTGTTTCTATGTTAATTTATATAAATAAAATGGGTACGGCACAATATGCTAATGTCAACGAGGAAATAACTATAAGAAGTGTTTATGGCGCTCTTCCATCAAAAGAATCTCGTGAAAACTCATTATACGATTATACTTAGACGATAATGGTAAGACAAAATATTAATAGATGAATATAATTAATTTAATCTTGATGTTAGTAAGTTAATAATAATTAAATTAAATTCTCGTGCCCTACTAAGTCAAAGTAGTCCTAATTAACACACGGACCAGTCCAGCCAATATCTAATCTAACCGTGGATATAAAAGTACATTAATAAAATTTAACAGGTTTGTTTTTTAAAGTGCCTTCCATCCTACCTAAGGTAGAAAAAAAAACTTTATTTATTAATCATCCTTGATGCTCTCCTCTATCCTACATACTAAAGCATCATCATATGTAAATTAGCCGTGTTTCCCCCCCCCCCCCCCCCCGATTTTATCCATTATTAGGTGTCAACTATGGTAGAAAAGGGGAGGAATTTGCTACTGTAAAGTTTGCATCATAATGTTCTTCGATTATCCCTAGATGCCGATCAATCGTGTACCCTAGTTCTCCTCACATTATAAATTAAGCGTAAAATTTTACTTTTCAAAGGGACATTTATATATTTAGTACTACTTTCCTATTCAATTTGTTAAACGTCTTGTATAACAAAACATATTTGAAAAACGTAGGAAATTGTTTAAAGATATATGGATAATTAATATAATACGCATAAATATTTTTTATTCCACTTGTTTTTCATGTAATATTTATTTGCCGAGGCATTAAAGATGCTAAATTTATTCAAGGTACCATAATCCTTCGGTAATAAAAATGGCAACTAAAAAACTTAAATCTTTACAAAAATTAAAAGGCATTACTATCAATAAAAGCTACCAACACAAATTTAAGAATTTCAAATGGGCGAGATAAATATATTTCTAATGAAAACCTTTTTTATAGATCTATATAACTGTCGTATAAAAATAAGAAATTTATTTACTATCAACTTTTAATTAAATTAATTTTTGCTTATTAAAAGATTCCTACGACTACATAATATGATAATGTAATATGTATAATTAGAAATGCAAATGATATACAATGTAGTTATTATTATTTATAAAATCTAAAAATAATATTAAACGCAATAATAGAGAAATTAAAATATTTAGTTTATTAATTATAAAATATCAATTGGCTAACTTTAAGTGTTGACGGCGAATGCGTTCCCTATCAAGATTTTAACACTTTAGGCAACATATTTAGTTTTGAAAAAACTTCCATGATGAGCTTTGTAAAAGGTGAATGGGGTGGATGAGAAAAGAGTTTTATGTCTAGAAGGAACAAATAATGGAACCTAAGGGTTAATTGTTTTACCATTATAAAAGCTCTATTTTCAATACATTTATTAAATTTAAACGTTTCCACGCATATTTTTCATATAAGTCCTTGTAAATTTTTTGTTAAAATAAAAGTTGGGGGAAGTGTGCTATGCTTTAGGTATTCTTCAATGTGATAAAAAATCGCACAAAAATCGATTTACCTGCCAAATGGAATGGTAAGGTAGCATCTTATCCACCACGTTTTCAGAAGACATACGGCTGTAGTTGTGGTAGGAAAAAAATTTCTAGCTCACGGGTGTGACCAGAAACTGGCTTCAGGGTCCTTAATATGTTAATTGGAAAATGGAAGTTGGTATATACAGGCAAGTAAGAACACACTTGTTGATAAAAGAGTGATTATATATATCTATCTATCTATTCCTATATATATATTATATATATGTACGAGAGTATATGTATACCGGTAGAACGACTGAGTAGTGGGAAGTGCAAGGTAAAGGGTGCGCGCGAGTGAACGAGCGTGAGCTTTAAAATGTTGTCGCTTTTTATGAATGTGTAAATGAAGTAGTGCGCAATACAAAAACGATTTACACTAAAAATTTATGCTAAATTTTTTTGTAATTGTATGTTTTAAAAATTGCACATCTTTTTAATGCGTTTGGGGGGAGGGGGGATGATGGAGGGTAAAAGGTAGGGTTATTATGTTAAAGGTTAAAAGGTGTGATAACTTCAAAAATCTCCTGTCTTTAGCTAATTATAAATTTAAAAACATGTTCTTACAAATATCAATTGATAATTATTAGTGAGAATAATCTATGATATTTTACACAAAGATCTGCAAATTGTAGTTTATAATTATATTATGTAAAATCATTGCATCAAGTCACATTTATTACATGACATGGTTATTCCGAGATTATTTTAAACGTTTATTGATAAAATGGGGGAGGGATTTAATTTCATGAATCGCCTATCGATTGTTAAATTGTAATGCGGTTTACATTGTATTTTCATTTACCATTCAATTAAGCAGGACATCGGCCTAATTATCAGCGCTAGATACATTATCTAAATTGATTCATTTCGAAAGCCAATTCTGCAGTAATGTGTGTTCTAAACTTAAGTGTTGTTTTTTTTCCAATTTACACAAATATTATTCATTATCAACCTAGAATTACAAACATCTTCATATTAAATTGCGTCAGAGACGCAATGGCTAAGAAAATTTTAGTGCCTTTATAACGTTTGCCTATACATCGGGGAAGTAGTATCTGGCGACATATTATTTTAGTTTATTGATATTGCCCCGGGCGCAAAAATTTGGAGTAAAAAGCGAGGGGATAGATAAATGAAGATAAAGGGCAAGGTTGGAACTTAAATTAAAAAATAAAATGAAAAAGGGCATTCAAAGTCGAGAGTGAATCGTTTTGGAATGATTAGCATAACCATCTAAGCCACCCTTCCTTTCTTTGCCCCCCCCCCTCATTTGATAAAAATTAAAATTCGGCTATGAATATAGTTTTAAGTCAGTTTTGGCGAAATTAAACAAAATTATAGCTCATTTTCGCTCGTCATTTCAATAACACCTTCAAGGTATTTTGCCTCTTTCCTTATCACCCCTACCCCATCAATATCGTTGTTTTAGTCACCTTTACTTGCCATCACCCTCGCCCTCCGTTTCATTTTCCTCTCTCCAATTTACCCTTACAAAATTTATGGTAACTTTCGGGTTTGAACAAAGTAGAGTGAGTAGGTTTTATTTGCTGTTTTAGTGAAAAGTTCGTTCCAATAATTTACTATCGAAGAAAAGTATTTTTTTTAATTGTTTTTAAATGGGTTTTATTTTTTTTTATTTTATTATTTGAAGTATACGATTGATAATAGAGGATATTCCCTCAATGATGCCAAAAAATACACGAGTTACGATTTTTACCTACGCTGATTTTTAATTTAAAATATATCAAATGTTATTTGTCTAATTTTCAGGCATACCTACTTCCCATTACAAAATCCAAATTTTTCAACATGGACCTAGCCCCTTCTCAAAAATGGTCTACAACAAATCCGGGGATTTTGATCATATTTTGGTCCAGTGCGGGACTCTTACTCCAACTTGAAATCCTTGAATTTGTCTAAGGATCGTGTTTTTAGGTCATAATGTACAATAAAGATTATGTTTAGTTTCGGTAAAAATAAATGTTGTTTTATGCCGGTTGTCCATGAAAATAATATTATAGGAATCCACTTAGACAACGCAAAAAACTTTTTTAATTACCGAGATTTATCATTTTTAAATCATTACAAAAAAAAAAAAATAAAATAAATAAATAAATAGGAGAAAATGAAAAACTTTTAACAAAGTGGCAATAAATGTTGATATATCTCAGTTCTTCGGACGTTATTAAGTTCAGAATTAAAAGTTTTATTCAGAAACAAATAATTATAATTACGAGATTGTTTCTTAATTAAAAAAATTAAAAAAAAATTGCTCGAAGGGCCAGGGGGCCAAAGATTTTTCCCTTGAGGGGGGGGGGGGGGTTGTGTGATAAATGTAGACATGTGCTGCGGAAAATGGAAACTTTTTACGATTTGAAACAAACATTAAATCAAAGTCACTTTTTTGCTTATTTTTCACGTCAATTATTATTATTATGAAGGTCGTGCAGTACCAAGAGACGGCCTATAAATACATATGAGTCAAAAAAAACTAAAAAAAAATTTCGAATCACACTTTGGCCAATGGTCATTTTTTTCCATTGGTCAGTACCCAGAGACGGTCTATAAATACATACGAGTCAAAAAAAACGAAAAAAAAATTTCGACAATTTGGCCAATGGTGATTTTTTTTATTGGTCAGTAGCCAGCGGCCGGTTAAAAATTCATATTATCAAGGGTATTAACAAGAGCAATATATTAATTTAATTAAAAAAATATAAAAATTTTGCCGTCTCCGGGATTTGAACCCACATCAGTAGAGGCATAGTTTTTGTAGAGGCACAGGGACCCATATCGGTAGAGGCATAGGGCCTTCTAGGAGAGGGCACAGGGTAATTATCAATGTTAACCTAATATAACTATTCAAAAACGAAAAAAAAAATTCGAATCGCAATTTGGCCAATGGTCATTTTTTTCATTGGTCAGTGGCCAGCGGACGGCCAAAAGTCACATTATCAATGGTATTAACAAGAACAATATATTAATTTAATTTAAAAAAAAATTGTCCTCTCCTTGGATTGAACTTGAACCTCCAGGTCAGAAAGCTGGTGTAAATAACTTGGTGGACGGACAACGGACGGACAACAAAAAACTAGCCCATAAATTGCATAGTAATTAATAAACTTCCATCCCTCATTTAACCTTTAAAGTTGGGTTGAATAAGAAAAGAAAAAATTTAAAGACTTAGGGATGATATCTGTTAATTTGTTCCCTTTTTACGAGAAGGAAGTGACAGCAAGGTTAACATTAAGCCATAATCTGAATCTAGTCCATTAAATAAAAGTAAGCGGTTTTTGAGTACTAGCTTTATTATTTTGGCATGAAACTATATCCAAACAAAAGGTTTAATAAGCGTGGATTGGGAATTTCGATTTTCACACAATCTTTTAATCAGTGTGCTTTATATATATGACAACGAAGGGAATATTCAAACAGAATTTTAGGCCCGATTCGAGCCCGCCGCGACTTTTTGGCCCCGTTCGAGCCCAGTCCGTTGAAAAAATTTTAAAGCCCGTCTGTATGCGCAAGTTGGCCGGCCTTTTAGGTCCGTCCTTGGGCCGGGGCTGCCCGTGCAGATCTCTATTGTGAATATAGATTTATAACAATAAAACTATGTAGTTGAAAATATAAATTAAATGGCCTCTGGTAAATTTGTTGAAATTAATCCGAAAGTCCAAATAAAACCGGCATATTGGCAAGAAATTTTTTGATTTTTACTATAAATTGGTAAAACTCTATAACGCCGTTAAAATACCATGCGTATTTGATTTGAGATATTGTTAGGAGCTAAGGACTTCAAAAATAATTTATTGAATTGCTATTTTTATTGCGTGCATGGGGAGATTAAATTTAAAAAAGTCGGTTAGCTTATTTAAAATCCTGGATTACTTATTTAAAAACTAATATACTTATTTATAGTAGTTATTTATTAAATTTAGACAAATACATGCTTGCTTGGGGGCCAAAGGGGCCAGGAATTTGCTGTTGGGGGACTTGGCCCCCTTGGCCTCACAGACTAGATAGAATGCTCATGAATCAACGTTAAATAGGAGGTGTACCCTTTTCCTAGATGTGCATAACACAAATAAGGAATGGTTGTTATATAAGATAGTAGATCATAGGTGATTTTGTTTAATTGAAATGTTTTAAAAAGGTAATGAAAAAAATGGAACTATTAGTTAAAAACAATACAATTTATACGAATAAAACTTTAGAAGACTGTGATTTAATGTTAAAGCAATTTAGTGCCATTTGCATTTTATAAAATAATCATTTATTAGCATTCTTTTCTATTTATTAACTAACTAGCTGTGCCCGGCCAAGCGTTGCTTTGGCTCAGTCCTTAAGTGGTTAATTAAGTATAAGCTATTAATAAGACTTATCTAAAATGGGGTCATATATGAAATAATTTATAATGTGAAAGGTCCGAATGATTTTATGAACCCACTATTTTTAGTATATATTTATATAATAAGACAAACCAAATGCAAATTCTGTTTTAGTCATCAAATCCGACTAAAATTAAATGTTTTTGAAAAAATTGCTTATTAATGCTGTTACTTATTATACAATAATACCATTATTTTATTTTTCTAGTTAGCTGATTTATTTGAAATACAATTTTCTTTTATAGAATAAAATAATTAATTGAAGGATGGATAATTATTAAAAAATATGCTTCTATAATCGACCACGTGATAATAATGACAAAAACTGCATAATTTAAATTTTATTTATTTAATTTAAATAGTCTGTAAGCCCAATAATTTTAACCGTATACTGTAACATTTTTATTATACTTTTAAATATCTAATTCGAGAAAACTTCAGCTTTGTATGTATGACGTCATTATTGTATATGAAACTGGACGGGAAATGTCAGATATTTTTAAAACAAAAAGGTATTTTAGGAATCTGAAAAAGCTATTTTACCCCTGGCCTATCTGGGCATCTACGGCTAAATTTTCGCTCGAACCGGATCTGAAGTTTCAGAATTTAGCCCTTTTTTAAAACCAAAAGGCCGAGAAATGACCGATATTTTTAAAACTAAAAGGACTGAAAAAGCTATTTTACACCTGGCCGCCCTGAGAACCTACGGGTAAAGTTTCGCGCGAATCGGGCCGGTAGTTTCAGAATTTATTCTCATTTAAATATCTCATTTAATAAAAATTAATGATCGATAAATAATGACATTTATATATAAATAGCATTTACTCAGAATAATCAACGTTGGACTATTCTATATTACATTTAAATTATATATACTTTCATCTTTCTCATTTAAAATATCTCATTTAATGATAATGAGAAAAATTCATCTTCTTCACCTATATATTTTCTCAAATAATCTATAATTTTATTTATTTCAGGTTAATTCATAAATTATATGTTGTCACCGTTAAGAAAAGATGACGTTTAAGAAATTTAATTCATAAATTTTATGTTGTCTTGTCACCGTTAAGAAAAGATGACGTTTAAGAAATTTAATTCATAAATTTTATATTGTCACCGTTAAGGAAAGATGACGTTTAAGAAATTTAATTCATAAATTTTATGTTGTCACCGTTAAGAAAGGATTACGTTTTACTACAAACTACTATAAGTGATACACTTTTACTACAGAACTGTCTGTATATTCAAATTTTCGACGAACGCGAGGAGGTGCGTTTGATTGACATTTAATTTAACGTCAAAACGCATAAAACCCAATATCTCGAAAATTAAAAGGAATTTTAGAAATCTGAAAAAGCTATTTTACCCCTGGCCGCCCTGGGAACCTGGGGGTAAATTTTCGCGCGAATCGGGCCGGTAGTTTCAGAGATTAGCCCTTACATACATATATACACTTTACTTTATATATATAGATGAGGAAGGTATATTCACTTTTTCTATTTGAACAATGGGGGGCACCCTGCAGAAAGACGTGGGAGATAGTTAAATTCCAAATGGTTAGATACGCCAATGGACAACAACTTTGACTTAATGCCAATTATTTTTTTAAAATGAATTTTGATAAAAAATAATAAGAAGGTTTTTTTATTTAACTATTGTTTGGAGATCAAGGAACTTAAAGAACAAATAATTTTTTTTTATATAAATTATAAATTCAAGTCATATATTCGTATATTTTTAGTTAAGAAAATGAAACCGAATTAATTAAATACTTTTTGTTTTTATTACTACCTATATATATTTTAAAAATTAGTTATCAAATTTGCTGCTTAAAGCTAAACAACTGAAAATAATTTCATTTTTCAACGAACTTTAATAATTTTATCGAGGGAAAGGGTCAAAGTCTATTTTAACCTTAAAAAACGAAACTAAGTGAGAAAGGGTATAAAATTACTGACAAAATTATGATATCACATCAATTAAGATTAACCAGTGTCATATGCAAGGAGGGGGTTTCGGGTTAGAGCACCGCCCATTGATATAAAATTAAATTATTATTCCAAATTGTATGAAAAAACTCGGGCCTTCGGCCCTCGTGGGAAGGGGGAGAAGGGAAGGGGAAGGGGGAAGGGGAGGAGGGGAAGGGAAGGGGGGGGGGACGACCCATCTATACTCCGTATAAACGTAGCATATTTGCTATGCAATTTATGGGAGAGAAAGGTGGAAAGGGGCGAGAATGCCTATAGGGGGGTATTAAATGCATTAGTTAATTATTTATACAAATTTTCCATTTAATTACAAAAAAAAATTTGCCCCTCCGGGATTCGGACCCACATCAGTAGAGGCATAAGCCTTTGTAGGGGCACAGGGACCCATATCAGTAGAGGCATACGCCCTGGGGAGGGCTTAGGGTATTTAACAATGTTAACCTATTCAGAAACGAAAAAAAAACTTTCGATTCATAATTTGGCTAATGGTCATTTTTTTCATTGGTCAGTAGCCAGCGGACGGCCAAAAAGTCCTATTATCAATGTTATTTATAAGAACAAAATATTAATTTAATTTAGAAAAAATAAAATATTCGTCCTCTCCTGGGATTGAACACGAACCTCCACGTCAGGAAGCTGGTTAAAATAACTTGCTAGACATTAGACATCATCGGACGGACAACAAAAAACGAGCCCATAAATTGCATAGTAATTAATAACCTCAAACAGTAGTGGTATGAATGGGAATAAGATCGTGGATTTTAAAGATATACTACAACCGCAAGCAACTTCTATCAGGCCCCACATGAGCTGTTAGGTAGGTATAGATTTTCTATTTTATTTTTACTTGCTCAAATAACTAACGCCTATGTATTGAATTGTGCTCAAGTGTTACGATTTCGCTCGCTCCTCAACTAATAAAGAAAGTTAAATGAATTCTAATGGTAGTATTTTAATACCACTCCTTGGTTAGGTTAGATGGAAAACACCCTCTTCCAACTTAAAACTAAAATTTAAGCGGGTTAAACTATATATTATTATCGTTAACATAACGCGCAGTAATGTTATAAGGGCTTTTTTAATCTGGTGTTGTGCCCGACAAAAAATTAATAATACTTTATTTGAAAGATACAAAAATTAACTAAAAATTTACAAGATCATCTCATTTGCTATATTTTTTACGTTTCCTTAAAAACCTATTATTAATTTTCAAGGTTCAGTAATTAAATATAATAACGAACGCGGGGTAACACAGCGAGGGAGATAGAGATGAGGGGTGGGGCACCTCTCATGCATTAATTTAAAAAATCGATAAAAAACAGTGAAGGGTAAAGCGAGGGTGATAGAGATGAGGGGTGGGGCACCTCTTATGCGTTAATTTAAAAAATCGATAAAACCTGAATAGGGTTCGGGTATGTTATAAAATGATGCCAATTATTTTTGGAAGCTATGCATAATATTGCATAAGTTGACTCCACTGTTGACTTTTAAAGTATATTTATATTACAAAATTACCTGCATGATATCTTAAATTATTTAAAAATTCTGTCAAAATCCAAAATCAGCTGTATGTTAACTCGGTAAAAAAGGATAGAATTTATTTTAGCGTAATTTTTTATAAGGACCATAATGCCCGAGTGGGACCCCGAGCTTAGCCGACGGCTTGTTCATATATGGTCAGGCGGGCACCTCAAGAGTATTCGGACTTAATAGGCTTTTCTTTAATTTATTTATTTTGTTTTGTGGCTTTCATATTTAATAATGATAATTATTTTTCTATCGGGGGAAAAAATATAGAGAATTGATTTAGTCGCTAAATTGGTA
Source organism: Gordius sp. MW1 (assembly GCA_964036665.1). Classification (NCBI taxonomy): domain Eukaryota; kingdom Metazoa; phylum Nematomorpha; class Gordioida; order Gordea; family Gordiidae; genus Gordius; species Gordius sp. MW1. The sequence continues at coordinate 9,256,895 of OZ038526.1, forward strand.
CTGTTTAATAAACAGTAAAATTATAGACTTTTTCCTAGATGGAAGATTTAAGTTATTTTTTTAAACTCTAAAAATCTCTAACAATTTTGGAGCTCCGTCCGTCCCCTCGGCATTTATTAAATAATAGTGTTTGTTTCTTAATTTTGTTTACAATAATATCCTCAATATTTTTTTTAATTTTGACAATTTCAAAATTATTTCCAAAGGAGGGATAATATAATGCAAGATATAAAAACAAGGTTATTAAAAAATTCTAATTGACTTTTTAAAATATTTTAATATATTATAAAATAAAATGAAACAATAATAGAAAATCAAAATTTTATAGATGATTTAACAAATATTTGTTTAATGTATATAACATTAGTTAATTATACAATGGGCAAATCGTCATTTAAAACAGTGATTCTTAACAGGGGGCAGCGAGAAGTTTACCGGGGGGCCGCCAAATTATGCAAAATTTTTTAGAATATAATATTTTTATTGTGAAATTATATGTGATAATTTAAAGGGGCAAGAATTTAAGAAATTATGTTGTGCTGTTACTTAAGTAAGCATCCAAATTTTACCTAGGTTCCCAGGGCGGCCAGGGGTAAAATTTACTCCCTTGCCTGGGAAGGAGAGGTAGGGGGGGGCAGTTGCTTACTAATTTTAATAAATCAATATTTTATAATGATTTTGACAGGAGCATTTTAAAGTTTTAGCCTTTACTTAAAAATTTGATCAATGGTCACTTTTTTTCCATTGATCAGCACCAAGAGACGGTCTATAAATATACACGAGTAAAAAAAACGACAAAAAAAATTTCGCTTCACAATTTGGCCAATGGTCATTTTTTCATTGGTCAGTACCCAGAGACGGTCTATAAATACATACGAGTCAAAAAAAGCGAAAAAAAAATTTCGCATCACATTTTGGCCAATGGTCATTTTTTTCCATTGGTCAGTACCCAGAGACGGGCTATAAATACATACGAGTCAAAAAAAACGAAAAAAAAATTTTGATTTACATTTTGGCCAATGGTCATTTTTTTCCATTGGTCAGTAGCCAGCGGACAGCCAAAAAGGCATATTATCAATGATATCAACAAGAACAATATATTAATTTAATTTAAAAAAAATACCCTCTCCGGGATTCCACATTAGTAGAGGCATAAGCTTTTGTAGGAGCAGCAGCCAGCGGACGACCAAAAGTCATATTATCAATGGTATTAACATAAACAATATATTAATTGTGAAAAAAAGGGAAAAAAATCCGATTCACACTTTGGCCAATGGTCATTTTTTCCATCGGTTAGTACCAAGAGACAGTCTATTAATATACAAGAGCCAAAAATAACGAAAAAAAAATTTTCGATTAACATTTTGGCCAATGGTCATTTTTTTCCATTGGTCAGCAGCCAGGACACGTTAAAAGTCGGTATAAATGTATAAGAGTAAAAAAAAAATGAAAAAAAATTTTCGATTCACACTTTGGCCCGTGGTCATTTTTTTCATTGGTCAGTACCAAGAGACAGTCTATTATTATATAAGAGCCAAAAATAACGAAAAAAAAATTTTTGATTAACATTTTGGCCAATGATCATTTTCTTCCATTGGTCAGCAGCCAGTGGACGGCCAAAAAGCCATATTATCAATGCTAGTAACAAGAACAATATATTAATTTAAAAAAAATAACAAAAAAATTTGGCCCTCTTTGAGTATCGAACCAGCAATTAAGAATTTGCCCTCGATGGGATTCGAACCCACATCAGTAGAAGAATAGGCTTTTGTAGGGGGGGGGGGGAGCACAGGGACCCATATCAGTAGAGGCATAGGCTCTGTCGGGGGAGGGCATAGGGTAATTGTCAATGTTAGCAAAAAAAACGAAAAAAATAATTTCGATTCACATTTTGGCCAATGGTCATTTTTTCCATTGGTCAGCAGCCAGCGGACGGCCAAAAAGTCTTATTATCAATGGTAGTAACAGGAACAATCATAATAGTCAAAAAAAACGAGAAAAAAAACTTGGATTCACATTTTGGCCAATGATCATTTTTATCATTGGTCAGCACCCAACGGACGGCCAAAAAGTCTTATTATCAATGGTAGTAACAAGAACAATCATAAGAGTTAAAAAAAAACTCCGGGATTCGAACCCAAAAACTAGTTAAATTAACAAAAATTAAAAGTAAACAACGTGACAAGACATTCGGTGCAAGACAAGACATTCGGTGCGTGACAAGGGTGCGTGCCAAGACATTCGGTGCAAGACAACGCAAGACACCGAACAGCGTTACAAACAAAATGGAAAGCGAGCCCATAAATTGCATAGCAATTAAAACTGAGTGGCGTAATCTAGGGTGCAAAAAATAAATTTTCTTTTTTAAATTAATTGGAAAAATGAGTGTTGAGCACAAGGGCGTAGCCAGGTTTTGGATTGGGGGGGGGCAACACGTAAATTTTTTTAATTTTTAAGGGTTTTTGCATTGAAAAAAAAATTTCGCCATTCCCTGCCCCCCTGGCTACGCCCATGTACGTGTAGTAGTATCACGCCTCTTTAAAAGTTCTAAAAATATTTTAATTCAATGCCCAAAGTTATGTAATAAATTTATTGGCGGTGTAGAATGCTGTAATTAAATGTTGATATCATAAAAGTATACATTCGGGGCAGAAATTGGTGCTCCCATCCCATTATTTGGATTGGATGTCGCTTATTACAATGCCCACCAACTTCATTGTCAACTAAACTCTGCAGTCTTTTAACAAATGAATTGTCAAAATTATTGTTAAAAATAAGACCGACTTCCAAAGTTAGGTCAGAATCGTAGCTTTTCCAAGGTTATAGTCGCGCTCGATAGACAATTATCAAGGAAAAAAGTGAACTCAACAGCGCTGCTCTCTCTGAATGCAACTAAGCAAGCAACCATAGTTTTATACCCAAACTGCAATATCAGACCTCACATTTATTGTATAATCTTCCCATCATATGATTTTTCTCTTATCTTAGATAAAATTTTGAAATTAGCTTATTTTTAGCCTCCCAGTGTAGCCTCTAGGTGACACCCCTTCATTCCCGGAACTAGGCAATATTACCAGAATTTTTGAATTGTTTACTCATCTACATAGAAATTGGGGCGGCCGAACCGTTAGTGGTACGTGTCGGGTTAAAAAAGATATTAAACTATTTATAATCACAAATTGCAAGTTGAGTGTTTATACTTTTCATTTGAAACCAAAATTCAATGGTTGAATTTCATTTTATTGTGTATTCTCGAACATCATTGCTACTAAATTTTGTTCACTTTCAGAGTGCTATAACAACTTTTTGATGAGTTAATTTTGGGGTGTTATTTAACTGCTAAGTAAAAAATTACAAATTGCTAAATATTTTAATTAAGGTGCTAAGTATTTTATTAAAAATGCTAAGTATTTTATGCTAAGTATCTTAATCTAAATGCTAAGTATTTTAAAGGGAATGCTAAGTATTTTATTTTTAAATGCTAAGTTTTTATATTAAATTCCTAAGTTTTTATTTTGATATGCTAAGTTTTTCTATTGAAATTCCAAGTATTTTATTAAAAAAAAAATTAAGCTATGAATTTTAATCAAGATACTGAGTATTAAAAAAATATAAGATAATAAGGTTTTAAACCTAAAAAGGACAAAGCTTTAATGATAATAATTTCAAAGAAGATGTTTAACATTTAAAAATGTTAAGTTTTAAATTTTAAAATGCTAGGTTTTTTATTTTGAAGTGCTAAGTTATTACTTTAAAATACTACGTTTTTTAATTCAAAGTTTTATTTATGACACAAAAAAGTGTTGAAAATTTGAAGGTAAATTTTAATGGGAATTTTAATGAACTACCAAAATTTATAATTGAAAATTATAATATTTCAATTTTATGTTGTTATAATATAATAAATAATTTATTTTAGATTTAAATAAGAACAATTATTTGTTAAATATAATTAAATTCAAATTCAAATAATTTATTTCAAAATAATACAAAATATTATAAAAGCGATATGATGTTCAAGGATAAAAATTTTAATGAATATAAACATATATAAAATTTGATTAAAATTCTATTTAAACTTTAAACATTATGGGGAATAAATTCAAACCAAACCTTGCTTCATCACGCATTATCAATGTTTAGATTTTCCTTTTTTATCTCCACCTAAAATATTTAAAAAAATATTTTATTTTTTATTCGAAAACCGAGGCGTACTAATAAAACTCGAGCCTTCGGCCCTCGTGGGAAGGGGGAAGGGGGAAGCGGAAAGGGGAAGGGAAGGGAAGGGGGATTCATCTACACTCCGTATAAATGTATCATATTTGCTATGCAATTTATGGGCGAGAAAGGTGGGAAGGGGTGAGAATGCCTATAGGCGGGGGGTATTAAATGTAAAATAATTAGTTAATTATTAATACAAATTTTCTATTTAATTAACAAAAATTGCCCTCTCCGGGATTCGAACTCACATTAGTAGAGCCAGCCTTTGTAGCGGCACGAGGAACCATTTAAGTAGAGGTATAGGCCTTTGTAGGGGAGAGCATACAGTAATTATCGAATGTAATAGTAAAGGCATAGGCTGTACTAGGGGAGGACATAGGTTAATTATTTATTTTAACAAAAAAAAACGGAAAAAATGTGAGAAAGGTGGGAAGGGGCGAGAATGTTTATAGGGGGGTATTAAATGCCTAATGATTAATTAATTATTTATACAAATTTTCCATTATAGGCAAAATGTAATAAAGGCAAAATGTAATATAGGCAAGGGTTAGGGTTAGATTTAGTGTTTGCATCTAGTTGCGTATTACATTAGTTTTTATGGCCTTTAGTGATTATGGGTCTAACAAACATAATATTATAAAACAACACAATGTTAAGAATTTGCAGAATTGTTGGGAGAAATTTTTTGTTGAATTTGAACAATTTTTAATTAAAAAAATCAAAAATTTGGCCAATGGTCACTTTTTCTCTATTGGTCAGTACCAACAGATTCTCTATAAGTCAATGATAGCCAAGAAAAACGGAAAAAAAAATTTTGATGCTTACTTTGGCCAATGGTCATTTTTTTCCATTGGTCAGCAGCCAGCACACGGTAAAAGTGGATATAAATTCATAAGAGTAAAAAAAACGAAAAAAAAATTTTCGAATCACATTTTGGCCAATGGTCATTTTTTTCCATTGGTCAGCAGCCAGGACACGGTAAAAGTGGATATAAATTCATAATAGTCAAAAAAAAACGAAAAAAAAGTTTTCGAATCACATTTCGGCCAATGGTTATTTTATTCCATTGGTCAGCAGCCAGCGGACGGCCAAAAAGTCATAATAGCAATGGTAGGAACAGGGACAATCATAATAGTCAAAAAAAAACGAAAAAAATAATTTCGATTCACATTTTGGCCAATGGTCATTTTTTCCATCGGTCAGGAGCCAGCGGACGGCCAAAAAGTCATAATAGCAATGGTAGTAACAGGAACAATCATAATAGTCAAAAAAAAACGAAAAAATAAACTCGGATTCACATTTTGGCCAATGGTCATTTTTTTCATTGGTCAGCAGCCAACGGACGGCCAAAAAGTCTTATTATCAATGATAGTAACAAGAACAATCGTAATAGTCAAAACAAAACTAAAACGAAAAAAAAACTTGGAATCACATTTTGGCCAATAGTCATTTTTTCCATCGGTCAGCAGCCAGCGGACGGCCAAAAAGTCATAATAGCAATGGTAGTAACAGGAACAATCATAATAATCAAAAAAAACGAAAAAATAAACTTGGATTCACATTTTGGCCAATGGTCATTTTTTCATTGGTCAGCAGCCAGCAGACGGCCAAAAAGTCATAATAGCAATGGTAGTAACAGGAACAATCATAATAGTCAAAAAAAAACGAAAAAATAAACTTGGATTCCCATTTTGGCCAATGGTCATTTTTTGTTTGGTCAGCAGCCAGTGGACGGCCGAAAAGTCGTATTAGCAATGGTAGTAACAGGAACAATCATAATAGTCAAAAAAAAAGAAAAAATAAACTTGAATTCACATTTTGGCCAATGGTCATTTTTTCATTGGTCAGCAGCCAGCAGACGGCCAAAAAGTCTTATTATCAATGGTAGTAACAAGAACAATCATAAGAGTCTAAAAAAACTCCGAGATTCTAACCCAAACCCTTGTAGTGGGGTAATTATAGCAATTAATATCAATGTTACCCAATTCAAAAACGAATAGATATACTTATGCATTAATTTAACGTAGCAATTAAAACCCGACCCCGCCCGAAAGCGAGGGAGATAGAGATGAGGGGTGGGGCACCTCTTATGCATTAATTTAAAAAATAACACAGCGAGGGAGATAGAGATGAGGGGTGGGGCACCTCTTTCTCATGCATTAATTTAAAAAATCGATAACCTAATATACCCAATGCAAATAGATAGGGAGGACATCAACGGATAAAAATATCATGTAAACGGCATATAAATCTTATCCTACCCCATATACAGAATATAAACTTTCATCTACCAAAAACTTCGTATATTTTTTAATAATGTTTATATCAATAGTAGTGTAAATTAAATATATACCTTGAGGAGATTATATGTTTAATATTGATTTTTATGGCTACCTTATTATAAATTATTCTCTTCACAACTTCAGCCTTAATAGCCCAATTATTATCATAACTCTATGGCCGAACACTGAAAAAATTGTCGATTTGTCTAATAAATAATGACAATTGTGTATAGATATTGAGGAGGAGGTGGTTATATCAGGTCAAAAAGGGCGGCTGAATTTTAACCCATGTTTTCCGGACCCCAGCTTCTTTTTTATGTAACTTTTTGTTTAACACATTTAAACAGATTTGCTATATCATAATTTTTAAGCCTTTTTTAATATTAGATTAAGGGCGTAGCCAAGTTATTTTGAGCAATAGTTTAAAAAATAGGTTAGGGTTAGGGTTTTTTTTCCACCCGACCACTACACTGGAACCGAGCTGACTGTAACTCAATGTGTTGGTTTCTTTTTTTCACTTTTTCTTACATTGGAATATTTTCATTATGGAGGGTTAGGGTTTTTTTTCCAACTCGACCACAACATGACAACTCTGCTTAGTTGACGACTGGAAATAAATGTGTTGGTTCCTTTTTTTCAATTTTTTTTTACTTTGGATTTTTTTATTATGGAAGGTTCGGGTTAGGGTTAGGGTTTTTTTTCCAACTCGACCACAACATGACAACTCTGCTTAGTTGACGACTGGAAATAAATGTGTTGGTTCCTTTTTTTCAATTTTTTTTACTATGGATATTTTTATTATGGAGGGTTAGGTCCAGACTCCTTGATTTATTTAGGTGTCTATTTTTGTAAAAAAAATATGTTAAACGTCCCACTCCCACCACACGACAATATATTTTTAAATATAAGCTTATTAATGAATTCACATTTAAATATAAACATGTATCACACACAATTATTTGGAAATAGACCTCTATTAAAAACTCGGGCCTTCGGCCCTCGTGGGAAGGGGGAGAAGGGAAGGGAAGAGGGGAAGGGAAGGGGGGACGACTCATCTGTACTTCGTATAAATGTATCATATTTGCTATGCAATTTATGGGCGAGAAAGGTGGGAAGGGGCGAGAATGCCTATAGGGGGGTATTAAATGCCTAATGATTAATTAATTATTTATAAAAATTTTCCATTATAGGCAAAATGTAATAAAGGCAAAATGTAATATAGGCAAGGGTTAGGGTTAGATTTAGTGTTTGCATCTAGTTGCGTATTACATTAGTTTTTATGGCCTTTAGTGATTATGGGTCTAACAAACATTATATTATAAAACAACACAATGTTAAGAATTTGCAGAATTGTTGGGAGAAATTTTTGTTGAATTTGAACAATTTTTAATTAAAAAAATCAAAAATTTGGCGAATGGTCATTTTTTCTCTATTGGTCAGTACCAACAGATACTCTATAAGTCAATGATAGCCAAAAAAACGGAAAAAAAAATTTTGATGCTCACTTTGGCCAATGGTCATTTTTTTCCATTGGTCAGCAGCCAGCACACGGTAAAAGTGGATATAAATTCATAAGAGTAAAAAAAACGAAAAAAAAATTTTCGAATCACATTTTGGCCAATGGTCATTTTTTTCCATTGGTCAGCAGCCAGGACACGGTAAAAGTGGATATAAATTCATAATAGTCAAAAAAAATGAAAAAAAGTTTTCGAATCACATTTTGGCCAATGGTCATTTTATTCCATTGGTCAGCAGCCAGCGGACGGCCAAAAAGTCATAATAGCAATGGTAGGAACAGGAACAATCATAGTCAAAAAAAACGAAAAAAATAATTTCGATTCACATTTTGGCCAATGGTCATTTTTTTCCATCGGTCAGGAGCCAGCGGATGGCCAAAAAGTCATAATAGCAATGGTAGTAACAGGAACAATCATAATAGTCAAAAAAAACGAAAAAATAAACTCGGATTCACATTTTGGCCAATGGTCATTTTTTTCATTGGTCAGCAGCCAACGGACGGCCAAAAAGTCTTATTATCAATGATAGTAACAAGAACGAATCATGGTTGAGGCAGCACAATCGTCACAAAAAGCAGCACAAAATTAGGTTCTTATTTTAGAGATAACCTAGCTACCTATCGTGTGAATATTGTTACATGGCATTTGTGCAAGAATTTAGAAATTTTCTAGCGAAAGATAAATTAAGTAAGTGTAATTATATAGGCTGTACATATTTTTTAGAATTTACGAAGTCAGCAAGAAATGGTCAGGTGTTAACTTATGGCCGATACTCCTATACCAAAGCAAAGATAGGAAAAAACCCAGGAATTTATTCCAAAGTAATTTAAACCTAACCTTAACCCAATAATCACATAGAAGGATTCCACAACAAATTAAAACACATGATAAAACAATCCCACCCTAACATCTACCATAGATCACATTAAAGCAATACAACGAGAAAGTGACTCAAACATCAAAAAGATAAATTAAGGGAAAATGATCAATCTTATATAATACATATTGTTCACTGAATTTTAATAAATATTGTATACGTGAGAAGTAATAAAATTTTGGTTCTCATTTTATAAAATCTTTCAGATATAATTGATGATGACAAATTATTAAATAATTACCTACATATAGCTAAGATCTAAAATATATATTTTCACCCACTTCTGTGCAAAATGTAATATAGGCAAGGGTTAGATTTAGTAATTTATTTGATAATATGTATTTATTTATAAAATAGTATTATACATTTTGATATACCTTATTTTGTTTTAATTAACAATTATAGTATCCTTTTATTAAGTATAATTACATATTATAATTTCACCATTTTTTAAATAATTACCTACATATAGCTAAGATCTAAGATATATACTTTCACCCACTTCTGTGCAAAATGTAATATAGGCAAAATGTAATATAGGCAAGGGTTAGGGTTAGATTTAGTGATTTATTTGATAATATATATTTATTTATAAAATAGTATTATACATTTTAATATACCTTATTTTGTTTAATTAACAATTATAGTATCCTTTTATTTAGTATAATTACATATTATAATTTCACCATTTTATAAATCTGATGCCCAGATTCACTTTCACCATATCAATTTTCATATGGTTTTTCATATGGTTTTCGTGACGAGAGTAACGAAATGTGATGATCGTGACGAGTTTTAGCTCCTTTTTCTGTGCTGCCTCAACCAAGTCCCACAAGAACAATCATAAGAGTCAAAAAAACTCCGGGATTCTAACCCAAAAACTAGTTAAATTGCATAGCAATTAAAAGTAAACAACTTTTATTTATGTTTATTATATAACATTGGTCAGCAGCCAGCGGACGGCCAAAAAGTCATAATAGCAATGGTAGAAACAGGAACAATCATAATAGTCAAAAAAAAACGAAAAAAATAATTTCGATTCACATTTTGGCCAATGGTCATTTTTTTCATTGGTCAGCAGCCAGCGGACAGCCAAAAATTCTTATTATCAATGATAGTAACAAGAACAATCATAAGAGTAAAAAAACTCCGGAATTCTAACCCCAAAACTAGTTAAATTGCATAGCAATTAAAAAGTAAACAACTTTTATTTATGTTTATTATATAACTAGTTAAATTGCATAGCATTAAAAGTAAACAACTTTTATCTATGTTTATTATATAACAAAAACTAGTTAAATTGCATAGCAATTAAAAGTAACAACTTTTATTTATGTTTATTATATAACTAGTTAAATTGCATAGCAATTAAAAGTAAACAACTTTTATTTATGTTTATTATATAATAGATAATTTAACAAATCTTATATATAACACACCGAGGGAGATAGAGATGAGGGGTGGGGCACCTCTTATGCATTAATTTAAAAAATAATACAGCGAGGGAGATAGAGATGAGGGGTGGGGCACCTCTTTCTCATGCATTAATTTAAAAAAGCGATAACCTAATATACCCAATGCAAATAGATAGGGAGGGTAACGGACAACGGACGGACACCAAAAAACGAGCCCATAAATTGCATAGCAATTAAAATCTAGTAGAGTATTAATTAAAATTAGAATTGAACCAGCTCTTTCCAACGCCATGTATCATTTACTTATTTAACGCCACTGAGAACTTGCGGTATTAGCTTGAACTAAGTCATCAATTCATAAATTATATATTTTGACGCATTTTTATCATTAAGTTGAAATAGAGTAGGCATAGGAAAGATATTTCAAATGCTAGTTGTAAGGCTAAGCCTATATTCATTTAATAAAGAAAATCAAATAAGGGAATTTTGGTCCAAGATAGTTTTATCTTCATGAAAGATTCTTAGCTTAAGCGAAGTTTAAAAAAAACAATAGTTTTCTATATTAGTATTTCCTCAATTATACTTGTATATTAAAAACCTTACCTCTAAAAATTTTATTAAATTTGGAGGGTAATGAAGTAACTAAAATTAGAATATGAGCTATGACACACCGCTCTTAAGTATGTAAGCAACACATATGCAATAAATGCTATAGCCACTCTTTAATTTATATTGGGGCCCCTTTGAGCAGCAGAACTCAAGCAAATAGATTGAATGTCTTTACTTTTTAACGTAAATCGAAAATTAGCATCTACAACAGATTAATTATAAAGACATTATCTCAAATAAATTTGAATAGCTTTAGATAGTCATTTGTCATTTTTGCTCAATAGTTTTCCCCGCGCTCAACATCCTCCCACACCCTTAAAAAAATTAGGCATTAAAAATGGTATACTGAGAAGAAAATAAGATATTCCGTAAAATCAATTAAAAAAACATTAAAATAAGGCTTTTCATTTAAAAAAATGAGGTAAAAATTCCTTCGGAAGAGTTTCCCCTCACTCCAGAAAAAGTGTAGCCCACCGTAGCGGGGATTGATACTACGTTGACTTGATGGCCAATAGGGGACACAAGTCCCGAAGGAAATCTTATTCCCCTTTATTTAATATAAATATTTTTCAATAAAAAATATTTTTTTACTTAAGAATATATAAATGGGGTGTAAATAAATGGAAACGTGAAAGGTTTTTTAAATTTAAAGGACGATGGCATTTAATGCTTCCTATCGCAGTGAATCACTTTCTAAATCCTGACTCTTTAAATAACTTTTTACAAATTTCTTTATATAGTTAATATGAGTCCTTTATCGAAGTTAAGAAGTATGAGATGGCGATGCATGAAAATCAAAATAATTTTTTGTACCTTACTAATTGATCGTCTTTTACAATTGGGTTTGCAGTGTATCATTACAATAAAATATTCAAGCATGCGTAATTTTTGTTGAGGCATAGTGTCATAAAACGTGAGTGACCACCAGATCGGTTGTCAATTGTCAATGTTGAAATGGTTCTATTTAATTCGGTTATTTTGCAAGGCTAAACCAATAAGGGGCATAATTATTAAATGCAGAGTGGTCTAAAAAAGGTAATATTTAGAGGCTGTGTTTTAGTGGTGGTCTATGATTGATATTTTTAAGTGACTAACTTGACTGTGTTTAGTAATTATTTTGAGGGCTAAGCATTGCTGCAACACAAATCTTAAAACAAATAAGTAAGTAATGATGCGGAAAGACCGAGAAAATTCGGTCGAAAATGTGAAACCTCAAATCGAGATTGAGACGAGATTTTTGACCTCGAAACGAAACGAGATGAGCTTTTATATTCGAGATCTAGGCTTAAAATTTTCTTTATAAGCCATCAGAATTATTTTAGTAAATTTAATTAAAATTTTTATTTTGCATAATTCACATCTAGGATGTTAGAATAAATCAATATAATTGAGAATCCTTTTATAGGTGAATCATATCCGGGTAAAATTTGAATTTGTATTTAGTTTGTTCAATAAAAGATGAGTGGCTAGGGCCTGTAGATAACTTTTCAATATATTTCTTACAAATTTTATTTGCTATGCAATTTATGGGCTCGTTTTTTGTTGTCCGTCCATCCGTTGTCCGTCCGTTACCCTGCAAGTTATTGACGCCAGCTTTATGACCTGGAGGTCTTGAGTTCAAGCCATGGAGAGGACGATTTTTTTTTATATTTTTTTTAAATTAAATTAATATTTTGTTCTTGTTAATAACATTGATAATATGAATTTTTGACCGTCCGCTGGCTACTGACCAATGAAAAAAATGACCATTGGCCAAATAAATCGAAATTTTATTTTTTCGTCTTCGAATTGGGTATATTAGGTTAACATTGATAAATACCCTATGCCCTTTCCTACAAGGGCCTACGCCTCTACTAATATGGATCCCTATGCCCCTACAAAAGCCTATGCCTTTACTAATGTGGGTCCCTGTGCCCCTACAAAAGCCTATGCCTTTACTAATGTGGGTTCGAATCCCAGAGAGTTTCTATTTTTTTTAATTAAATTAATATATTGTTCTTGTTAATACCATTGATAATATGACTTTTTGACAGTGTTCTGGCTACTGACCAATGAAAAAATGACTATTGGCCAAAGTATACATCGAAATTTTTTTTTTCGTTTTTGAATTGGTTAACATTGCTAATTACCCTGTGCCCTCCCCTACAAATGCCTATGCCCCTACTGATATGGGTCCCTGCCCCTACAAAAGCCTATGCCTCTACTAATGTGGGTTCGAATCCCGAAGAGGGCAAATTTTTTTTTTAAATTAAATTAATATATTAATTGCTATGCAATTTATGGGCTTGTTTTTTGTTGTCCGTCCGTTGTCCGTCCGGTACCCTCCAAGTTATTGGCGCCAGCTTTGTGATTGTGACCTGGTTAAATTAATTAATATTTTGTTCTTGTTAATACCATTGATAATATGACTTTTTGACCGTCCGCTGGCTACTGACCAATAAAAAAATGACCATTGGCCAAATAAATCAAAACATTTTTTTCGTTTTTGAAGGGTATATTAAGTTAACATTAATAATTACCCTATACCCTTTACTACAAGGGCCTATGCCTCTACTGATATGGGTCTCTGTAGCCCTACAAATGCCTATGCCTCTACTAATGTGGGTTCAAATCCCGGAGAGGGTAAATTTTTTTATTTTTTTTTAATTTAATTAATATATTGTTCTTGTTAATGTCATTGATAAAATAAATTTTTGACCGTCCGCTGGCTACTGACCAATGAAAAAAGTGACCATTGGCCAAATAATTCGAAATTTTTTTTCTCGTTTTTTTTGACTCGTATGTATTTATAGACCGTCTCTTGGTACCGACCAATGGAAAAAAATGACCAATGGTCAAAATGTGATTCGAAAATTTTTTTTCGTTTTTTTTTGACTCGTATGTATTTATAGATCGTTTCTTGGTACTGACCAATGGAAAAAAATGACCATTGGCCAAAATGTGATTCCAAATTTTTTTTCGTAATTTTTTTTTTTGGGGGGGGGGCCTCTGGCTACGCTCATGAGGACGAGAGTTGAACCATGCAATTAATTGCTTGATCGTAATACCAGATTGTCAAACAGCTGATAACGTAGCCAAGGTGCCCCCCCCCTCTAAATCCAAAAACATGTTAAAGTTGGTTAAAATTATGGGTGAAAATTTGAAAAATGTTTATTTTGCCCCTCTCTAAATCAATACTGCCCCCATGTAATTCCAATGCTGACTACGCCCGTGCCATGTTATCTGTATTTATCAAACAAAGGGATGACTATTCTTTAAATTGTTGTAAAAGGCTTTAAATGGTTTTAGAGTTAGAAAACACAATTTATATACAATTTACCGTATTTTTTTAAACGAATCATTATAAATATAAAGGCTAGTTAATGAGCCGGCATAGACATGGGCGTAGCCAGCATAGGAATTGGAGGGAGGCATTAATGATTTAGGGAGGGGCAAAATGATCATATTTTGAAATTTTAGCCATAACTTTAAGGAATTTCAACAAATTTTTGGATTTAGAGGGGGGCAGCCGCCCCCGGCCCTCTTTTGGCTACGCCTGGGGGCATAGATCTTCTATGGAATAGTTCATTTTAATAAATGCTTGACTTTAGAACATAATAATCAGATTGAGGTTGAGCGTTGAACGTAATTTAATTGTTCAATATTGCTCTCAGGTACCGGTAGCAGAGCTAGTAGCAAATCGGGCAGCAAAGCTCCTTCCCGCATAGGCAGTCGACCACAATCGCCGGCCCCCGCCTTAGCATCCTTGCCCATCCGGTAGTAATGACGAGGATTAAAAAAATTTATTAGGTTTGCCATTACCAACTTCGCTAAATTGAAATTTAATAACTCTGTTTACGATATAAGGAAATTACCTCATCTGCCTAAGGACTTTGATCGTTCAAATGTGATATAGCTCAATTATTTAGTCAATAAGTCACATTTGTCAAACTTCAACTTAACAACCTTAATTTATATCTTTTCCCAAAATTTATTAGGTAAAAATGATACATAAGATATACAATAAACGCGGGTAAAATAATACAAATAAAAAACTATTCTTCAGATAGCATGGGCATAGCAAGGATTAAATATAGAGGGAGGCAATAATAATACAGAGAGGGGCAAAAAGTTAATTTTTAGCCATTGAAGAAATTTTTGGATTTAAAGGGGGGGGGGAGCTGCTCCTCTCTGCTACCCCCTGGCTACGCCCATGTCAGATAGTCAAGAGCCAAAGGCCATGTGTCACATAAAGATTTATAATTGTATTTCGCTATCTAAATACCGTCGTTTTCTAATCTTAACCCTCTCAGGTCACACACTCCAACCACGCACGTAGTATCTAGCGGTTACGGACAATTAACACCCACGCTTAAGCATCAATCCCCGGGCACAAGTGAAGTTTTTGAAAACGGAGCTAAAACAACCCCTAGCACGGCCAACTGTCAAAGGAAAGGGTGTAAAAAGTACCCCAAACCTTCCCTCCTTCCACTCTTAGTTCTACCAAAAAGCAATTAAACAGCAGCAGCACACCTTCGTCTAAATGAAGATCCTATCGGCCTTAAAGGGCTCTTTGTTTTATTGCACTGGCACTTAACTATTCTTTTGCATATTAGTAATCGCTTGCATGGCACTTCGATTTTTTGCATGTAATTTTTAACCATGAAAATTATATTAAGCGCACGAAAAAATTATTAATTGCTATGCAATTTATGGGCTCGTTTTTGGTTGTCCGTCGTCCGTCGTCGTCCGTCGTCCGTCGTCCACCAAGTTATTGGCGCCAGCTTTGTGACCTGGATATCCCGGGTTCAAGCCAGGGAGAGGACGAATTTTTTTTTTAATTTTTTTAAATTAAATTAATATTTTGTTCTTGTTAATACCATTGATAATATGAATTTTTGCCATCCGCTGGCTACTGACCAATGAAAAAAATGACCATTAGCCAAATAAAGCGAAATTTTTAATTACTATATGCAATTTATGGTATTTTTTCGTCTTTGAATAGGTTAACATTGATAATTACCCTATGCCCTTTCCTACAAGGGCCTACGCCTCTACTGATATGGGTCCCTGTGCCCCTTACCAAAGCCTATCCCTTTACTGATATGGGTCCCTGTGCCCCTTACCAAACCCTATGCCTTTACTAATGTTGGTTCCAATCCCGGAGAGGGCAAAATTTTTATTTATTTTTTAAATTAAATTAATATTGTTCTTGTTAATACAATTGATAATGTGACCTTTTGGCCGTCCCCTGGCTACTGACCAATGAAAAAAATGACCATTGGCCAAAGTATAAATCGAATTTTTTTTTCGTTTTTGAATTGGTTAACATTGATAATTAGCCTATGCCCTCCCCTACAAGGGTCTATGTTTCATTATCTATATATTGTCATGCTCTTCGGTGTCTTGCACAGAATGTCTTGTCACGCGTCGAATGTCTTCTCACGCTATTTACTTTTAATTTTAATTAATTTAACTAGTTTGTGGGTTCGAATCCCGGAGTTTTTTTTGACTCTTATGATTGTTCTTGTTACTACCATTGATAATAAGATTTTTTGGCCGTCCGCTGGCTGCTGACCAATGGCAAAAAATGACCATTGGCCAAAATGTATATCGAAATTATTTTTTTCGTTTTTTTTGACTATTATGATTGTTCCTGTTACTAACATTGCTATTGTGACTTTTTGGCCGTCCGTTGGCTGCTGACCAATGGAAAAAAATGACCATTGGCCAAAATGTGATTCGACAATTTTTTTTTTACGTTTTTTTTGACTATTATGAATTTATATCCACTTTTAACCTGTCCTGGCTGCTGATCAATGGAAAAAAATGACCATTGGCCAAAATGTGATTCGAAATTTTTTTTTAGTTTTTTTTGACTATTATGAATTTATATCCACTTTTACCGTGTCCTGTCTGCTGACCATTGGAAAAAAATGACCATTGGCCAAAATATGATTCGAAATTTTTTTTTTTTTTGACTGTTATGAATTTATATCCACTTTTACCGTGTCCTCGCTGCTGACCAATGGAAAAAAATGACCATTGGCCAAAATGTGATTCGAAAATTTTTTTTTCGTTTTTTTTGACTCTTATAAATTTATATCCACTTTTACCATGTTCTGGCTGCTGACCTATGGAAAAAAATGACCATTGGCCAAATTGTGAATCGAAAATTTTTTTTTTTTGACTGTTATGAATTTATATCCACTTTTACCGTGTCCTCGCTGCTGACCAATGGAAAAAAATGACCATTGGCCAAAATGTGATTCGAAAATTTTTTTTTCTTTTTTTTTGACTCTTATAAATTTATATCCACTTTTACCATGTTCTGGCTGCTGACCTATGGAAAAAAATGACCATTGGCCAAATTGTGAATCGAAAATTTTTTCCGTTTTTTTTGACTCTTATGATTGTTCCTGTTAATACCATTGATAATAGGACTTTTTGGCCGTCCGCTGGCTGCTGACCAATGGAAACAAATGACCATTGGCCAAAGTGAGCATCAAAAAATTTTTTTCCGTTTTTTTTGGCTATCATTGACTTATAGAGTATCTGTTGGTACTGACCAATGAAAAAAATGACCATTGGCCAAATTTTAAATATAACCTAAAAATTTTTATAGATGGTCTAACAGACAGCCAACTATGTAATATATATTTTTAACCTTATAAATGCATATATATTTTTTTATTGGGTTAATATATTTCATTTAATTAGATTGTAATTTCATAGAAAACCTAAAAAGTAATAGTTAAAAAAATATAGGTATTAGATTCTAATTTACGATACAATATATTGATAGAAACTAACACAAAATTCGAAACCTCCTTTAAAGGTATAATCATAGCCCGTTCTTTCTAATTAAATTCAATCTACTATTAAACTATTAAAACACGAATCGTACTTTATTAGATGGCGCGCGTAAGTCTAAATAATTAGTAAATTTTTCTACGTGTTATTGATATTACACCGCACGTGTGGCCAGGAAATGTCCGATATTTTTAAAACGAAAAGGTATTTTAGGAATCTGAAAAGGCTATTTTACCCCTGGCCGCCCTGGGCACCTACGGGTAAAGCTTCGAGCGAATCGGGCGGGTAGTTTCAGAATTTAGCCCTTTTTTAAAACTAAAAGGAATTTTTATTTTAATTTTTTTCTTTAAAATTAAATTAATATTATGTTCTTGTTAATACCATTGATAATTTGACTTTTTGACCGTCCGCTGGCTACTGACCGATGAAATATATTGATTTTCTAAACATAAAACAGAACTTTATTATTTCATTATCTATATAAATAACATAATAACTTCTACTATTTAAATACCAGCATGGTGTGACGGGTTATAGCGCACGGCTTGTAAACAGGGTGACCTGGATATCCCGTGTTCAAGCTGGGGAGAGGGCAAAATTTTTATTTCATTTTTAAATTAAATTAATATTTTATTCTTGTTAATATCATTGATAATATGACTTTTTGATCGTCCGCTGGCTACTGACCAATAGAAAAAATGACCATTGGCCAAATAAATCGAATTTTTTTTTCGTTTTTGAATTGGTTAACATTGATAATTATCCTATGCCCTCCCCTACAAGGCTCTATAACTAATTATTTTGCATTTAATACCCCCCTATAGGCATTCTCGCCCCTTCCTACCTTTCTCGCCCATAAATTGCATAGCAAATATGCTACGTTTATACGGAGTATAGATGAGTCGCCCCCCCCCCCTTCCCTTCCCCTACTCCCCTTCCCACGAGGGCCGAAGGCCCGAGTTTTATTTTATAATTATTGATCACGATACAGGCGATTTATAAGAAATTTTAGCTTAGGCGGATATGATTCGGCTATATAAATTTACGTTTGTAATTACTATTATTATTTTTGTGAATTTTATTTAAACAAACAATTTTATTATGTCATACGTTTCATGTAATTTTATGGCATTCCATATTTTATACAGACACCTGTAATTTTATCAATTCTACACTACTAATGATGTAATGCTTCAAAATAAATGCATTTATTATGCAAGTTGTACAAAAAAATTTATATAAATGGAGTATCCAAACGGTAAAAATCAACATTTTCGACACCTTCTATTCTTCGCTTTTCATCGTGGTCAAAATATTGGTGAAACAGCTCGAGACATTTGTAAAGTATACGGAGAAGGTGTCATAGTTAAGTCTACAGCACAAAAATGGTTCGCAAAGTTCAAAAATGGCGATTTTGACATCGCTGAAAAGCCCCGTAGCGGAAGACCCTTGGAATTCGACGAAGAGTGTCTCAGAGCACTTTTGAAGGAGGACGGTCGCCAAACAAGTCGTGAATTGGCGGAAATAATGAAGTTCGATCAGAAAACCATCCTAAATCATCTTCATTCGATGGGATTTGCCGAAAAATTGGGATCTTGGATTTCTCACGAGCTTAACGAAAGCCACAAAGAAAATCGCCTTCAAATTGCTACTCAACATCTCGCCCGTCATCGAGCAACCCGCGGTCATAAACAGCGCTTTTTGTGCCGAATCGTCACGGGAGATGAGAAGTGGTGTTTGTACGTAAATTTGAAGCAAAGAAAGGAGTGGGTGGCTCCTGGAGCGACTCCAAAGCCGAGGGTCAAGCCTGTCCTCCATCCAAAAAAGACCATGATCTGCGTTTGGTGGGACTGGGAGGGCATTCTGCATTGGGAAATTCTGGAAAGGAATGCCACGGTCAACAAGGAGCTCTATATATCCCAGCTACACCGCGTGAATGAGGCTATTCGACTCAAAAGACCCCATCGACAAGGCCAGACCATACTCCTTCACGACAACGCAAGGCCCCATGTTGCTCAAGTCGTAAAAGCCGCAGTCCAGGAGCTCGAATGGGAGGTCCTTCAGCATCCACCATATTCTCCGGACCTTGCACCGACGGATTACCATCTTTTCCGCTCTCTCTCGAACCATATGAGGGGCGTTACCTTGGACAATGTAGAGGGCCTTAAAAACTGGCTCAACGACTTCTTCGATACCAGACCGGTCGATTTTTGGCGTAATGGCATCGAAAAATTGGTCAAAAGATGGGAGGAGGTCGTAAACACCAACAGCGAATATATTATTAAATAAGTTATTGTTATAACAATAAATAATCGTTAAATAAAAGACTTTGATAAAAACTCTACGAACTTTTTCCTCAACTATATACATAAATTTGACTGAGATGGTTAAATATTTTTTGAGCACCCCATCGATTTCTGTGCCTGGCAAACGTTTTATTTCGATAGCATGTTTTACTAGTTGAAAAGAACATAATAGATTCAATAATGAGTCAGCCAAGATTTATGATTGAAATATCATGGCACATCTCAAATTCTCAAGATACAAATCACATTATGCATTTGTTTTGCCGTATTGCCTTTCACATTATAATGGTGGAGTTGATAGGGACATTCTAATCTATTTATTTTTCCTTAACATACCGTTGGTTAGGTGGGGTCATGAGGACCCGGTTTATAAATGTTGTACAAAATAAGTTAGTGATTGTTATAAATTTATTTTTTCAGTAGCTTAATAAAATTTATCCTAGAATATCTCTGCAGAATTTGGCTTGTTTTTATAAAATAGTTTTTAAGATAAAGTGTGTTTTAGATGCCCGTTCCAGGATCCCACCTTCCACAATATGAAACAAAAAAATTTCAAAATTTTTAAAATAATATACTATCAAAAATCATTATTCTTAACATATTTATAAAAAAATTTTTTATAATCATTTCCTTTTTTGGAGATTATTGAATTTTAAACTTAGATTGTAACATGTTTATATTTCCTCGTGGATTTTAAAGTGCTCATTTGCGTAAATTTTCATGTGCACTTTGATATAACAAGTCTAACCTTAAAAAGTGCTATATATTTGATATTTTTGTCTGAAGATGGTATATAATTATAAAAATATAACATTCTATCAAGTGGTCTTAAATAAATAAACATTAAATATTAGTTTGAGTAGTTTATACTTTATAGTTAATATTACTGTAGCTTAGGATTTAATAGACTAAAAAATCAGTGAGCTTAAATTACTAATGTATGTTTATAAAGTAACTGAATTAAAACTTTCTTGTTAATGTAAAATCAAATTTGATATTAAATATGAATAAAAATACAAATTCTTGAGGAAATGATAATATTTAAAAATCAAATGTCTAAAACAGTGGTCTAAAGGCATTGCTTATTTTTGTCGATGCTAACTAAGGGTCCCAGCCAGTTCATATATGGAAAAGTTAAATATAAGTAAAGTTACAAATTAGTATGCTTGAAATTTTAAACTACTAATGATAATTGAGATTTCTTTATGTGATGGCAGAATAGCTTTACAAATTTAATAATATTTTTTTAACTGTTTATATTATAGAAACTTCTATATTTATTAATTGGTAACTAACTTTATACAATTTAGTAATGTGGTGTATTAATAATAACATGTATTTTATTACTTATTTTTAATTAAGGATACAATAATTATTTAAACAATTATTAAATATAAAATCGATAGTAAAGTAGTGCGCAAGCGATATAAACATGTTTATATTTATAGGTTGGAAATAAATAAAATGGTCCACCATTTAATTTTTGTTAAATTTCTTTATATATATTATAATAAAAAAATAGGACAAATATTTATTCAGTATAACAATTTTTTTAAAGTCGAGACATGTCTATAGTTCTCGTAAAGATGAGACGAGACCGAGGTTTTCCTCACCCGAGACGAGATCGAGATTCCTGTAATCGCACCCGCGAGACGTGATTTTGCGAGACGAGACCGAAACACTAGTAGCGTGTTTGCTCTTTGATTGCAAGTAGTTTTTACCCAGCTATAAAAGAGTAGTTTTCATGCATTATAAATTATCTTACAAAATGCTTCTTTCTATATCATACTAGCTGACCCGGCAAACGTTGTTTTGCTATATACATTATTTCTAGAAAATACAATACTATAAGTGATGTGCATGCTCATCGTTATGCCTCGATCATATAATGAGCGATTAAAATATAATTGTCCTATGGGAAATAATTCACGAACTTAATGTAGAAAGAATTAACACGCTAAATACAAAATATAAACACATAAAGCAAAGTACTTTGTTAAATTAATGCTCTTTTCATAATTTAAATTTTATTTATTTAATTTAAAATAATTTTGACCTATACTGTAACATTTTTATTATACTTTTAAATATCTAATTCGAGAAAACTACAGCCTTGTATGTAAGACGTCATTATTGTATATGATGCTAAATGAAACTGGACGGGAAATGTCCGATATTTTTAAAACGAAAAGGTATTTTAGGAATCTGAAAAAGCTATTTTACCCCTGGCTGCCCTGGGCATGGCTAAATTTTCGCGCGAATCGGGCCGGTAGTTTCAGAATTTAGCCTTTTTTTAAAACGAAATGTCCGATATTTTTAAAACGAAAAGGTATTTTAGGAATCTGAAAAAGCTATTTTACCCCTGGCCGCCCTGAGCATCTAAGGCTAAATTTTCGCGCAAATCGGGCAGGTAGAATTTAGCCCTTATCCATATACATACACACATACACACATACACTTTACTTTATATATATAGATTTAACATTCAAGTAAAAATAAGTTTTTTATGGCTGTAAAATAGTCTTTTGCTTACGGACTTAAAATTGTTCATTGATATGTTCAATAGTTTTAATAAAGTAAGATTTATCTAGGTAAAGTATGCTTAGAAAATTTGTTAATTAACCATTTGACAATCAGCAGGGTGGACAGTCGGATAGACATTCATGGGCATAGCCAGGGGAAGAGGGGAGGGGCGGCTGTCCCCCTCTAAATCCAAAAATTTGTTGAAATTTATTAAAATTAAGGCTAAAATTTCAAAAAATGTTCATTTTGCCCGTCCCCAAATCATTATTGCCCCCCTCTAATTTCAATGCTGACTACGCCTCTATAGACATTACAATAAACGATCATGCTTGAATTGCAGTAGGCCGTCGCTTATCATCATAGAAGCAAGCGAAGCAAACAGCTTTGATATTGAGCCGTAACTTGACACGTTTTGCACGAAGCAAGGTTTTGAGGGCGTTAAAACGCTTGAGTTGCGCACCTCGATAATTTCTTTGTCGGTTTTGTATTTGTTGATGGCTTAACAAACGTAGCTCACAAATTTCGTTGCTCGCATGGTCTTAACCAAGAGAGTCAAGAAGCGTGTATAAAAATAAGTGATTCTTTTGGAAGAGTGTGTGGCAAATCATGTACTCCGCTCTGAAAAAGCGGGGTCACCAGTATAGTATTACCTAATTAGAACATTGGTATCTTTATGATTTGGATTTCGATCAACCCCTTACTATTCATATATCTTAACCTTATTTGAATATATATATTCGAACATTCACACCACTCATTATAATTTGAATACACACAAGATTTTCAATTATTTGAATACCTTACAATTCACCGTTATTATTCAAATTAATAACCTCGCTACTGTATATAAACACGATGTTTTAACTAGAAGCATTCATTAGAATCACTTCTTTCTAAGGAATAAAGTAGAATCTTTTAATTCTCTACAAATGGTGACCCCGCTTTTTCGGGGGAGCCGATTTTTTTTTTATTCCTCCCCCCTAAACACTTATAACCCTAGGTCTAGGGGAGCCGATTTTTTTCCTCTTCCTAAACATTCTCTTTAGTACCGGCGCCATGGTTATCATCGTTAAAAATAATGCAATTCAGAGTATTTTTGGGTACTACTTTCTCAAACCTTCACCAAATAAGACACTGGCAAAGAGATCTAGATACAAAACAATCAATCCTTCAACTCTCTAATATATCTCGATCTGAACGTGTCCCAATACTGTGGAATGAACCTACCTATCTGGTTGCTAATACGATGACAATCTAAACGCTTAACTACACTATCAAACCCTGCAAAGTGTGCCGCCGACTAAAATTGTCCACTTCCTCATAGCCATATTCAACATTAACTTACCTACACGGCCTTTTTTTAATGAGCAAGGACAAACAATTTCGGCGATACAATGCAAATACCTGCTATTATTAGCATTTTTCTCACCACTGACCTATTTAATTGATTACTGCGATTCTAATATAGATACGTATGCTCGTGACATGTCTACTAATATATGGTATAGCAAAACAACTACCAACCAGCATTCACGCCTCAACCACCACACGCAAACACTAACTTCATTTACCCTATACTTTTATTTTTTTTTGCACTCCATGCAAATAGGAGGGGATATTATAGTATTACCTAATTAGACCATTGACTTTATGATGTGAATTTCGATCATTCACGCCCCTCACTACTCAACCTTATTATTTGAATATATAAATTCGATCATTCACACCACTCATCATAATTTGAATACACACAAGACATTCAATTATTTGAATACCTTACAATTCACGTTATTATTCAAATTAATAACCTCGCTACATGTGTATATAAACACGATGTTTTAACTAAAAGCATTCATTAGAATCACTTCTTTCTTTGATTATAATAAAGTGTGGAGAATACAGATTAGTTTCATTAAAAAATGAGATGGGCTGTTTACGCTCAAAGATATAGAATATATATTGCAGGAAAAAAAATTAACTTTATCGGAAGAGCGCAAATAAAATATATCGAATAAACAAGAATAATAAATTGTTAATTATTACAATAGAGGTTAAAGAGGTAATTAAGGATTAATCGAATGTTCTACTCCTATTGTATGTAAAAAGAATAAATATTAATAAATCTTATATTTAAATATACCCTATGCATATACTTAAAAATAACTCTTTTGGTATTAACGCGTGCGCCAACTTTAAATGGGACTACCATGTGTTTTAATTGACGGTGGAATTAAAGAAGGGGTAATTTATTGAAAAATTTAAATTTAACTTAATTTCAAACAGCTTTACTAAGCCTTAAGCATTTATGTTTTAGGGAGGACAAATTTTGAGAACAGCCGTATCTCTTTCGGCTATCCTCAAAATACCCATTACTGTTGAAAATATACGGGGCCAAAGAAGTTCACCAGGTTTAAAGTAAAATTACAAATGCTTGCATTATGAGATGTATGAAAGGAGTTCCAATTTTTTTCAATGAGACAATGTTAGTCTTATCCAATTAGATTTAGTACTAAATAATGTAATATTATGACCAGAATAAATATTAGAAAAAACTATGAGATTTTGGAAATCATTTGTGTTTTTTACATAATTTGTAGGCTTTGAAATTTTCTTAAGCATCACACATTAAATTCTTTTTTTCTGCATTAATTATTTTTAAAATAATATATTTTTAGACTATTAATGTTCCTTTGGATATTACATGGGTAATTTACTACAGACTCCAAACTTAAAATTAATTTTTTACTGACGTTCATTTATTGCCTCATTGACTTTTTATTTAAATAGCAAAAAATGTTTTTAATGATCATTGCTTTAATGTATAATCAAAAACTGATTATTGTCTTATCTAAACTATTATATATTAAAGTTTAACTATTATATTAAAGTTTAAATTCTAAATGAAATTTGGGGTATATTAATTATACTTATATGAAATTGCTTGAATCAAAAGTGTTTATATATTTATTTACATGACAACTTAGAAGTTTTTTGTCATTAATACTTTTATCTATTATACAGAATCTAGATTGGCTAGAATTTAGTGGCAGATCTTCCTAATGTAGAAATATTGAATTAAATTATCTCAATTAATAAATAAAACTAACCAAGCTCCTCATTTTTACTTAGTATGATTTATGATAGAAGACGGATTAATTTCTTTACAATTTATGCTGAATTAAAATTTTATAATTGAATTTATAATATTTGTTTATACAGAAGACATTAAAAATTATTATAAAATCCATTTTGTGTGTTTTAAAGGGCTCAGCATTTAACGGGGTTATGGCTTGTACGAGACTTGTGTCGTGGTACACTCACAGGTGACCAAATTAATTCAACTGCTATAACCTTTCACCCAGGTATCATATGCGCTGGGAATTACGTGGCTGACACCAAAACTGCTGGGTACTGAATTTATTATTATATTACATTAATATAATATAGTAATTTTAAATGCTGCATTTTTAAAAGAATGGTGGCATTGAATAAAATTGTAAGACTTGCCAGTCAACTATATCAAAAAGAAGTAATTATTTCCATAGTTTTCAAATGATTAGTAAGATAAAATGTAGGGTTTTAAGGTTTGATAATCGTAGTTAATGCCTTTACCCTGGGGATCAGGATTTACCCAAAACCCCCATCTGTCCTGATGGGGCAGCCTGCTATAAGGCCCAAACCCTGCCCTATTAAGATCAAGTTGACAAACCATTTATAAATTATGATTTAAATAAACTTAAATTTATATAAATTAAATATCTTCGTGCAGCGTACTTAATATAGCTTTACCTCCAGCCCCTCCCCTTAAAGCGCCTGACACTACTAATGAGCACCCAAAATTTATTTAATACCCCTCAAATGTAGTCACTCGTTGAAGCCTATGTATGTTCCCAAAAATGTGGTGGGTATCCTACCCTTGCCCACCGCCACTTTCAACTCCTAAAATTTTAAAACTATTACTAACCATCGTTCTTCGTAAGAAGTTAAGTTATTAGTAAACTTCTTTAAACAAAGTTAACTAAGCCATAAGTCGGGCCCTATCTATCGAGTCTCTAGTGCAGCAAGCAAGCAATTAATCCAGCCCACCTTATTTACTCTTAATAACATATAGGAGCGTATGCCTGTTGTTGCAAGTGGCTCTGCCCTGCTTGCTCTACGCGCCCAAGGCATCCCACCTCACGCTTCGCGGCGGTACCAACGCCGACCTTGCGCCCCCTATCGATTATATCTCGCGCATCTTGACACCGCTCCTCGCCAAACTATTCCTCGTTCCGATGCCCGAGCTTAGCATCTTGCAAAGGGGTTACTACCCGCAAGGCGGTGGCCACATTCGGGTCCTAATCAAACCGTTGAACCCGGGCTTGGCCCTGGCCCCGGCCAATTTGACCTGTCGCGGCGAGGTTGCTTGCTTGAGTGGGCGCTCCTACGTGGCTGGCTGTTTGCCCTTAAACGTATTATACCACGCTCTTCCTCGCTTTTTGTGTTTTCTATGGCTGGGTGGTAAGCCGAATTTAAGTAAGGCGTTATTCGCTTTTAAGCTAGAGGTTATCTGGACTGAAGGAAAATCCTCCTAATCTTTTTTACGTATATCCATTAGTTTTGGCCGCGTTTGTATTAAAACTAAATTACTTAGCGAAGTCGAGGTTATATCTATTCGAGCTAATTTCCTCCGCGTCATGACGTTGCGAGACGAAGTCGCTTTAGATTTTTAATGATTTCTGCATGGGATGTTAATAGGCATCCGTAAACCGTGCATTATTTTTTTTCAGTCTATAAAATTAGTCCCAAGTGGGGTATAGGGAATTCTTTAAAAATATGAATTTTTTTGTGCTCTTGGGTTTTTAGTAGTTAAAGCAAGAACTAGACTCATTTACCTTCACGCCCTATGGCCTATACCACCTCAACTGTTTACTATATGAATTGAGGGGCTTAGTGATGTCATTTGAAGGCCTATTTCTTTTAGATGGCAAAAATAGCTGCAAAATCGGCCCAATCAGTCCTGGCCACTTACTATCCTTCCCTTTCGCCTCGTTTTGACGTGTTAAAAGAACCCCCTCAAAGCGCTCACGGAAATGGGAGCGGACTCATGTAAACTATATTTAATATTTGCGCACCAACCTCGTCATTTTTGGGTCTTAAATTTCGCACATTTTTTCTATCAAGTTTTAAATGTAAAAATGAGGTTATTCACTATGTTTGCACACTTATTGCGAGTGATCCTTGCTTTTTCGCTTTTTTCTCGAAAGAATTTATTAGTTCTTCTTACACTATTAAGTTTTTACACGTCGCACATATTTAAAATCAATGTCGCTAAATTGAATTTTAAATACTTACATAATCCTATTTTGGCTTAATAAGTTCCAACATAGCAAAACGATAATTTTCGCCTCTATATTGCGATTGGAGAAAGATACATTTGCTTAAATGATAAAATATAGATTATATACTCGAGAAAGAAAATATTATTATGCAATTTTTAATGTTATGTTTTAGCCTGGTCGCTGAAACAACGACTAAGTGCAATCTTTCAGGGTCGGCCATTGGAAAACGAGGTACAGTTTTTAAATAGCTTTGTTTTTCATTATAAAATATTGCATACTGAGAAATTCAAAATTTTTGATGTTATGAAAGTTTAGCCATCCCATATTTGCAGGTCTCTCGCCAGAAGAAGTAGGACGAAACGCGGCTAAAGATTTGTGCAAAAATTTGGAACAAGGGGGTTGCGTCGATGAATACACACAAGACCAAGTATTTGATTTGCGTTTTTAAAATAGTTAATTAAAGGTCTCGGATTCAGACTCGAATTATGCTAATTTATCTTTGTCTAAATATTCTATTCAATTTCATGGGTTAAACTCGATTGTTATTATTGATTTTTTTGTGTGATAGTTATAAAGTTTATTTGTTTATTTAAACACTTTTGATGAAATCTTAACTTTGCTGATACCTAAAAATTTTAAAATCGTTAAACATTTAAGCTTAAGAAATTTTGCATCTTACAAAATCGCTGTGATGTTATGCGTCTGAAATGTAAATCTGCTGTGATTTCGATGTTAACAAAATCCAATATTAAGACAAGCCATAAAATATAAGGTATTCGCTATTATATAGGCTGAGCTGAGGAAGAAAAATATTTTTTTATTCGTATGACTTTTGTGTGAATCTCATTCTATGCTTGAACCTACTTAAAGTATTAATTATCAATTAATATTGTTTTAGCTGAGGGTTTTTATAAGTTTGACCTCAATTGGACCTTTATCAATAACTCTCTCGCTAGCGCCAAATGAGCAAGGCTCATCATTTTGAAAGAGATATATGGAAATATATTTTGATTTACATTGCCTTGTCCCCTAATTTTTATCGAGCAAAATTTAAATCTCTTCATGAAATTCAATTATTTATTAACTTATGATTTGATTTGAATTTTAAACATATAGAAAAGCCTATCAATCTTTTGATTAATATTTGAAATTTCATTTAAGCAGTGATACAAGTATGTCACTGCTTACAGGCTCTGAACCCCCCCCCCCCACACGATATCCGGTCGGGCTGGGACAAAATTAAAATAGATATTAGGGTGGGGCGGATGGAAAAACAATTTTGCAGGGCTCAAAACTGTTTTTAACGCCCCTTAATATGTATGAGCAATTTTATGATTTAAGAAAAATTGACAACGTCCTTTTTGCCTAATACATATCGACTAAGTTATTTTAATTCTTGGCTTTTTTCTCGGAAACTTTTGGCAGTTTGAGAAAACTCTTGACATGAGTATTGTCTATTTTGACTTGTAGAATACGTCCTATCTTCAGGATAAATTTAACAACTTAATGTCAAAAATATTGGAGTAATCGATAAAATATCTGGATTAGGGCGTTACATTATCCCTAGTAATTTAGCTAAATTTAAACTTGGCCGGTGTTCCCTGTACTTTAAACTATGTACTAGCATTGTAAAAAGACCGGGCTTTTGTTAAGTTGACTAAACACAAGTTTTGGTCTTATTTTCTTAGTCGGCATCTAGGCATGGCAGAGTTAAAAAAAACTTTTGCTAACAGACGAGAGGGCTTTGGTCTGTTTTTGTTAAATCGGCCCCCAGTGTTAGTTGAACTCAAGATCGACTAAACAATAAATAACCAGGTCTTTTTACAAGACTAGTATATACTTCCTTTGCTTTCCATGTTCACTCGATCCTTAATGCTAGAACTTACTGCTATCACAACTTTTTATCCTTTTAGCTACTTATTTTCATGGCACTGGCCAAAGGCCTTTCGTGCATACGAACTGGACCTATCACGCTACACACCGAGAGCGTGATATGCATCGTGGAAAAATTGATTCCTCAGGTAGTAATCATCAAGTTTTCATTTGATCAACGAACTTTAATATTGGAATTGTGTAAAGTCTTTTTTTATCTTTGGGAATGCGATTTGTGTTTAGATTATTTTAAAGCGAATGAGCAACATAAGATAAAATGATATTTACGATCAAGTCAATTAATTTTCCTTATATTTCAAAAATTTGATATATCCATTCGATTTGTTGATGGAAGAGCTCCAAATAATTTTTATCACAATGCATGATGAGAATTGGCTTGATTAAAAAATTGTACATTCCATATTTATTGGCATAAAGCTTGGGCCATAATTTCATTAATGTGTTTTAAAATAGAAATTAATAGGTATATCTTTTGATAATAAAATTAGCTTCATTTTAAACCCTTAATCGCATAGGCGTAGTCAGCATTAGGATTAGAGGGGGGCGATAATGATTTAGGGAGGGGCAAAATGATATTTTTTTGAAATTTTAGCCATAATTTAAATAAATTTTAACAAATTTTTGGATTTAGAGGGGGTACGCCACTCCCTGCCCCCCCCCTTGGCTGCTTAATTGCATAAATAATATCATTTTAAATAAATTAATTTAATGAAAATCAATTTATAAGTATAAAAAGTACATTATTAGTGTCTCTTATGGTCCGCTCGCAAAGTGCTTTCAATTGGATCGAATCATTCCCTTAAAATTGGGTCTTACGCTTTTGGACATTGAGATAATATTGTTTTTTATAGGTGAAATTCGATATCAGCCAAGATCGCGACGGAACTTTCTTAATTAGTTGTGAAGGCATCGGTCATTGCGCTTCCCAATAAGCTTTTTATATTACCATATAACATCGTTTATTTATATTTATTTAATTGTTGGTTAAAAAATAAATTTTGTATCAAACTGAGTTTTTTATTTCGATATATAATGGTAGTTTAACTCGTTTTGCCCATAATTTTTCTTTGAGATTATTTAAGCTCTTTTGCATCAATAATTTCCCCTCCTTTCTAAAGTTTATTAGTAGTGCAAACTATTTTTAAGCTGGATAAATTTTATTAGTTCAAGATGCCACAAATATCGCTATTGTTCTCGTTGGTCTCCATTTAAAGGTTTTTTTGAAATTAATTAAAACTTATCAACATTTTTTGTTAGATTTGACCTGAAAATGTATAATAGGAATTAGGTAACTACACAAATTGGTTTAAAAATACATTTGAGTATCAGCAATTTTTATATAAGTGTAATCATTAACTCTGGTATATTTAAATGGACGAAATATTTTACAATATACACATTGCTCTCAAGGTTTATATTAATTTTATTTTTGGCCAGCTGGGAGACTTTCTTCAATCAACTAGGGTAAAATTCACCATAGTCCCTTAGATTAAACATATTAAGTTGCTTATTTGGCCTTTTTAAAATACATTATTATATCAACAATAATTATATAACAATTATTTAAATATAGTTATAGATGTCTTATACTTTTACAAAATTCAAATCTATTACAATCATAAGAAGAGTCCCTGTAAAAAAGCTTAAGTTATTTTAACGCCAAATTTTTGGGCTAACAACTTTTCATCTCCTTTCCTTTCCACTAGGTTCAACCTGAAACTTAGTTTTTGTAACATGCTTTGCTTAAAACTTAAAATCAATATGCTTGGGTGTGAATCTTGAAAAAATGTTTCAAACGGCCATAATAGCATTCATACGTAGGTAAGTAAACTTTTTTATTTTGATTTTTGCAATTTATATCTATTATACGATCCAAGCACCGCTATCGAATTATCGTATAACAATCTTTTATATTAGGCTACAAAAATCATTAGATTTAGCTAACCTCAGCTGTTAAATTTCAATCGTCACTTTAAAATCACACTTAGATTTAGTAGCGTACGCAAATTAGATTTTAAAATTAGTTCTGATTCTAATAGAAAACTTTGTTTGGGTCTCATTTTTAGTCTTGTTAGAAATGAGAATTAATTGAACGCCGAACAATTCTTAAGTCTAATTTATTCCACTTAATTTTATTCACGTTTAACTTTAACGTATGAAATTTATAATATTTTTGTATGGAGGATTATGATTTACAAATTTTCTATAAAATATGATTCTTTATTTATTGACTCAGTATTTAAAATATTTAGGGATTAAACTGAGATAGAAACACCCACATTTATATTTAAATAAAGGCTATAAAATTCTATATTATATTTAAAATATGTAAGGTAGAAAAATATACATTGAATCATAGGTTATGCAGAAAAATAACAATTAACCTTCGAACCACAAAATTTTAAAATAAAAACTAATAAAAGTGCATCAAAAGTGATAAATGTAAATATTTTGCTAAAAAGATTATTATAATAATTAAAAATTAGTTTTTAATGAACATTTATTGGTGTAAGGTGTCCAGAAAAATTTAATATTTTAAAAATTATGCATTCAAAAATGGACAAATATTTGCAGAACTGCTGAATATAAATTTTGGTCCCTACACCTCATACTTTATATAGGGAAAAATCCTGGCCCCTTTGGCCCTCTCAAGCAATAATTAATAAAGCTTAACTTATTAGATTATAATTTTTTTTATTAGTTTTTAAAAAATAAATAGTTTGATTGAGCTAAGCTATTTATTTACATTTAATTTCATCTTTATTCTTTTTTAACACGCAATGTATAAGGTAAGCATTCGAAACTTAACGTTTTTTATAACCTTTAGCTCCAAACAACAGCTTTAATCAAATTTGTATGGTATATTATTTTGGATTGGGGCAATACCTTTTGTAAAAATTAAAAATTCTTGTCAATCTACTGGTTCCATTTGTAAAAACTAAGTATATGCCATAAAATTTTATGTTACCTTAATATTATCTCTTTAATTACATGGTTTCGTTGTTATTAAACTATAAGCATTATTCATTTTAAATACAAATTTATTTTATTGCGGTTAATTTCGCTTAGAAATCGGCACGGCCTAAAAACTTAACTAGCGGGCCGGGATTTCGCTCTCAAAAATAACTTACCCGGGACAGGCCGTAATATAACCTAGCAAGTAAGGCCCGCTGAAAGTCCGTTACTAAATCGTTTAATTATTTTGTGTATCATAAGGTAAAGATTGGTGTGTTTGTTTAATGTTTAATATTAATTTAGAATGATTTATTGTTTTTTAAATTAAAAATGAAAATATTATATTTTTATCGTTATTCATTCATCAATTCAAAGCGTGCATTTTAAATTGATATATATGTTAATTATAGACTATAATTAGACATGGTCCACTCTAATCATACCCTTTAAAAATATAAAAACATTAGATTAAGCTAATTGAATATTTTATAAGTATTATTTTTTGCATGATTTTTATTAAAATCTTTTATATTGTTTAATCTTACATGAAAGGAAGCAAAATAAATAGGCCCGAACGGGGCCCGGGTTTTTAAATATTTGTAACCGTTGGGTAATTGATATAAAGGGGCCCTTTGTAGGTCTCTACTTTTGCATGCATATGTGTAAGTCGAAGATACGAGGGAAGATCTAAGATTTTGGAGTATTATTATAAGGTACGTGTTTAAGCGAATTTGAAAAAATACGCAAAGGAATAGCTGATTATTAAGTTTGACAAATGGCTATAATTTTTTTCGTATCCATTGATCCCTACCCACTTGTATAAATTTAGACTTGGCCCTTAGTAGGGAAAAATGGTAGCTACGCCTGGTTGAGTTATCTATATGCTTTCAAATATTGTATCTGATATCTTAGCAAAAACATTATATGTGAACTATGAAGTTATGATATTTTTGGATTAAATTTGAATATTAATATTGAGGTTAATAATCTTCATAATTATTTGATCCCATCCTTTTAGAATCCAATTTCAGTTGATAAAGTCTTTACTAATTACCAATCTAAAGTCAACCACGCAATACTTAAACATATGGACAAATAATATAAAAATAATAATCTTAAGATCTTTATTAATTGTCTATAATCATAAATTAATATTAGTAGGCAATTTTCATGGTAACACCATACACTAATAAAACCATAGACTGCCGAACAGCTGATTTTTACTATTAAAATCATTCAGACACCATTATAGCTGCCATCTTTAAGGAAAAACTCAACCAAAGGTATATTCAAACTTCTCCACCATGTAATATTTAAAAAAATAAATAAGATTATTAGCTTAATTTATTAATTAAAAAAATAAGTAAAATAAAACATTAGATTATGCTGACTTCTATTGTTTGGTTACTATTTCCCACTAAATGGCGGTTTCTAAACTTGCTGAAAAATTATCAGCTGTTCGGCAGTCTATGGGAATCGGGGTCAAAGTAGCAGAATGATGAAAAAGTAGCAGAAAAATATTTTTTTAGATTATCAATATATTAGAATTAAATCTCAAATGCGGATGGAATTTGATGTGCAAATAACCCTAACCTAAAACGCCAACCTAAAACACTAATCCTAACCCTCCTGACCAATCTTGATCTGATCAATTTGGCTGCTTTTTTCCTCCTACTTTGACCGGCGTCTATGGTCTTATTGGGAACCGGTCAAAGTAGCATAGAAATAGCTCGTCACATTTCATCAAAATTCACCAGAATTCATCAAAATCTGATATTTATTTTTGATATTGTAAAATTATAAGCAGTAAAAGTAAGATTGCATGAAATTATGTTTTTTGATTATCCTAATGTTTTCTATAAACTATATGAAAAGTCTTTATTGTTTTATGTTGTCCATACTTTGAAATACATACAATAAAATTCAATTATAATTTTGAAAGTATATAAAAAATTAGGTGTTAACATTTAAATATAAGTCTCATTTTACCATTGTTGTTGTAATGGTATATTAAATTGCTGCTACATCTATCTTTGACTAAATATTTCTTTAATTTTTGCTGATTTGTGCCATTTTTCAGGCTGTGCTACTTTTACCCCTATTCGTTGGGTAACACATAAGACCCAATGTCGCAAAAAACTAAGATTTTGAGTGTATCGAATTGACTCATGGTAAATGTTCAAGTTAAAGTCCTATTTTTTGCGCAAACTCGTGAACTTGTAGGCGAAGAATTCTGTTATATAACAGTATCTGAAACAATCTCATACAGTAATTAATTTTAATTCACTTGGTATTAATAAATGTCGTCAGTAAATTTAATATCTTTAGTAAAAGTAAAGTATCCTGAATTAAATAAAATTGCAAATTGTTTATTGGTAAAAAATCTTGAATATGTAAATCCAGAAGAAGAGTTACATTTAAATCAAAACGATCAATTAGCTCTTGTTCCACCCTTAGGCGGAGGATAATGTCTTTGAACAATGATGATAAAAATATATTTAACTTAAAATCGAATTCCTCAGACTTCTCTAATCGTTGTGTTGATATCTTTGCAAATTTGAATAAACCTTTAAAAAAGATTGATGATCAGGTAGAGGTAGTTAGTGATCAAGAAGATGACACGGATCTTTTGCCACTAATATTGCCATTGAAAGAAAGCTTGCCAAATAAAGAATATATGCAAAAATCAATTCTCAAACAAGAAAATGTCATTGAGCCAACTGTTGATGATTTTTCTGAGGAAAAACAAATATTTCAAAAAGATTTATCAAAATGGAAAAAATATGATCTTTCTGATGTAAATATTTTATCTGATGCTGAAAATATGTCATCAGCCTTGGAATTTTTGGAAGCAAAAAAACATTTAAAGATTTCTGAAAACAATGATGTTGAAAATAGTGATAAGCATATATACAAAGCTTTCAATAAAGATAAGAACGAAGTTAATCAGAAAATATCTGGTTCTAAACGAAAATATGACCAAATTAAATTAATAATTGATGATGCTTCGGTTACCAATATGAGTCATATTAAATTGGACCATTTAGATGATGATAATGCTTAATTTATTATAATCATTTTGAATTTATATATGTTTAAATAAATTTATGTTGTATATATAGAAATATTATCTCCTTTTATTTTTTAAAATGGATTGGGTTGATTTAATTGATGGTCCTATCAATGTACTAGAAGTGGTTAATTTTTTGGTCAAACCTAATTGTGGAGCTGTTTCAATATTTTTTGGCACTACAAGGGAAGATAAGAATATTCAAATAGGTATTTAAAATTCTCCAATTTGTTAAATTTATTAGTTTCAAAAAACTTAGTTAATGACACCAAACAACTTTTACCAGTTGGTAAAATATATAATCTGTGTATTTAAATCAATCAGTATGTGTAGATAAGCTCTACTATGAAGCTTATAACAGTATGGCCATTAAAGAAATGAATAAATTATGTCACCAGATACGATCTGGCAATTACTTAAATAATATCACTAACATTGAAAATAAGTTTTTAGGAAATTTGGTTATAATACATAGATTGAGGTATGTCCTTGTTGGAGAAATTAGTGTGTGTGTTGCTGCTTCATCTATGCATCGAAAAGAGGCACAAGCTATAACAAATTATTTGATTGAACAATTAAAAAGGTGTGTGCCTATATGGAAAAAAGAAATATACAACAATGGTGAATCAAGATGGAAACCCAATGAAATTGATAATTTAGATATCTGTAATGAAAATGCCCAAGATTAACATTTTTTATGATTGTTAAATTACTTCACCCTTATAAATAAAAACTAAATTTTGGTAGTTATATTAAATTTTTAGTAAAGATTAAATTGTAGACTCCATCAGCTGGGGTCTGTAGTATTTATTAATATTTTCTTTTATGATGCCTTTGTTGATAAGCTTTCAATCATAGTGTTAAGCTAATTAAATTACTATGAAGAGGGTACCCACTTTACTACGAGTGGTAACTAGAGCCCTGCAAAATGAAATTTTTTCTGTCCGAGCCCGACTTCTCAAATTTTATATTGCCCGCTTAAAGACTCTTATTTTTGGCCCAAGCCCGACCCAATTTTTAAATTTTTTACTAAATTATATTGAAATTTTTCACCATCTAAATATAAAATGCATTAGATTGTTATTACTCGTAATTTACAACTAAGATAAGTTTGAAATAAAAAATCCGTTTTCACTCGTTACAGTTTATTCTGCTAATCATTTAAAGCTAAATATTTAACTTTATAAAATATATTTTCAACAGTTTTATTTAAATATGTTTTTGTAAATAGTTACTTTTCTTATTTCTAAAGTTGTAACAGCTACTATGATTCTAATTTAGTACTTAGTAAAATTTGCAATTCAGGTCTAGGCAAGGGAAAAAAGCTCAAGTTTAGAAAGCTATTTAATGTACGCTGTGCGAAGATAATAATTCACTGGTCAACAAATAATGGACTTGTGAAATCAACCGGCAAGCTGTTTGCAGATTCTGGTAGAGTTTTTTACGGTGAACACAAATATGTCTTTAATTTTTTCCCTATACGTCAAGTTTTTTAGATATTCGCTGTCAAAGTTGCCAAAAACGCGATTTTAGCTTTTTTCAAACATCAATAACTTGCAAATTAGTCGGTAAAAATTTTGTTTAATAGATTTAATATGTAGATATATGGGAGATAAATGTATTCACAATTTTTTTTTATCCTAGCACTTATACTTTTTAAATTATATACAAAATTAACTATCCCTATCTTTTACATTGACAAATTACACCAGACTTGAGGGCGCCCTCCCTTCTCTTCAACACTAGGAATTAAGTGCGTGTTGTTGTTTGTGTTGTTGTTTATCTACTCTACTACTACTATTACCAAAACAACAACACGCACTTAGTTCCTAGTGTTGAAGAGAA
Organism: Gordius sp. MW1; assembly: GCA_964036665.1. Lineage (NCBI taxonomy): Eukaryota > Metazoa > Nematomorpha > Gordioida > Gordea > Gordiidae > Gordius > Gordius sp. MW1. The sequence continues at coordinate 9,294,521 of OZ038526.1, forward strand.
GGGAGGGTGCCCTCAAGTCTGGTGTAATTTGTCAATGTAAAAGATAGGGGTATTTAATTTTGTATATAATTTAAAACGTAAAAGTGCTAGGATAAAAAAAATTGTAAATACATTCCTCTCCCCTATACCTACGTATTAAATCTATTAAATAAAATTTTTACCGACTAATTTGCCAGTTATTGACGTTTGAAAAACGCTAAAATCGCTGGCAACTTTGACAGCGAATATTTAAAAAACTTGAAGTACAGGGAAAAAACTAAAAACATTGTGTTCACCGTGAAAAACTCTACCAGAATCTGCAAACAGTCTGCCGGTTGATTTTTCTTGTTGAACCGTGTTATTTAATATTAAGTTGAGTTTATTTAAATCCTATTCTATAAAAGATTAATTCGCTTTAGTTCCATTCGGACAGGGCTCGGGCCCGAGGCCCGATTATTTTATAAAATTCGGCCCGAGCCCGGCCCGAAACCCGGTCGGGCTTCGGGCGGCCCGTGCAGGGCTCTAGTGGTAACCGCGAATCAAATAATACTAACTTATTTATAGAGCAATTTTTAAATTAGAGACTATCTTAACTATGACATACTGATTAGCTCCAATAGGAGCGAAAAAATGTTCGCTACAATACGAGCGAAAAATGTTATGTCGGTCATCCATCTTAACTATGTTCAATAAGGGCTAAAAACGGGTGCCCTTTCAACTCGCCGAAAACAATCTTGCCGAATTCACCCTGGGACATTAATGAACATCTCTCCATTATTAAAAAGAAGGCCCTAAATTGAGCACCTTTTATAATAATTATCAATTTTATTATAAAAAATACCTAAATATTTTAATCCGAAATTGAATGGTTAATATGCTTAATTGTTGCGGGACATTTTTTAATTGGGGGACATTTTTAAACATTGGGATATTCAATTCGGCAAGTTAAGGGAATGCCCTAAAAACGTTATGTATGTTATTATTTTCGCTGCATTAAGAGCGAAAAAGTTTAAATGACTTATTACTTTCAAGTCACATGGTAAAAAAATATAGGGATAAATTTAGCCAAATTAGTATCAAATTTAAAAATTGCAATAGATGCGATAGTATAGTTATTCATGGGCGCAGCCGAGAAGGAGGGCAGCTGTCCCCCACTTAGTCCAAAATTTTATTAGCTGAAATTTCAAAAAATGTTCATTTTGCCCCTCTAAAACATTATTGCCCCCCCCCCTCTAAATGCTGTCTACGCCCATTAGTGCTGTTAAATTGCTAAGTAGCTTCAACTACGAACGTAAGCACGCACACTGAGCTGTTTAATATGCTAGTTTAGCACAATGAGTGTTCGCTGTTCGGTGCAATAGTTTTAACATTAGCATGTAAAAATGCTCGAGAGGTTAGTCGAAGCAGCAAAATCTGTTAAAACATTGAGCAGATAGCCCGAGCAGTAAACTCGAGCAGTTAAGAGATTTAATTGCTATTTGCTATAATTTAGTAACTAACAAATTTGCTTTACCTCCCTTTTTTTGTCTCGTTGGTTCCCCCTCCCTTATTTTTTACCCTCTTTCTCACCGGGGGGCCCCCCTATTTTTTACCCTATTTCTCACCCGGGGGGGGGGGGGGGGGTAATATGCCCCCCCCTTTTTTATCCTCTATCTCACCCGGGTGGGAGTAATAATCTAAAATATTAAATATGTCAATCATTTGCATTTTTTTAAATCCGTGGGGGGGGACATTAAGGACACTCCGGGGCTATTACCCTTACCAGAGACGTTAAGTAACTAGTTACATGTAACTAGTTCTTTTTCTTCAGTAAAGTAACTGTAACCAGTTACTTTTACTTCAGGGTGACTGTAACTGTAGTTAGTTACATTATTTCAGTAACTTTGTTACTAAAGTTACAGTTACTTTTTATAAATTAAATTTTTTTTAAATAAATATTCAAAAAAAAATTTTAGATTTAAAATAACTTTATTAAATGGTATACAAAAAATTACATACACGACTAAAAAAATATAAAAACGCGCTATAACTAAACGGATCCGTGTATAGAAATAGTGTTGGATTTAACGATTTCCATTGTGATCTTTTGTCTGATAAAAAGTACTCTTTCAAATCTAAAGAGAAGCTGGGGCTCGCTTTTCCAATTTGTTTCAGGAGAGGGAGAGCTTTAACGCCTAAATTTCCAATTGTGGTTGCCACTACGGGAATGAACATTGTGTCCGCGACACGTCTAGTTTGTGTACTTCACTTTAATTTAAATTTCCTTCGCGGATCAACTTTGAATTTCTAATAGATAATCTATTTTATCAGCAAATTATCAATATTATATAAAATATTATTTTAGTACAAATTTGTATTCCAAAAATTTAAAGAAGTGACACAACATGTAAATGTAATGAACATTTAATGAATTTTAATTGGTTATCTCTTATCAATTGTTCAGTTCTTTTTATATATGTGCAAAACAAATTTTTATCAACTTAAAATATCATATTATGATTTTGGCCCAACCTCTAAATTTAAATTTTGAAAGCCATTTGATAAATTACTTTAGTACAATATTAATGAATGTTATTGAAATAATAATATATAATGGATGTTATTTAAATGCTCAGAAAAATCAAAAATGCTTAGTAAATAAACTTAATAATGCTCAGTTATAAATATAAAATGCTGAGTAATTTAAAAAAAATGCTCAGTAATTTTAATTAATAATACTCAATATTATTCTATTTAGCGTTAATATTTTATAAAAATAAAGTTAAATTGAGTTTGTGGAAATTAAAATAGTTTTTATTCTGGCATTAAACAGATTGGAGACCTGATTGTTAAATTTTTATCAATTAAAAGGTATCTTAGTGTCTTGAATTTTTTCTTCCCTTCTCACCTTTCAAATAAATATGGCAAATTAGAAAAGCTATGAAAAGTAATGACCTATATTTCCCATTCTAAATGCTCTGTCTCTCCCTTCTTAAATTTTACTATGCTTGTGTTTATATTGTATTTATTTGCAAATTTATTGAGAGTTATCAATCTTAAACTTTATAAAGGCAAAATATAAAATTTTTATTTGAATATAATCACAAAATAATTATTAACAATTGAAAATGGAAAGTAGACAAATTTTGCTGGATACAACTTTCATTTCAAAAACCTAAAATTTGTTATATGATCAGTGTTAAATTATCTAAACTTAATATTACTTAACAATAAATGCTGATTTAGCCTTTAAGGGTCTACCTCGCTTTCTTTTTTGCCCCAAACTTTTGGCTTCTTTAGGTGGTTGGCAAAATTTAAGTTTAATTGCCAACAAAACCACATGCTTGCAAATATATTGTATAAAAAGCAACAATTGCACTTGCCTTTAAAGCATTTTTCACAATCATTTTGAAATTTTCATTAAATTCAATGTACCCCTACCATCTAGCGCCCCCGTCGAGCGTCTTTTTAGTCTTGGTAAATTAATTTTAAGTGAAAAGCGAACTAGCTGATTAGATGACAATTTAGAAAATAACGTATTCTTGAAATCGAATCATCATTTATAACCTTCTGATTTTTATATAAATGTTTAAATAAATAATATCAAAAAATATTGTTTTTTGTAACTTTAGGTGTAACTAGTTCCATCAGGTAAGTAACTGGAACTGTAATCAGTTACATTTGAAAATTTGTAACTGTAACTGTAATTAGTTACATTTTTTGTGAAGTAACTTTAACTTCTAGTTACTGTGGTAAAGTAACTTTAACAGCTCTGCCCTTAACTCATGTTTAAAGATTGATTTAATGGTACTGGTTGGAATAAAGAGTGATAAAATGTGAACATACATGTTTAAAAAACATGATAAAAATTTATTAAATATATCTTCACAAGATCCTGCTTATCGCGAGTAATCGGTTTAAAGAAATTTTTAAACTTCTTTAACTATACGGCAACCCACGAGGAAGAGTCCCAGAATGGAATAGGCTATTTGGAGTGCACAACAAAGTAGAGGCTCTTAAGGGTGTCCCGAAACCCCATTCGAATTCATGTCGGGTGGTTAAAAACTTTGAAATTCTCTTATTCAGGTTGGACTGACAAAAACTCGAGGTTTTGCCTAAACTAACAAACTGGTTTTTAAAAAAAATTGAACTGAGTTTTGCTAGATCAGAGTGAAATAAACTTTAACTTCTCAATTTATAAATTCATTCAAGCTAAATATTAATTAAATCTTAAGTTAGAAACTAAGCTAGGACAAGATATTTTTTCAACCTTCTAATTAAAAAAAATTGTCATCACATATATTGATTAATAATTAGTATTAATGTTAATATTTATTTAATCAATTTTAGATCCATTTGTAAGAGATGTTTAATCACATCTCATATTTAATCTTCTAATTCAGCTTCTTAAATTGAAATTTTTGCGAAACAAGCGAGTCAGATGAAACCAGAAATTTTGGATTTAACGATATTTATTCATTTTTATAAAACGCCGTTTAAATATTTATCCGTAGTATCAATAAGTCTGTTTAAGCTGATATATTAATATGTCCATTATTTTTAAAATACGTAGTTTTTAATATTCGGATCGGGTTTGGGTTGATAAGTTTGAGACACTTTATGGTTCAGGCAGAGAAAGGCTCACTTTGCATGCCGGCATTACGCCAGGTTAATATAATAGCATTATTAGAAAAGCTCGTCCTCAATTAATTTAGCCATATTCATACTTTAATAAAGATAATTTTATGATTAAAGTCAATTCTCCTTTAAATAAAATTAGCAGCAATTTAGAACTATGCGCGCTATGCAATATATTCGCGAAATTTTTTTCCTTCTCCATGAATTATTTGAGACCTAACACGCGTTGCATTAGCTTTAAACAATTGATTGCGACTCAAATATAAGAGATAGAAACCCCGTCATTAGGCTTAATTCTACAAAACGCATCAAACTTAAAAATATTATTTATAGCAAGGTTTTAAAAAAAGACAACTAGCATAACTTCGAAAGATGACCGGAAACGTGTTATTCAAATTAGGCTGATTTAAATTTTATAAATAACTTAAGTGCACGTGCTTAGTTTTCTAAAATATAAAAAAAACTTACTTAAAATTTTTTATAATAATTTATAAACAAATAAATGTGAACTTAAATTTATTTGTTCAACGATTTCCATTATTATTTTTTTAGTTAAAAGAACAGGTTGTTTTTTTTGTTTACAGGATACATAGTTAGTTTTTTGTAGTAATTATGCACCTTGCTTACTTAATGAATGAGTAAAAGAAAACGATCGCCCAGCTCTCGATATACCCAGGGTGATCATTTCACTTTAAGTTGAGTTATTTAAATTCTTTAAAATTTTCACATACATCATATGTAAAAGTCAATTCTATTTCCTATAAAATTTGTTAAAGTTATGGGGACACTAAAAAAATTCAAAAATTTAAAAAATTGCTTTAGCCCAGAATTTTTTTTTTGTATAATTTTTTGTAATAAGATATACTCAAATATTTTTGGTGCCCAATATATGCCTTAATAAAGTTAATAAAAAATTATTTGAGACGATGTTTATGATACCGATAAACATATAGCCCCGGTCTCCCCTAATGATTTTTGCCCCTATTGCCTCTTATTGTTAAAAAGCAAGCATAGATAATCATAATTGATAAAAATCAGTAACCTAGCTGAAAAATTAATTAAAATATTATTAATTTATTTCATTACACAAATACGTTTAAAAGTGAGTATAATTAATTAGCCTGGGTGGATTGAGATTCAAGTGGTTTAAAGTAAGGCCATGCATAGACCTTGGCTCCTATTAAAGTCACTTTCCCACAGAGACCATTAAAGACCCACCGGGTGGGCATTTTAACAAAATTTGTGCGATTAGAGCTAAATACGATTTTCAAATTTGAATTATTAAGATTTGTAACCTTTAACATAGATAGGCAGGTATTTTTCTTTAATTTAACATATTTATTCAATATAGTTCTTATCAAAAGGGTTAAAAAATGTATTATACGATATTATTCCTATTAATAGTGGCTACAAAGACTTACGCAATCGTGCTAGATTTGTTTAAATTAAGTTATTAAAGTGACGTTTATTTTCAAATAGCCAGGCAGGTCGGGTAGATTTTACAATCGCGACGTGGCTTGGTGGACAATTAGATAGGGTGTGGACTGGCGGACAAAAATATAGTTAGATGAGCCGGATTGGAGCAGTAAATTATGGGCAAAGCTTTTCTCTGCTAGCCACGACAAGCCAAGAATAGTTTGCCGTGACTTCAGGATTAATTTAAGAGTTCGACAGTTACCTGTCAGAGCAATACACAATTTAATAATATATAATTGTCATGCATCTTTAAAGGTCTAAAAGATCAAAATGCGCAAAATAGAACATGTAATCATTCCATTATTTAAATTATTCAACAATGTATGAGTGTTTTAGTGTGATTCTGAGTGTACGATGAATGGTTTCGCTTCCAAATTGTCACCATTACCACCCTCAGTACTAAGCGGAATTAAGCGATTAGAAGGTTTCAGCTCCATTAAAAGGGGATCGCTATGAGTCTTGATTATAAACTGCTTAAGATGCGTGCTTGGAACCAAGGATTCCCACCATCTGGACGTCTTGTTTTCATCCTTTTGATCAAAATAATTTGCTACTTGTTCATGAGCTAATTTTCCAGCTCTAGCCTATATATTTAAAAATTAAACAAGGGCTTGAATACCCGTCAAAGAAGCAGAATGATGAAAAAGTAGCAGAAAAATATTTTTTTAGATAATCAATATATTAGAATTAAATCTCAAATGGGGAGGGAATTTCTGAGTATTCCTAACCCTAACCCTATACTGCATAATTATAGGTTAAAACTTAAATTCTATGTTAAGTCCTGACCAATCTTGATGAATTCTGACCAATTTGGCTGCTATTTTTCTGCTACTTTGACCGGGTGCCGATAAATTCGTAGTTTTTTTGGTTTTTACAATTTTGATCTAGTACTATAGCAAATATTATTTTCAAAGGGAGAATAATAAATATCCATATATTAAAAATCCTTTGAATCTGCAAAATAAGTGGGTGCCTTATTACACAAGGATTTGAACAAAAAAGCCCTTAACCTCCTATTTTTTGATATTATTTAGGGGTTGGATTTGGAATATTTTCTCCTCCCTATGCTCCCTTTATGTGATATCTGTAATTTAAACATTCAAAAATTTAAAGTCAATTACTGCAACTGTTATTAGGTTAACGTTAAAATGTTTAAAATCGCAAATCTTGATATCTATGTTCAGGTTTTTTAAGTATAACAAATCATATTTTATAAAAATTAAGCGATTTTGTAATACATCTAGATCTTTAATATTAATATTGAGATTGTTATTTTATATTTCACACATACCCTCGTGACACTTTCAATCTCGTTCTCTTCTCGAGTTTCGTAAATTGCCTCAAAACGCTTTTCATAATAATTTTCTTTCCCGCATATCGTTGGAAGGTACACTGGTTAATAAAATAATATAATATTGAAATAAATCTCAAGCGGATTGGCCATTACAATAGACTTCTTATTATACATGCCCTATGCCATTGATTCCTGTTTAACTAATTGTTTAGTAATTTTACAACCGATAAAATTTATTTTACTGCGTTAAGTTTTAGAAACGTTATTTTTATTTCAAGAATTTGGAGTATCTTATTATCAATTTATGCAAAGTTCTAATTGCATATAACAAGAATTCGCTTGTTTGACTGGTCTTTTTTTCACCCAGTTCGACCAATTTTAATTAATTAAGACCCATTTTGGACATCTTATTTAGAGACCTGCAAAATCGATTTTTTTAAGGCCCGGCCCGAGCCCGGAATTTAAAATGGAAAAAAATCAGGCCCGACCTGAATTTTAGCATCTTTGCCCGGACCCGGCCCCGAATTTTAGTAATTGCAGAAACTTAATCAAATTTTGGTAAATTTTTTTTTAAATAATAAAACGCACGTAATAAAATTATAAATCGATAACAAAACTATACTGATGTAAAATAACACAGGCATCAAAAATTTCCGTGTTTATATTTGTTCTAGGCTTTTCATAAATGCGGCCTGCTGACGAAAAGCACCTCTCACTCGAGGCAAAAGCTGGTGTCAAAAAATCTTATAAACAAGAGGGCTAAGAGCTGGAAATGACCACTGTGGTCTTTCCACCAATCCGATAATTTTTTTTTATCGTTGATCTTTAACTTTGTGTTGGTGTTTCCTCTACATCTTTCCTTTCTTCATAGAAAATGTTTCATGCCATATCCATTCCACAAAAATGAACTATTGAGGATATGAGATTTTTTTTTGATTTTTGCAGGGCTTGTAAATTTTGTTAAAAGTGGCTTGCATAGGTAATTGTCAAAAAAAATTTCCTGGACTTCTTTATAGCATTTATGCCTTTGGAGATGAGTGTTCCATATATTATCAAAATTAACATAAATAATTACCTGGTGAGCAGGAATTATAGAATAACACATTCTTGCAAATCTTACAAAAAACAAAATCTATTTTCTTAAAATCTTTTCCATACTTCACTCTTTTTCTAAGATTTTCTTTTACTTATAAAATTCTATCTGAATATTTTCAGCTATTGACATTAGATTTTTTTGTTCCATACTTAACATTTTTGATAAATTATACTATTAAACAAAAATATTTAAGCTTATATACAGTAGTAACAGAGGCAGGATCATCTAAGTAGGGGGGGGGGAGGGCAGGGTAAATTTTGTGTCAAAAAATTTTGAGTAAACAAAAACTAATTAAAATTATATAAATTTAATATCTAAGATGGGTTTTTGGTGAAAAATGTCAAATTGCAAAGTGCTCATTCCAATTTTTTTGTTTGTGCTAATTAGGCCCATTATTGAACGAAACCCATTGTTAAACTAAACACTTGCATGGGCCTTTTAGGCTTAATTTTCCCACCAGTACCAAAAAGTGTCCCGCCCCGGGACCGTTAAAATGAGATTATAAGCCTGAGTTCGCCCCGCTGATTTTTTGTAATGCACAGGCCCAGCCTACACATTCCAAAAAAATCTTAAATTTTCTGGGGATTTTTAAACATTTTTTGTCAATACCAAAACAATTATTTATTTTTATGTGGAAAATGTTCAATAATCATGTTAAATACATCAGTCTCAAACAGGCTTTTGTTTCTTCCAGCAAGTTAAATTTTCATTAGTAGCACTTGAAGTTGCATAAAACTACTTATGATAATTGAAACTCTATGCTAGGCAAATTTTATACAAACACATTTTTGTTAATGTTTAACGATCCCCTTTTTAAAAATAAGAACATTGGGATGGGATCCACTTCTTTATGAATCACAAGTAATAAATAGCAAACAAAAATTAATAAGGATTTGTTTATATTGTAAAGTTAAATATAATAAAAAACAACATTTTTATTTATTAAAACAAAAGGTTTTGCCCCTACTAAAAGCCAGGACCGTCCCGAGCCCGTTTTATTACCATAACGCTCGTCCAAGCCAGGCCCGCAATTTTTAACAAAAGCCCATGCCTGGCTTTGGGGGTGCCAGCTGTATTTGCTAAAATATTGTTAGCTATTAGCTATAACATGATCATTAAAAAGTAAACTTAAAAAAAAAGAATTTAAACCATAAGGAATATTAATTTTTAGTTGAATTAGCACGCACAATTTCTAAAGAAATTAATTTTTAAACTATGTTTAAAAATGAAGCATGCCAAAGAAATGAGCATAACGATTTGTAAAATTATCATTTATTCTGATATTAATTATTTGAATTTTATTATTATACTCGTCTCTAGTTATATAACCAAAACTTTTATAAACAAGGAACTAATTAATGTAAATTAAATAACCATATTAAATACTTATAAAAATAAAATAATTTATCATTAAAATTTGGGCATCAGCATCTTCCTTGTTTATTTAGAGGTTGAGATAGTTTTTTTGGAGAAATAATTAAAAATTAAATCTTATTACAACACACGCACTCGGGACAGAAAATTTTTGTACAAAGAGTATTATCTGAAATTAAATTACAAATCAATTAAGATAACTTATTATTTCATATGAGCAAACAAGACTCCCATTAATACCATTAAATTTTTTCGCATAATTTGAAAAAAAAATTCAAATTTTTTTGCCCATGGGAGGGGGGGTCCTAACCCAAAGCCCCCCCCCCCTTCCCTACGCTACTGTATACTAGAATAAGCGCGAAATGAATAAATTAGTGTTTTACAGATTCAATAATTTGTAATTAATTTAACAGAATAAAAGACTACTTAGGCTCTTCTAAATTATTTCAGGCCAGGCCTATGATTTGTAAATTAGGCCCGGCCCGGAATTTTTAAGCCTCAAAATTCAAGGCCCGAGCCGGGCCCGGGCTTTTCCGGGCCGGGCCTCTAATCTTATTAGAGAAATGTGCAAACTCAAATTAATATTACATAAAAATCGCAAATCATTTTGATATATAATGCTAATAATACACATTGGTGTCACTTACTTATACCAAACAGAGATGTCAGAGAACCGATGATAATCCATCCGATAATTTGAGCTTTTGCTTTGATTTCTACATTATTAAAACAGTTTGGGTCGCAAGGATGTGACGAAAAAGCACACACTAAAAATCTGTAATAAGGAATACGCCAAATTTTACATCTCACATTAATTCTAACATCGTGTATTTCTTTTCAAATATAATATTTGGGTTTAATTTTATTTCCATATAGATCAAGGCTACGTAAGCAAAACATTTTGTAAACCTAAACTATCTTAATTGATCATATAATTATTTTTGTATGTGCTATGGTTATCAATAGTATCAGAGGTAAATAAACGTCTATATAGACCCTACTTCGAATTTTTCCTAAAAAACGCTTATTTTTGATTTAATTGCAAAATCGTATGATATTTGATAAGTAAAATTTAAAACTAATTCAATCCAGAATATAATGAATTTTTTCGATTTGTGAACATAAATTGATTCTTTCAGCTGTCTTGCTCAACCCAATCAAATAGGTCGGGTTTAAGTTTAATAAGCTCAGAGACTTCCCTTAGGCTAAGCAACTGCAAATCTTTTCAGTTCAGTTATTGATTAATTATCGGATTTTTAGCGCGCGCATTGTCAGTCTAATTATTATTATCTAAAAGAGTATCCCCTTGAGGATTTATATCACTGCTTGGAAAATTAGCAACGCATCGGTTATCTCTAAGACAAAAATGGCAAATCAATATTTATAAAATGTCTAAATGATCTAAATTGAACAATAAATGATAAAGTAAGAGGAAGAGAGAGGAAAACCTTCCATCCATGAAAGATATGAAAAGCCATATAAGTGACGGGGTCAGGGAGGCTATAATTATTTTGACGATTTGACGAGGTTCAAGGGTGCACGACGAAAACCTTGGGACAGCCTTGGCGTTTTTAATTTTATACTCCCGATCCACGTGTTGGGATTTCGATTGAATTTTGTTTGCACCGCAAGGCAACTTGCAACAGCCCGTCATCAATTTCCATAAATTACTCGAGATACAAAATTCTTGCAACGGCATAAATTAAAAATTTTATGAGACATACAATCTTCATTTATTTTAATAATTGTGAAAAGTAGCAAATTTTTTTGAGATTAAATATTACTTATATTTTACAAATTAATGTTTTGTAAATTTAATTCGAACACCTTTATAATGCCTCTATAATAGATTTAGGTAATTTTTAATATATGGCAAACATAAATATTATCTTGGAGCATTACTTATGACAAACAGGCAGAGGGCCGGCATCAGGACAAAAGTTAAGCCGTAAGCTCGCCGAAATTTTGCATTTTGTCTCAAAGTCTCATCGTCGTGCATTGTCATGGGTTTACCCAGGCGGAGTTTATTCAGGGTTCGTTTAGATGTATTATATCGTAACTCATTGCTAGATGGTGGAGTGGATGGCCTAGATTTTACTAGCCTGTAAACATGGTAGTTAGATAATTCATTTGTTCCCATCCGGCTGCCATCGTAATTAGTTTTAACAGGGGCTTTAACGTAAGGCAAAACCAAGGGCAAAGTATCGTTATGTCTGAGGCAGGGCATGGTTTCGGGCAAGCACGGGCAAACGAATAAAAAAGAACGGAATATCCGCTGAGCGATGTATATGAATACGAGAACGACCACCTGTCTAAGCACGGTTCGATGATTAGCTACAAAGTTTTGGAATTGTTTTAAGGCATTCGGATCATCTTGTTTTGTGGTTGTTGGGGGCTCAACCTTTTCCTTTGAGTTTTCCATGTTAATCTTGACGTCCGTTGACATTGCTAGATATTGAGAGATGTAACTATCTTAAATTTTACATTAAAGACGAAAGACGGATATATTTTCAATAAATGATCCGCGTTTATGAATGACAATAAAGATATTTGATCCAGCCTTGTCCCCTAATGATACACAGTTTAGATCGGGGTTATCGTGATGGTAAATTTGTTAGTTTTATTGGAAAGATCTCACTGTCAATAACGCGAAAGTTGGGAGCTTATTTGCGAAAATCAAAATTGACTTTAATTTTTGAACTACCCTTAAATGCGAGTTTGTATTAGCAAGTAGGGTATAAGGTCGTTTTAATTCATTCTCCGCACCCCTTCTTATCATTCAGATAACACATTTAAGGGCGCAGTAATAAATTTGACTAATCTCGAGCAACCTCAATATAGCTTCGGGGAATGCATTTAGCACCCGATCTTCTATTGCAAAATCCTTGTTTATAAAAATATATTTTAGCAATGTTAAAACAACCTAAACATCATTATTATAAAAGCGCAAAATAAGCTTTTGTCTCGATACAAAGGCCTTGAATGTAAAAACGTGACAGCTTGGGTTTCTAGGAAACCTTACTAGCGATCATATCATAACATTGCCAAAATCTTTAAATTTTACTATCACTGCTGCTACTTAGGGCGTCATGAGCGTGGTTTATTTGGACAAATTATTTAGACAAATTTTTTATACTCCCACAATAAATCGTTTTCCCTATTGACCCTTAAGTTAATCGCTTCTTGCATTTTTGACAATTATTGTATATTATACTATTTCTAACCCTGCCATTATTTGTAAAACATAAACAAACCATTTTTAAATTCTAATCGTAAAACTATTAAATCCACATCACTTTGGTAAAGGATGCCAAAATGGTGTCAAACCCGTTTAATTGCAAAGCCTTGGGCCTGAATTTTTTTCGCGATTAACCGATATTTCGCGATTAAACGATGGAAATAAACGTATATGTACATTATATTGAATATTCATTTCTTACGCTTCGCAATAAAACGATATTTTATATAATTATCTGGTTGATTTAAGGACTCGAAAATGTTTGTGAATATCCGATATTGTACTATTAAGCGATTTGTCAATAAACGATGTTTTTGTTAATATTATCGTTAAAAAAAAACAAAATGGCGGTTAACTTCGCGATTAAAAGAATTTACGATAATCCGATTTGCGATTAAGGACGACTGTAATATTTTTTTTACAATTAATTGCTATCAAAGTCGATGAAGGTTTAATTCAAAGCATTGTATAAAATTTTTGAATATCAAGCATTTACTAAAGATGAATAAAATAAATAATATAAAATTAGGTGTTATAAAAATTTGAAAAAACATTCCATTATAGCAAGGGTTATTTACAAAATTAAAATGTTATATCGATTTTCTGTCCAATAAAAAGATTTGCGATTATCATGAGAAAGCCAAGAAACTTGTTTCCCTATTTTTTTAAATTTGTGGACCAAAGGTTGTATGGGTAATTGTTTCAATGGGACAAAAAAAGCTATTAATTTATTCCGTTCCGAATATTCTGACATTTTAAAGGTCTCAGCAGAAGTGAGAAGAGCCTAGTTTTAGTGAGATGGAGTGAAGACATCAATAATATTCAAGTCCAATCCAAAAAGGGTCCCCTTTTCCATGGAGCTAGCGTTTGTTCGTAGAATCTTTCTATTTATACATATACATGTGTGTTGAAGATAGAAGGGGGTCCAACTTCGCTAAATTAGCTATGGATTAGTTTATTTACCGCGGCTTGACGTAGGTACCGAAATTGTGAATGCAATGGGCCATAGTGGCTGTTAGGTTTGACTGAATTATTCCACTGTGAGCGAGTGTGTTAAATAATTATATTGCACCCCAGCTAAGGCCCTCAGAAGTAAGGATTTCGTGATCTGATAGAGGTAGACTGAGATTGGCTAAGAAAAGCCTTTAACCATTCCTGACCTGACCGTTAATCAAGAGTTTCAAGCATTTTAAGTCCCTCTGCAAAAACGCCAGGCATAAGAGATTAAAGAGCACTCTGACAGTGGGCCACACCAATATTTTTGAATGTTTACTTTCAAAAAATAAGCATAAATTTAGTCTTTCCATTGCTGGAAGGCGACATCAAGGGGGGGTGTCAGGCTGTATAGTTAATGATAATATGAGCGTTTGGTTTAACAATAACCGGGTTTTTGTTAATTCTTCTTTAAGGTATTTTAGAGCGGGATGAACGTCTACAAGGACATTTTGTATGGTACCTTGTACCTAGAGCCCTGCAAAATGAAATTTCTTCTGCCCGAGCCCGGCCCGAACCCGACTTCTCAATTTATATTTTGCCCGAGCCCGGCCCGAGCCCGAAAGACTTTTTTATTTTAGGCCCGACCCGAGCCCGACCCGATTTTCCAAATAAAATTTTTGAAAAAATATATTATCGAAATTTTTTTCACCATCTAGATATAAATGCATTACATTGTTATTACTCCTAATTTACAACTAGAATGAATTTGAAATAAAAAATCCGTTTTCACGCGTTAGAGTTTATTCAGCTGATCATTTGAAGCTAAAAATTGAAGTTTATAAAATAAATTTTTAACAGTTTCAAATAAAAAACTTTTTGAAATAATTACTTTTCTTATTTCTAAAGTTGTAACAGTTACTATGATTCTATAAAATATAATAAGATTTGCAATTCAGGTCAGTTATATTATATTAGACAAGGGATATAAGCTGAAGTTTAGAAGCTATATAATGTAGGCTGCGCGAAGATAATTATTAATATTGAGTTGAGTTGATTAAATCCTATTTTATAAAAGATTAATTTGCTTTAGTTCAAGGGCGGGGCTCGGGCCCGATTGTTTTATAAAATTCTGCCCGAGCCCGGCCCGAAACCCGATCGGGCCGGGTCGGGCTTCGGGCAGCCCGTGCAGGGCTCTACTTGTACCACATGGTTAGGGTTAAATTGAACTTCGTTGCCAGCTTCTATCAAGGGCTTTAATACATAGGCAAAACAGAAGCTGATACAATGTGTCGCTCTGGTGATTACCTCCGTAAAGTTGATTTGATACTCTATTAAAAATGTAATAGAAATAGGTGGATTACATGCTTTTAAGGGTGAAGTATTCGGGGTAATATATATAATCTTGACTGAGTAAATGGGATCGAAATATTGATTAATGGCATTCTTGTAATCAATTCTCTTAATTATTGAGGGGTTTGGAGTTGTAAAAGACAATCGTACTCCTTGGGAAACAAGTGCGTTTAGAGCAAAGAGGAGCTTTGCTTTTGATCCAACTTGTAAAATTTTTTAGAGCATAGTCTGTTAAGAACAGAGTTCATGGCTGTTGGCCTAACTCCACCATCTGATATGCCGAATGTTACAATTAAAAGTGGCGTCAAAGAAATATGAGGCAAAGTTTCGGTGACTAGACCCTTCATTTTGATGCATGAGAGTGTTTAACAATGGTCCAGGAATGTGTATTAATGAATTTGATAGTTCTTTAAGGTGGGCTTCGAACAGAACGCTAAGCTTTGCTCCTGTTGAAAGGTGCTATAAAGTATAACGAAAGACTTCTTGAGCGGTCATTAAGGGCTAATAGGGTAAGAGGAGGTTAGACCTCACTGGGGTGTTTAGCTATTAATGAATCATGTAAAGCTGGCGACGTGGATTGCCCTTTAAATGCGGCAGTTAATCATTTTTCTGAACATAATTTTTTCCTTATACAAGGAATAATCGAGCTTGTATATGGTTGCATAAAGTGGTTGGGTCATTTATAGTTGCCAATTTTTAGGATTAATTTTAACTTTGTAAGAGGAGATGATTGAAGTGGATAATACCCGAGAGAAAACGAGTTGCAAAGTAACAGAATTTTATCTGTGTTCATTGCTAGCATTTTATTAGGTTTTCTTCAGTAAAAGTTTGAGCAATTAAGTATCTTGGACCTTTATGTATATTTTGCCTAAATATAAAAGGGATGGCTTCCTAAATTTGGGAAAAAGTTGTCCAAGGGGTTTCTAACAAGGGCATAGCTATTGCTATTTGGGTTTTAGGTTGAGAGGCTTCACCTAGTTTGTCCCTTTGCATCGTACTTTAAAATCTGACCGTGCAGTAGAGGCCTGCACGGGTGACCGCGGGTTGAGTCTGATTTAAGTTAAAAGTTTTGAAATGTCTTCGGGTCGGGTCGAGATCGGTTTGAAATTGTAAAATGTTTTCCGTCGTTAGGGTTCGGGTTGTAAATTTTTCAGGTCGGGTTCGGGTTTAATATTAAATTGCTTTTGAATGGGGTCGAAGGTTATAAATTTCATAGCAAATTTTACAAAAAATGCAAGACAATGTATTCTTTAGCCTCTAAAGTTTTCTAATTTTCTAAATAGTATATAATGTGTGGACCTGTTATAGTAATTCAAAATTTAAGAATATGATATTTTAGCGGGCACATAGCCAGTTTTTCTCCAGAAGGGGTGGAATTTTCAAAATAATTTTCTCATTATTTATGATACATCAGAGACCCGAACATCCCGGAGCAGCCCTGTCATCGAAATTAGATTTTTGGACCATAACAATGGACAATTGGGGCTCAACAAGATTTTTATAGTGTATTATTTTGTTCTCTTTTATTATTTTGTCACTTGTTTTATAATTATATAATAATAATTATTAATTGTTGTTTTATCTGAAAAAAGTTAGATAATTAAATTGAAAAAAATTTGACAATTCACCGAAATTACTGCTAAAAATTTAAATATCATCTTGTCAGGCCGAACTGCTTTAATCATCCGTAAATGACTGGGGCACTTAGAAGGACTCGAGCGGTACGGGCATTAATTATGATGGGAGGCAAAATATGGACTTATTAGACAATTTACATTATTTTATTGTTAGAGTGTCGAGAGCATTGTTCTCTTAAGTTTTAAACAAAGCCATACATCATAAATCAATTTTATCTCATATTAGATTGATGTTTATGATGTTTCACTAGACTAAATTGGCCATTTTCCCGAGTTTCTGGCACAGTAATTGAAGTTTTAGGAAGATTTAAAAATTAGTTATAATTTGTTCTTTTTATCCAAACCGTTCATTTGGTTATTAATAAAGAAATTAATTTAAAAATTAGTTAGAGCTGTTTTTTCGGATGCCGTTCATTTGGGTTTTATTAAAGAGAATAAGCTGGGTCTATATATATTGTTAATTTTTAATACGGATTGAGTTGAAATAAATACGAAATTAGGGTTTCCTTAGTTCTTCTTCTTCTATTTTCCATTATTCACAAAATTTATTAAACTCTGCGCTAGTAAATGCTCTGCCGTTTTCGGTTACTACGCATCTTGGAAAACCATAAGAACATTATATCTTTTAAAAAATTAATCGTTTACCAGGGTAGAAATATTAAAAACCTTTCTAAATTCAGTCCAACCCGAAAAAACATCTACAATTAAAATATAGCGTTTTTATCAAGTTCGAAAAAATCAATGTGTATGCGATCCCAAGGTTCTCTAGGACGTGTCCATCTCGCCGCTTTGTCTCTGCGAAGCATGGCCGTCTTTGCCATGCATCATTCACATTGTCGAACCTGTCTTTCCATATCTTTCGTCATCTTGGGCCACCACACATACCTTCTAGCCATATCTTTCATCTTTGTAATACCTGTATGCCCTTTGTGAAGTACCTTTAAAAAATCGTCACGTAGCTCGTTAGGTATGACCACTTTTACGTCTCGTTTAATTACGTTATCCTCCAAATAAAGCTCATTAAGCACATGTTTGAAAGCCAAAGGTACCGACTGACTATCCTCCTTACCCAATAAAATATCTTTTATTTTTAAAAAATCCGGGTCAGTCTCTGAGCTCTTAACAATAGTGCTAAACTCAACAATTTTTAATACATTAACGTAATGCTCATTAGTTCGCGTGGTTTCAATGCCGTTGTTAGAATATTTTTAATTAAAGATGAAACATTTATATCGTAAGTTATACTCGGCTTGCGTTGAACCCGTTACTAATATGTCGTCTAAATAGAACAATATTCCATCTATGTTGTTATTGATGCCATCGCTCGTTGAAAAAATTGGCGCGGATACACTTAATCCAAATGGTAAACGTGTAAAAGCAAACAAACCTCTATCGGAGCTTATTGTTAAAATCTTAGCCGTCTTATCATCTACACGTAACTAGGTAGGCATTCCTAAGATCTATTTTTGAAAAAAATCTAGAACCTTTTAAATTAGCTAAAACCATTTCTATTTTGGGTAGGGGGTATTTAACATCTATCACATGTTTATTAATAGTAATTTTGTAATCGACACACACCCGTATGCTACCGTCATTTTCCTTAACGGGAACTAACAAGGTGGCCCATTCAGAATACTCCGTTGGCTCGATAATAGTATCATTTAACCAACTATCTATAACATTATTGACCTTATCAATCCACATAAATGGTATTCGACGGGCAGGACAAAATCGAGGACTTGCATCTGAGTTTACCTTTATCGAAAAAATGTTATCATTCAAACAACCTAGTTCTTCACGAAAAATTTTACTATATTAAACTTTAATTTTATCAATGTTATAATGCCACAGTTTCCCAACGTACTGACCATCACAATTAACCCGACCAGAGGTCTTAGGCTTATCCACAAAAACCCTTGCCCCTGAAACCGAGGCTGGCTCATTAACTGAGTTCATTGCCTTATTACTAACAACCAAGGATATGCTCGTTTATAGATGCTACCTTAAAACCGGGTGTTGCATGGTCATCAGCATTATTAATTAAACAATTGATTTACATATTTCTCTCACTATTAAACGTGTAATTTTTACAAATGTCTCACCGATTAACTAGATGACCAATTAATTTTATCCAATTTTAACCCATAATACTCTCCATTTTTCATCGATAACGAATAACTCCAATTCCAAAACTTCCTCGCCTGAATCTACTCGAACTTTAGTACTCCCTAAAATTTTAATATTCGACCCGTCTAATTGTTTTACTAGATATGACTTTTATTAATGTTTTTAAAAGGCCATAATTTTAAAAAATTATATTTACTTATAACAGAAATTGAGGCCCCAGATTCTTCTAAAAAATTTATTTGCTTACCTTCAATATTTAAATAAACAACCGGGGTTTGTGAAAAATTAAAAAATAATATAAACAATATAAGCGCTGTCAGCGCCAATCGAGCGTCAATTAAAGTTACGCGGTCCAGGAATAAAAGAATTTTCCTGCGTGGCCCTGATACCAAAATCATTATCATTATCCTGACTATCGTTATATACGTGAACATTGCTACCCGTCGCCTATATAAGTCGCACGAGCGTTGTCTATAATGAGCTGTGTTATTTTGAAAATGATTAAACAATCTACAACTGCGCCTGATATGCCCCAATTTATTACAATCAAAACAACGAGGGACCGAGGTTTTAGCCCTGTAAAGTTGTTCTACGCCATGCATTTTAATTAACATTATGAATACAATTATTATTCGCGATGCATTTTAATTAACATTATAAATACAATTATTATCAGTACATGTAAAACATCTTTTCGCTTATAACAAAATTAATAAAATTAAACGAAGTTTTTTGGTACAAACATGATAATAAAAATAAGATAAGTGATCGATCAAAAATGCAGAAATTAAATTCATAGCGTTGACACCAACAATTTAATTAAAGTCCATCTAAAGGAGGTTTTTTATAAACTAAAGTAAAGATTTTCCATTATTACTAAAATAAAAAATTAAGAAATTTACGTGGTCCTTTTTCTTTTGTTTTGTACTAAAAATCGAACCTCTAGTGCCTCGAGTCCTGTGGATCGGGATTGAAGGTAGAGATCTGTTGTAGTCTTACTACACGACTCCACTCTCATCCATCTACGCAGCAAGACCAGCTGCGCTCCCCTCATCTTATTTCGCTTATTTATTAGTGTCTGTATACGCATCATCATGTATACGCGTAGTCCCTCTCCCCATATCGTTCTCTACGCGATTTATTTACGTGTCGGAATACATCACATGATATACAGCGAGTATTCCCATCATTATTTACGCGTAGATACCCATCTATCTCTTTGTTCTTATAATAATTAAGATTCTACAAGATGAAGCAGTGGTATTTAACGTGTAGGATGAGGTTTCGGATATGCATGAGCGCACGTGTAACCCAGAAGCGAATTAATAACCCATTTTCGACGTTAATCGTCGGTACACCTTCGGGTGTGGCGCCTACTGGTGCGGCGTCTACGGACGCGTTTAATTAATTCGGAGGCTTAATGCCTGTTATGACCTGTATTTTTTGGCTATATGCCCTATCACCTTTATATTAGGTTGATGAGGTCGAGTTTTCTGGGTGGGCAGATTGCCCCTGCGCATGAATATTTTATTCGTTGGAGTGTATTTCCTCGCATGTACCAAAGGAAGTTAATACCATCGTTGTCAGGTCCAAGGTTACCGTTATGGAGTTTAGAGCTCTCAGGTGATTATGGTAGGCGGAGTTGCATTTATGCGAGATACGCCTGATGACAGTTTTTTACACTTAGTGATGTTGCTGGTGCCTATGTCGGCGCCGATAGCTGCTATGTGGTATAGCGACGTCACCAATAATTTAACGGAAATGTCGCACGCTTTGTGTCGAGAGGCGAGCAGCTCTTATGGAGAAGCAGCCTAGACGACTTAGAGTGGCAAAGATGTTTCTGTCTCGCTCTATTGGGGGAAAATCATCAAAAAACTACTTTGGGTTACGTTTAACGAAAACAATTGGGTGAAGTATCCTATCCCGAACCCAACGACGCCCAATACATTGATAAAAATTCCTCCCCCTAGCAAGCTTGAAGGGTATGGTGCGTTTCAATTTATGGTCAATGAAAAAATCAAATCGAAAAGACTGAACCGGAAAACGATCCTGGAGACGTTCAATCCAAATTGATTCGTGCGTCGGAACAATGGACAGCGGTCAAAAACTCAAATCCGACGACCGTGCTTAGAAGTCAACAATCCGGTCGGAGGAGGTTATCGTGAAGGGTATGGTGTTGTAGTCTTACTACACGACTCCACTCTCATCCATCTACGCAGCAAGACCAGCTGCGCTTCCCTCATCTTATTTCGCTTATTTATTAGTGTCTGTATACGCAACTTCATGTATACGCGTAGTCCCTCTCCCCTCATCGTTCTCTAAGCGATTTATTTACGTGTAGGAATACATCACATGATATACAGCGAGTATTCCCATCATTATTTACGCGTAGATACACATCTTTCTCTTTGTTCTTATAATAATTAAGATTCTTTCGAGTATTATCTTATTCGCCGATTCTTGGGCATCGTATATTTAAATAAAAGATAAATGAATACTAAACGGAGATTTAAGGTAAGATTGAAAATCCCTTGTTAATAATAATGAATAATCATAAAATCTAATAACAAAACCTTGAAATAATAATCATAAACTTTTAATAACCTTAATTCTTTTTAACTTTGGTTATTACAAACGGAAATTCGGGTATTCGCCTCTAGTCGTGGGTATAGATTTTCAGCCTCGTGCTACCAATATATCGTGCCACCAATATTACAATCGTGCTACCAATATTATGTTCGGACTACCAATTTGAATCCTGGTTTATTGTCAAACAAATAAATATGAACAATGGACATATCCGAGTTATAAATTAATTAAATAAAATATCGATAGGATAATGAAATTCTGAAAATAAATGTAGATGTTGGACGATGGCCGGAGGGAAATATCCGTGCAACAAATAGGTTAGATCGGGTCACATCTAAGTGTTAATAACGTACTGGGTTAGGGGGCGATTTGGTTTCTTGGGGATGGTTGCCGCAAGACTAACGTGGTCTGAGTAGAAAAATAAATATGTCCTCCCTCCCTCAGGACTAACGTGTTCTAAACAGAAAAATAAATATATGATTAAATGCAGGTCCAGCCTTATAACCAGAGCTGTTAAAGTTACTTTACCACAGTAACTAGTTAAGTTTTACTTTCACAAAAAATGTAACTAATTACAGTTCCAATTACTTACCTGATGGAACTAGTTACACCTAAAGTTACAAAAAGCAATATTTTTTGATATTATTTATTAAAAAATTTATATAAAAATCAGAAGGTAATAAATTATGATTCGATTTCAATAATACGTTATTTTCTATATTGTCATCTAATAAGCTAGTTGGTTTTGCACTGAAAATTAACACGGAGGGCGCTAGATGGTAGGGGTACATTTAATTTAATGACAAATTTCTTCAATTTAGGGAAATTATTATATACTAGCTGAACCCGGCAAACGTTGTTTTGCCATTTACCCGGGTGTATTAGCAGAATATATATCATCTTATAGATAAGTTTCAATAGATTAAGAATATATCAAATATAATTAGTAAGTGTTTACTATGCAAAGATTTTTAAACAAATAGTTAAAAAGGGTCCAAGGCCCAGGCCCACCCAAAAGAGAACTGGCCCCATGCCCCCCCCCAAGGTAAAAATCTTTGGCCCCCTGGCCCTTCAAGCAATTTTTTTTAATTTTTTGTAATTAAGAAACAATATCATAATAATAATTTTTCTGAATAAAACTTTTAATTCTAATTTAATAATGTCCGAAGAACTGAGATATATCAACATTTATTGGTACTTTGTTAAAATTATTTTAATTTTTCTCCTTATTTAACGCGCAAAAAATGACAAAATTAGATTTTGTAATTTATTTAGCCACGCAGGAGGGGACACGACAGTCCTATAATAATAATAATTGACGTGAAAAATAAGCAAAAAAATGACTTTGATACTCAATGTTTTAAATCGTAAAAACAGCACATGCCTATATTTATCACACCAAACTATAGATACGCCAGGTGCGTTTGATTGACATTTTATTAAACATCAAAACGTATAAAAATATATTTCGAAAACTACTGGACCGATATTTTTGAATTTTTTACTGAGCATTTAAATAACATCCATTAAAATATATTATTATTTCAATAGCATTTATTAATATTGTACTAAAGTAATTTATCAAATGTTTCAAAATTTAAATTTAGAGGTTGGGCCAAAATCATATGATATTTTAAGTTGATAAAAATTTGTTTTGCACATATATAAAAAGAACTGAACAATTGATAAGAGATAACCAATTAAAATTCATTAAATGTTCATTGCATTTTTTACCTGTTGTGTCACTTCTTTAAATTTTTGGAATACAAATTTGTACTAAAATGATATTTTATATAATATTGGTAATTTACTGATAAAATGGATTATCTATTCGAAATTCAAATTTGCGCGAAGGAAATTTAAATTAAGGTGAAGTATACAACCTGGACGTGTAATTTGAATATTTAATAGAAAAAATTTTAATATATAAAAAGTAACTGTAACTTTAGTTACACAGTTACTGAAATAATGTAACTAACTACAGTTACTGAAATAATGTAACTAACTACAGTTACAGTTACCCTGAAGTAAAAGTAACTGGTTACAGTTACTTACTTTACTGAAGAAAAGGAACTAGTTACAGGAACTAGTTACATGTAACTAGTTACTTAACAGCTCTGCTTATCTGTCGATGCACTTCTCAATTTGCATGAGGGATGCCTTATGACAGGTCGATATACTTCACATATCCACTAATATGAGGCATGCCTTTTACATATTTGTCTGCTTCTACTTAGTGCCCATTTATTCACATAACTAATTACATTACATTTCATTCACACACCCATTACTCTAAACATTATTCTCACCATTAGTTGGCAAGATACAACACGCCGTCCTTCCTAGAGATCTGCAACGGGCCGTTTCTAGAAGGTCGGCCCGCCCGTACCCGTTTTTAAAACTTTAAGGCCCGTCCGAGCCCGCCCGTAATTTTTTTCAACACTTCAGGCCCGTCCGAGCCCGTACGTAAATTTTTTAGGCCCGTCCGAGCCCGTCCGTAAATTTTTCAGGCCCGTTCGTACCCGTTTAGAAAAACGTCAGGCCCGCCAAAACCCGTTTAAATTTTTGTAAAGAACTCCGCCTTCGGCCCCGTCAAAAATTTTACAAAATTTTATTTTATTTTTTGACATATTCATAAAAAAAGTCAATAATTATCATGTAAAAATAATAAATCATCAATTATTCCTGCAGTTAATACACCTACAATTCGATATAGTACTACCATTAAATTACTTTAATAAATTACATGAGAATAGTCCACTTTCAACAATTTACTTTTATTTGATTAATTTAAGTTAATACACTTAAGAAGTTAGAATATTACCATTGAATTAAAATACTTTGATAAAATTACATGAGAATATTCAACTTTCAATAGGTAGTTTACATTGATTTGATTAATTTATATCAGTTAATACACCTAAATTATAGATTAGAGCAAAAATATTTATTAATTTATATGGCCTTACTAATTATACCAGCAAAATTTGTGATTAGATTAAAACACAAAATTAAATTTTGATGCATTGTACTTAAGTAATTGAACATAATTATAAAAGAATATACGATATAATCTTAAATTATGTAAACGAAAATTATAGCAAATAGAATAAAAATGCTTTAGAGTCAAATTTAGCGCTTGAAAAAGAAATGAATGCTACAGGATATACAAAAATTAGAGGTTAAAAGAATAGAGCAATTAATAATCTATATATTTAATAAAAATCATATATTTATATTATTGTCTGACTTTTGAGAACCTTTGTAATCCATGACCGTTTATATAATCTCTGGCCCGTTCAAGCCCGTTTATAAAACGTCAGGCCCGTTCAAGCCCGTTACAAAAATCTTCAGCCCGCCCGAGCCCGTTTCATTAATTGTTAAGCCCGTCCGGGCCCGGCCCGTTCAAATTTTTATGATAAAAAGCCCGTCGGTACCCGCCCGCGGGACGGGCTTTTAGGTCCGTCCGCGGGCCGGGCCTGCCCGTGCAGATCTCTAGTCCTTCCTAGCTCATTTGCGTAAGCTCATCTGCGTAGGTTCGTCTGCGTAAACTTTAAGTGCTGTGTGCAAACCAAATTAAACTTTAACCACTTAACCAAATTTATTTACACAACTACAACAGTTTATATATACTTTTGACCTGCGACAGCTGTAACTAGAGTTGTTAAATTGCTAACTTTAGGTGCTATGCTCGAGCACGAACACTAGCTGTGTAATATAGTTTAGCACAATGAATGCTAGCTGTTCGGTTCAATAGTTTTAACAGTAACATGTAAAAATGCTCGAGAGGTTAGTCGAAGTAGCCGAATCTGTTAAAAAATTTAGCAGGAGCTCGAGCAGTAAATTCGAGCAGATAGTAGATTGAATTGCTATTTGTTAAAATTACAATTTTAATTATATTATATATCATAAATAAATTAGGAACTTTGCCCCCCCCCTTTTTTACCCTCTTTCTCACCAAGAAGGAGGGGGGGGGGTGTTTTGCCCCCGCCCCCTTATTTTTTACCCTCTTTATCACCCGGGGAGAGGGGAGGGGGGTGTTTTGCCCCCTCCCTTATTTTTTACCCTCTTTCTCACCAGAGGGGAGGGGGGGGGTGTTTTGCCCCCCCCCTTATTTTTTACTCTTTTTTTCACCAGAGGGGAGGGGGGTGTGTTTTGCCCCCCCCCCCTTAGTTTTTACCCTCTTTCTCACCAGGGGGGAGGGGGTGTTTTGCCCCCCCCCTTTATTTTTTACCCTCTTTCTTACCAGAGAAGACGGGGGTGGGGGCCTTAAATTTTGCCCTCTTTCTCACCAGAGGGGAGGGGGAATGTGATTTGCCCCCCCTTATCTTTTATCCTCTTTCTCACCAGGGGAGGGGGATGAATTGCCCCCCCCCCCCTACTTTTTTACTCCCCTGATTTTTTACCCTTTTTCTCACCAGGGGGGGGGGGGTGTTTTGCCCTCCCTTCTTATTTTTTACCCTTTTTCTTACCAGGGGGAGGGGCATCAATGAGAAAGAGGGTATAAAATAAGGGGGGCAAAACACCACCCCCTCCCCTCTGGTGAGAAAGAGGGTAAAAAATAAGGGAGGGGGCAAAACACCCCCCCCCCCCTCCCCCCGGGTGAGAAAGAAGGTAAAAAATAAGGGGGGGGGCAAAGCACCCACCCCCCTCCCCCCTGGTGAGAAAGAGGGTAAAAAATAAGGAGGGGGGGGGTGACAAAGTTCTTAATTTATTTATGATATATAATATAATTAAAATTGTAATTTTAACAAATACCAATTCATTCTACTATCTTCTCAAATTTTCGAGCTCCTGCTAAATTTTTTAACAGATTTGGCTGCTTCGACCAAACCTCTCAAGCATTTTTACATGTAATGTTAAAACTATTGCACCGAACAGCTAGCACTCATTGTGCTAAACTAGCATATTACACAGCTAGTGTTCGTGCTCGCGTTTTTAGTTGAAGCTACTTAGCAATTTAACAACTATAGCTGTAACCCTATTTTTTGGTAGTGCTTATCGCCATCTAGCGGACGAGAGATACAAGATTTTTATACTTATTTATCGTTATGGTGCTATTTATTGCCTTAAAAAGCTTTTCCACGATTGTTTGTCGTTCGTGTCTCAATTTTTTACTCAACTACGCCCCTTTTTACAATATATATGGCTGTGACAAATGAATCTCGATACCCTAAAACATCACAATTTTCTTGAATAAAAATAACGCGCGATTTTGTAAACATTCTCATGTTTCCTTGTGTGGTAGTTGGTGCTTATTCAAATGAGTTTAGTTATTTTTATAGCCGTTAGATAACTTAACTTTCACGCAATTTTTATAACGCAACTTCTCGTTTTGAATCCTTTATTTTAATAAGTCAAATTGTACGATTGGGTTATACAATATAAGTCAATAATGAATCAGATAAAGTTTCTAGATATATATAAAAGTATGGAATGGACGATGGCCGTGGAGAAGCAGTGTTCGCGTAACCAATCGGTTAGAACGAGGGACGTCAACGGTTAACAAATAAGGTATTGAGTTAGGGCCGTTTGTTTCTTCGTGGACAATCGCAGTTACTAGCAGAGAAGAAGGGAAGAATACGATTCCGTCTACGGCGAAAGGAAGGTATCGGATTAAGGAACGTCTGGCTCTAGTTAGATAATTGCCGCTGGACCCACGTGTCTAAAATGAGAAATAAACATCTCCCCCCGCAGGACTAACGTGTCCTACTTAGTAAACTAAATATCTCCTCCCGCAGGACTAAATAACAAATTAAATAACTGTTTATATCATAGTCAAATTCTCGCTATTTAAATCTTGTCGATGCACTTCTCAATTTGCATGAGCCATGAGGGATGCCGACCGTTCGACGTCTGCATCAAATTAGTGCACGTCAATTTACATAACAAAATTCATTACCCTTTTATTCACACGCTTACATTAGCGTAGGCGCATGAAAGTTAAGTTATCTAACAGCTATAAAAATAACTAAACTCATTTGAATAGGCACCAACTACCACACTTTCCCCTTTTACCTTTTCCAGACCTCCTATTTAGGGCCAAGGAAAAGTTGCTCAAGGCCTCCGTTCCACACTTGTATCGGTGTTAATTAGACGTCTTTAAATGTAACTGAAGGTAGGCATTCTTAAGATCTAATTTAGCAAACAATTTAGAAATCTTTAAATTAGCTAAAATTATTTCGATTCTAAGTAGGGGGTATTAAACATCTATCAACCCTTTATAACGTTGTTGACCTTATCAACCCGAATAAAAGGTATTAGACGGGTAGGACAAAATCGAGGAATTGCATCTGAGTGAATCCTTATCGAAAAAACGTTATCATTCAAACAACCTAATTTCTCACGGAAAATATTTAACTATATTCCACTTTAATTCAATCAATGTTCTAATGCCACAGTCTCCCGACGTACTGACCATCACAATCAACCCAACCAGGGGTCGTAGGCTTATTATCGAAAACCCTTGCCCCTGAAATCGAAGTTTGGCTCATTAACAGAGTCGATTGCCGTATTACTAACAACCAAGGATTTATGCATATATGCTACCTTGAAACCGGGTGTTGCATGCCATCAGCATTAATAATTAAACAATTGCTTTTCATATTTCTATCACTATAGTTTTTACCAATGTCCCACCAATTAACCATAGGACCCATAATATTATCTAATTTTTCATCAATAAAGAATAACTTTAAATCTAAAACTTCCTCGCCTGCACATACTCGAACTTTAGTACTCCCTAAATTTTCATCTTTGACCCGTCTAATTGTTTTACTAAAGCATGACCTTTATTAATGCGTTTAAACGGCCATAACATTATAAAATTACATTTACTTATAAAACAATTGAGACCCCAGAATCTACCAAAAAAATTTATTTGCTTACCTTCAATATTTAAATAAACCACCGGAGCTTGTGAAGAATTAAAAAAATTAATATAAACCAAATTACTGTCAGCGCCAAAGCATCAATTAAAGTAACGCGGCCCAGGATTAAATAATTTTCCTGCGTAGCCACGACACACTTATGGCCAAAATTAATAAAATTACATGAAGCCTTCGGCCCAAATATGTTCATAAAAATACGATAAGTGATCGCACCAAAATAAAGAAAACTAATTTATAGCGTTGAAACCCACAATTCAGTTAAAGTCCATCTAGAGGAGGTACTATATAAACTAATTCTACAACTAATATAAATATAATAATAACAAGCAAAGATTTTTTTATCATTACAAAAATAAAAAAACATTAAGAACTTACGTGGTCCTTCTTTCCTTTCTTTTGTAAGCACCTCGAACGTCTTACGTCACGAATATTGTTGGTCGGTATCGACGGTAGAGATCCTGTAAACTTGCTCTACGCGATGCATCTATGACGGTCCCTCGGATTGTTTTTGTTCGTCCTACCAACTTCGTTTGTCTTTCGAGGGTTTTCCTCGTGGTACCAATTTTATAAACGCAACTTCTCGTTTTGAATCCTATATTTTAATAAGTCAAATTGTACGATTGGGTTATACAATATAAGTCAGTAATGAATCCGATAAAGTTTCTCGATATATATAAAACTATGGAATGGACGATGGCCGTGTGATGCAGACGTCGAACGGTCGCCATCCCTCATGCAAATTGAGAAGTGCATCGACAAGATTTAAATAGCGAGAATTTGACCATGATATAATCAGTTATTTAATTTTCTGGTCAGTTATTTAATTTGTTATTTAGTCCTGCGGGAGGAGATATTTAGTTTACTAATCAGAACACGTTAGTCCTGCGGGGGGAGATGTTTATTTCTCATTTTAGACACGTGGGTCCAGCGGCAATTATCTAACTAGAGCCAGACGTTCCTTAATCCGATACCTTCCTTTCGCCGTAGACGGAATCGTATTCTTCTCTTCTTCTCTGCTAGAACTGCGATTGTCCACGAAGAAACAAACGGCCCAAACTCAATACCTTATTTGTTAACCGTTGACGTCCCT
The DNA here is from genome assembly GCA_964036665.1 of Gordius sp. MW1. Taxonomy (NCBI): domain Eukaryota; kingdom Metazoa; phylum Nematomorpha; class Gordioida; order Gordea; family Gordiidae; genus Gordius; species Gordius sp. MW1. The sequence goes on from OZ038526.1 coordinate 9,324,214, forward strand.
CATTCTAACCGATTGTTTACGCGAACACTGCTTCTCCACGGCCATCGTCCATTCCATACTTTTATATATATCGAGAAACTTTATCGGATTCATTATTGACTTATATTGTATAACCCAATCGTACAATTTGACTTATTAAAATAAAGGATTCAAACGAGAAGTTGCGTTTATAAAACCTTTTTTCGTATTTTTACGAAGTTGGTTATTAATATTACAAGTACAAAAACATTATTTTAACGATATGATGATAAATGCAAAACGCAGTCCTATGAGCATTATTCCTGAAGAACAATGCTTCGAGATGCAGCTCTTAACGACGCTAATACAATTTACGTAAACTTACCATTTTGCCCACATCATGCATGAAATGAATACGCTCAAGATTTGTTTGCGTACGTTCCTAACTACGGGCGTCCAAACCTATTTATTACATTTACATGCAATCCTGCTTGGCGCAATGCACATGAGCTATTATTTCATGGCCAATCACCAGTCGATAGGCATGACATCGCAGCAGGTGTTTTCCGCCAGTAACTTAAATTAAATTAATCTTATTGTTAACATAAGGTCTTTAGCTCTGTGCGTTGGTGGAACTTTGTGGAATGGCAAAGAGAGGTTTAGTGCATGCCCATACACACATATGGTTATATAACGAGAACAAATTATTTAGCTCAGTATTTAATTCTATTTTTGCTCAGTAGAATAATCAATTGCTCAGTAGGATAATTAAATGCTCAGTAAAATATTAAAATGCTCAGTAAATAATTCAATGTCCAGTAAAGTAATTATTTGCTCAGTAATAAATTCATTTGTTCCTTCCACTAGGGGTGTGCACGGATCAATCCGATCCGTCCGATCTCGGATCGGATTGGATCAACATTTTAATTTTGGAAGTCGGATCGGATCAACATTTTATTTTAGTCAAATCGGATCGGATTTTCAAATTTAAAATAAACAAAAATAAGTTCTAACTAATTAAATTAATAATTTTTAGTATACCTTTTCATAATTATCTTTGAAATGAAGATTGCAAATATGATTTAAAAAAAGATTTGTTGAAATGGTGGGTTTCATATAAAACAGTCCTGCCAAGGCTTTATAAGCTGGCAAATAAAATTTAGCTATCCCTGCTACCTCTACCACTTCGGAAAGAAATTTCATGGTGGCTGGAAGAACATTAGAAGAAAGAAGAACGCGAATTAAACTAAAAAATTTAGATTCTTTATTATTTTTATATGATATTATGGAATTAGTCAAATAAAATTTTATATTTATTTCGGGTCTAATAAAATTGCTATACCTTATTTTAATGTATTTTGAATTTAATCATCAATAAAAAGTTCTGTTCGTAAATTAATTAAAAAATTTCGTAACGGATCGGATTTAGATTTTAAAAAACTCGGATCGAATCGGATGGATATAAAATTTTTCAAAAACCCCTCGGATCGGACCGGATCAAAAAAATTTGATCCGTGCACACCTCTAATGTCCACTGTGTTATCTATGTGGTAAAAAGACATGTGTAAGTTCGACAAAGAAAAAGGACAGAATTCATTTTTGTCTGTTTTGGTGACAGTTGTCAAATTTATCGTTTGTAGAGCTAAATATATTCTCTAAATGAAAATTGGTGAGCTAGATATATCATAATTTAATCTTTCTTTGCCCCTCCCTTTTTTTGTCCCGTTGGTTCCCCCTCCCCCCCCCTTATTTTTTTGCCCTCTTTCTCACCGGGGGGGGGGGGGGAAGGGATCTGCCCCCCCCCCCCTTATTAGTTTTTCACCCGAAGGGCCCTCCTCGAGTGAAAAGGGGGGGGGGCGGCCAAATCATTCTCCCATCCGGGTGACAAGAAACGCAAATTAAGTGGGGGGGGGGGGCAAATCACCTCCCTCCTGGTGAGACGGGGGGGGGGCAAATCACCCCCTCCCCAGCCCCTCCCCCCCCTCTCACTCCAAATGAGATAGAGGGTAAAAAATAAGGTGGGGGGGGAGGGGTGAAAAAGGGAAGGGGGTCAAATCACGCCCCTCCCCCCAGGTGAGAAAGAGGGTAAAATATAGGGGGGGGGGGGAAACCAACGTGACCAAAAAAGGGAGGGGGGTAAAGTTCTTAATTTTTTTTTAAAAATTGTATACTAATTAAAATATTATTTATAAAATATAAGCGCAAAATAAATTAATTACACAAATTACTGAGCATTTTAGCAAAAATACTATACATTATTAATTTAAAGCTGAGCATTTTAAAGATAATTTATTGAGCAATTTTGAATTTTTAACTGGGCACTTTAATAAAATACTCAGCATTTTTTTAATTTATTACTGTGCATTTAAATAACATTCTTATATAACTAGATCACCTCCAAACGAAATTGACGATGTAAAATATGTGCTGAAATACCTGATCCTATAGTAGATAAGGATTCCTACAAAATTGTTACGAAAAAAATTTGTATAATTATTTCTCAATTTTTTTTGTTAAAATAATAAACTGTTTTTCCTTCATTTAAGTTGTGAATGTTTAAAAAAATTTATTGCATCTTGAAAAAAAATGTATAAAATAAAATATAAAATCTATACTTAAATCGGACAAAAAAATGATTTTTTCAGGTTAAACTGAGGTCAACCTGGGGTTTCAGGTTCGGTGTAAAATTGACCTGAAGGTTTTTCAGGTTGATTTTCGGGATCAACCTCAGGTTAAGGTTTAAACCTAACACCGACCTCAGGTTGAACCTCGGGAAAACCTGACCTAGGTTTTGATCATCACTAGTTTGTGCATCTCACATCTCTAATTTCAGCTAAAATTATTAAGTAAAATTTTGATTCATTTAATTTTGACAGAATATTTTTTAAGTTCATTTAGCCGTTAAATTTATTAGTTCATTTTAATTTTTAGGTGGTGTAAAGGGGGGGGGGTTGTGCAGATATCTATAATATCATCAGGGGCAATAACTGGTAAATACTCATTCTCGAACGAATTTTAATTTCATAATTATTTTTTTTTATATTTTATGTTATAATTACGCCTTTTGAGGATAACCTTAAAAAAGGCTTTTAAATGTTCTCATTGTTTTCCTGATAAAAATGCTACCTGAAAATCCTGCCAATATATGTAAAATTAAAATTTGTTATATATATGGCCAAGATTTTTTGGGTTTGTGGCAATAAAATTTTTTTATAAAAACTTGGTTGTATAGCTTTTTTACTATTTGTATTATTTTTTAAAATGTCAACGATTTCTTGTCAATATCCCCGTTCCAATTTGTGCCCTTACAATTAATTTATACGAAAACTTACTATAAAGTGAAATTTTCTATATTGTTTCAACTACATTACTTGTTTTATTTATGAATAAATTTTACTTATTTTATGCTCTAGAAACATGCGGGTCTAAGACATACCAGTGTGATGTAATTAAAAAAAAAATACACAAAGTAGTAGCGGAATTTTAAGTTTGTCCAACGTTTATGAGGGAAAAATTTTTCATTAGCGTTTGACCCATGGTTTTTTAATTTTTAAGGGTTTTTGTAGTTAAATTTTTTTGTCCCCCCCCATGGCCTGACCAGCTCAGCCCTAAAAGCAAAAAAGGCTAGCTACGCCACTGATGAGAAAATGGTTTATAATTAATATAGCACGAAGGAAAAATGAATGAAGTTGACAGTTAAGGAGTGTTCCTTAAAAAGTACATTAATTATAAAATATAAACGCTATTTCCATTTTCCTATATGCGGCCACCTAATTAAATTTTGTCATTATAATTTTATTTTTGTTTTGAATACTAAGAATCCATATAAAAAAATAAAAAAATTTATAAAAGCCTCTTTGTGGTCGGTTTAAATTTGATATAAATTTCAGGACCGTTTACAAAATTTTAGGCCCGTTTGGGTCCGTTATGAAACTTCTTTGGCCCGCCCGAGCCCGTTATACTTGTTTGGCCAGTCCGAGCCCGGACCGTTATAATTTTTTCTTTTCAAAGACCGTCCGTACCTGTCCACGTGCCGCGCCTGCCCGCTCAGATCTCTAGTTCAAACAATGTTCTAAGTTGGCTTTCAGAGATTTGGTCCGGATTTATTTAATATCGTGTACTTGCAGGTAATTGATAAATTTGGGCTAGGAAATTTTAAATGTCTAACTGCATACTATAAGTACAATTATATATTTGGAACGTTAAAGCAAAAAAATTTATTTGCCCATGGTCAATGTATTAAACCCAATTGAAATTTGTTATAGCAATATCTTTAAATTTTCCTATTGTTAATAAAAAGACACCTTTGAGTAATCCTGCCTATGCCCCTGTAGTTTTTATTATGTTAAAGACGGTTACAAGGTATGTGGCAGTTTGTTATCAAATTTTTTTTTTCCTATTTTGCTTAGGCATAATGGCTATATAAAAATGTCTCGGTTAGAAACTTTCTCAAAATAGAGGTTGTTTGTAGATACTGGCTGAGGGATTTCATGCATGGAATGTGTAGGAAGAGTAAAGGTTGTACTTGTAGTTAATATATTTCAGTTCATAAAATAAGATTTTATAAACTTCAAAAATTATATTTTAAAATACAAACCTTTACAAATAATTATTGACAATTTTTTCATATATAATTTGTTTATTTTTAAGTTCATTTAAAAAAATCGCCTATAAATAACGGGTAAATAAATATTTACAATTTTTCGTGATGGGGAAACCTGAGGTTTTTTTAACCTTAACCTAACGACCTCAAGGTTTTTTAAATAAAAAAACCTTAAAACCTCAGGTCCGAGGTTAGGTCACCTCGAGGTTTCAACTCTTATGCTTCATTTTTTATATCTTGATTTTACGACTATTGTATAGTCTTTTACAAAATAAATTTATTAAGTATATATATATTTATCAAAAATAGCCCAAATAAATTTATTTCAATAGCAAATTACTTATATAATTTATAAATTTTTACTCTCTAATAAATTATCATTTTATTTGATAGAATTAATGCACGTGTTTTTAAAAATATGCTGCCATCTATAATGTGTTATATTTTTATAATACATTTCTCAACTTCCCGCATATCTTGAGTATTTATTTTAAATGAATTTGAATGTTTTTAATTTGATTTTAGTTATATATTGCAATATTGTGTTCATAAAAAAATTATTAAAAAGGATGTTATTTAAATGCTTAGTAAAAAACTAAGATAGGCTCAGTTGCTCAGTATTTTGTTAAGGTGCCCAGTTAAAAATTCAAAATTGCTCATTATATTAACTTTAAAATGCTCAACTAACTTATAATGCTCAGTATTTTTCCTAAAATGCTCAGTAATAAACATTAATAATTTTCTATATTAATTTATTTTGCGCTTGGAATACAGTATTTTATTTTCTTATATATTAACAAAAAAAGTTTATTCTAAACAATACTATGAGTGTATGGTTACTAGTGTTTTAAAAAAAGCGAATGTTTTTTATAGTCGACGTTTAGGCTTAGTCGAAATTTAAAAAACATCCCATAGGTCGGAAGTCAACCTTTAGGCTGTCACATTTATTATAATAGACCAAAGGTTATTCTGATTTATTAGTCGACCTTTCGTTTGGTTTAGGTGTCTTGAGGTGGGTTTGACTAATAAAAATTTTCATGATACTTTTATGCACCTTACACAGGAAATTTTATAAAAATATATTTGGCTCTATGAGTTAGAGTTATGACAATTGTCAAGATAGGTTGACTAGTTTATTAATTGCTATGCAATTTATGGGTTCGTTTTTGGTTGTCCGTCGTCCGTTGTCCGTCGTCCACTAAGTTATTGGCGCCAGCTTTGTGACCTGGAGGTGTCGGGTTCAAGCCAGGGAGGGGACGATTTTTTTTTAATTTTTTTATATTAAATTAATATTTTGTTCTTGTTAATACCATTGATAATATGACTTTTTGACCGTCCGCTGGCTACTGACCGATGAAATATATTGATTTTCTAAACATAATACACAACTTTTAATTGCTATGCAATTTATGGTATTATTTCATTATCTATATAAATAACATAAAAACTTCTACTATTTTAAAACCAGCATGGTGTGACGGGTTATAGCGCCGGCTTGTAAACAGATGCCTTTACTGATGTGGGTTCGAATCCCGGAGAGGGCAATTTTTATTTTTTTTTAAATTAAATTAATATATTGTTCCTGTTAATAACATTGATGATATGACTTTTTGGCCGTCCGCTGGCTACTGACCAATGAAAAAAATGACCATTGGCCAAATAAATCGAACATTTTTTTTCCGTTTTGAATTGGTTAACATTGATAATTACCCTATGCCCTCCCCTGGCCTATGCCTCTACTGATGTTGGTCCCTGTGCCCCTACAAAAGGCCTATGCCTCAACTGATGTGGGTTCGAATCCCGGAGAGGGCAAAATTTTTATTTTTTTTAAATTAAATTAATATTTTGTTCTTGTTAATACCATTGATAATATGACTTTTTGATCGTCCGCAGGCTACTGACCAATGGAAAAAATGACCATTGGCCAAATATATCGAAATTATTTTTTCGTTTTTAAATTGGTTAACATTGATAATTACCCTATGCCCTCCCCTACAAGGGCCTATAACTAATTAACTAATTATTTTGCATTTAATACCCCCCTATAGGCATTCTCGCCCCTTCCCACCTTTCTCGCCCATAAATTGCATAGCAAATATGCTACGTTTATACGGAGTATAGAAGAGTTCCCCCTTCCCTTGCCCCTTTCCCTTCCCCTACTCCCATTCCCCTCTTCCCCTTCCCACGAGGGCCGAAGGCCCGAGTTTCTTTAATATAATTAACAACTTCAATTATCATCAAGTTAAGTTGTTAAATTTAAATTTCTTCTTGTAACAACTTTGTAACATCTTAACCCACCAATTTTCGTTTAAAGAACTTATTTAACTCTATAAACGACAATTATGACAATGGTCACCAAGTTAGGTTGTTGAATTTAAATTTCTACTTGTAACAACTTTGTGACGACGCCTTAACCCACTAATTTTCGCTTAAAGCGTTTATTTAACGCTAAAAAACGACAATTATGACAACTGTCACCAAAACAGACAAAAATAAATTCTGTCCTTTTTCTTAGTCGAACACTTAAGACTAAACAACTTGACTTATTACCACATGGGTAACATTTTTGGCATCTATGAATTGATATTGCTTGTTCAAATCTAGCCTAGATTTTAATTTTATCTTGAAATTAAATATTAGTTACTGAGCAAAAATTTACTGAGCAACATTGGGATAATAACTGAATAAATGAATTAATTACTGAGCAAATAATTATATTACTGCACATTAAATTATTTACTGAGCATTTGAATATTTTACTGAGCATTTTATTATTCTACTGAGCAATAAATATTATAATGAGCAAAAAGTGAATTAAATACCGAGCACAATAATTTGTTCTTTTAAAAAAATACAAAGTGTGTAATGTGTTTGTGTATATCACAGAATATCATAGATAGGCGGGGAAGTTGAAAAATCTATATATATAAAGTAAAGTGTATGCATGCATGCATGCATGCATGCATGCATGCATGCATGTATGTATGTATGTATGTATGTATGTATGTATGTATGTATGTATGTATGTATGTATGTATGTATGTATGTATGTATGTATGTATGTATGTATGTATGTATGTATGTATGTATGTATGTATGTATGTATGTATGTATGTATGTATGTATGTATGTATGTATGTATGTATGTATGTATGTATGTATGTATGTATGTATGTATGTATGTATGTATGTATGTATGTATGTATGTATGTATGTATGTATGTATGTATGTATGTATGTATGTATGTATGTATGTATGTATGTATGTATGTATGTATGTATGTATGTATGTATGTATGTATGTATGTATGTATGTATGTATGTATGTATGTATGTATGTATGTATGTATGTATGTATGTATGTATGTATGTATGTATGTATGTATGTATGTATGTATGTATGTATGTATGTATGTATGTATGTATGTATGTATGTATGTATGTATGTATGTATGTATGTATGTATGTATGTATGTATGTATGTATGTATGTATGTATGTATGTATGTATGTATGTATGTATGTATGTATGTATGTATGTATGTATGTATGTATGTATGTATGTATGTATGTATGTATGTATGTATGTATGTATGTATGTATGTATGTATGTATGTATGTATGTATGTATGTATGTATGTATGTATGTATGTATGTATGTATGTATGTATGTATGTATGTATGTATGTATGTATGTATGTATGTATGTATGTATGTATGTATGTATGTATGTATGTATGTATGTATGTATGTATGTATGTATGTATGTATGTATGTATGTATGTATGTATGTATGTATGTATGTATGTATGTATGTATGTATGTATGTATGTATGTATGTATGTATGTATGTATGTATGTATGTATGTATGTATGTATGTATGTATGTATGTATGTATGTATGTATGTATGTATGTATGTATGTATGTATGTATGTATGTATGTATGTATGTATGTATGTATGTATGTATGTATGTATGTATGTATGTATGTATGTATGTATGTATGTATGTATGTATGTATGTATGTATGTATGTATGTATGTATGTATGTATGTATGTAAGTATGTATGTAAGGACTAAATTCTGAAACTACGAGCCCCATTCGCGCGAAACTTTACCCGTAGGTTCCCAGGGCGGCCAGGAGTAAAATAGCTTTTGCAGAATCCTAAAATTCCTTTTAGTTTAAAAAAGGGCTAAATTCTAAAACTACCGGCCCGATTCGCGCGAAAATTTAGCCGTAGTGCCCAGGGCGGCCAGGGGTAGAATAGCTATTTCAGATTCCTAAAATATCTTTTCGTTTTAAAAATATTCGACATTTCCCGGCCCATTTATAGCATCATATACAATAATGACGTCATACATCCAAGGCTGAAGTTTTCTCGAATAAAATATTTAAAAGTAATAAAAATGTTACAGTATACCGTCAAAATTATTGGGGTTTAACAACCTATTTAAATTAAATAAATAAAATTTAAATTATGCAATTTTTGCCATTATTGTCACGTGGTCGATCATACAAGCATATTTTCAATAATTATCCATCCTTCAATTAATTATTATTATTCATAACCAACCCATACACTTATAGTATTTTCTAGAAATAATGTATATAGCAAAACAACTTTTGCCGGGTCAGCTAGTGTTTTATATAAATATAACACATTGTAGATGGCAGCATATTTTTAAATACACATGCATTAATTCTATCAAATAAAATGATAATTTTTTAGAGAGTAAAAATTTATAGATTATATGAGTAATTTGCTATAAAATTAAATTTATTTGGACTATTATTGATATATATATATATACTTAAATTTATTTTGTTAAAGACTATACTTTAGTCCTAAAATTAAGATATAAATGAAGCAGTTGAAATCTCGAGGTGACCTAACCTCGGACCTGAGGTTTTAAGGTTTTTTTTAAAAAACCTTGAGGTCGTTATAAACCTCAAACCTAACCTCAAGAGTAGGTGTTAGGTGAAATGACAACCTTAGGTTTTAATAGACCTAACCTAAACTTCACCTAAGGTTGACCTGAGGTTCACCTGACCTAAGGTTTTCCCCACCACTACTTATATTTGAATAATTGGCCATCGATCTACCCCAGTGATTCCAAGGGCGCGGCGGCAAGGAGCTGGAGAGAAGGAGTTAAAACATACGGTAAGGGCATATTAAAAATTTCGTTTTTTAACATTTTGTATAATGTAAAACACTATAAATTTATATTTTATTTTATTTACAAATGTTAGAATTAAGCAATATTAATGCGTTTGGTATCAATCAATGAAATTCTCACACGTCTTTCTATTAAGGTAATTTATAGTCTTGTGAATGAACGCGTTCAAATTTTTTGCAAAAATTGATGAACGGCGTTCCTTTTTTGATCAACGCGTTCGAATTTAACGTTCATTCAATTTTAAAAATCCTTTTTTATTTTTATTTATTTGAAAAATAATGTTAATTTGAATTTTTTTAACAATTATATTTTTTAATCAGCTGTTTTTCCTATTACCTATTCCTAAATACTTTTAACATACCATAACGTGCAAAAGGATAAGATTAAGGTTTATTAATTTGTTATTATTAATTATATTTTAACTTGTAAGCTAATATGGACAATCATATTATTATACAGTGGTAATCTTCATATTCTGAATTAGAGATCTGCACGGACAGGCCCGGCCCGCGGACGGTCCTAAAAGCCCACCCCACAGGCGGTTACGGACGGGCTTTGCATCATAACAATTTTAACGGGCCGAGCCCGGACGGGCTTAACAATTAATGGAACTGTCTCGGACGGGCCTAAGGGCCTGACATTTTATAAACGGGCCAGGGATTATATAAAGGGTCATGGAATTACAAAAGTGCTTAATAGACAGACAATTATATATATATATATGGTTTTTATCAGAGCTGTTAAGGAGCGCGCACCAGGTGCACGCACCGATTTTGCGGTGCGACGTGCTGGTGCGCGCACCTTTTTAAAACCAAGAGCGAGTGCGGGTGCGCGCACCTTATTCACTCGGTGCGCGTGCGAAATTGCGCTCCTATTTTGCGCACATTATGAATTTTACAATTAATATATTTGACATTATCTTATATATCGCGCATAGCCTATCTCACAAATTAACATTGTAGTGAAACAACATCAAAGATACATTCATGTTCCTGGTGGAGGAGATAACAAGGCGGGAAATTTAATTAACATCGATAGACAATATAATTAATTAATATATCCGCCATATTTTATATTATTCGCCTATTTACTTTATCAATTATTGCTTAAAACGTTTTGGTGTATCATAATTAATATTGCAATACACGTTGAAGTATAATTAGAAAAACAAAAACAGACAGGTAATTAGGATAAATAATTAACAATATTGTAATATTTCTATTCAGTGTTTTTTGGAAAACTTTTACCCGCCGTTACTATCTTGATATTTCATTCCCAACACTTTTAAACTTCTCATCGCTATCGTAAGTTTAATCACATAGTAATTTTGTTATAAAATATATTTTTAAATATTATTTTCTATGGTTGCTCTTTCATGAAAATACTTTGCTATTTATAATTGAATTGTACATCAAATATTATAAATAAATTATTATAATTTGTCTTGTTACTAAGCATATTTTTTAAACAATTTTCTTCGTTAAAAAATTATATATAAGATATAACACTCCGATTCCTTCGAGTGCCCCCGTGGAACGCCTCTTCAGCAAAGCTAAGGCGATTTTAAGCGACAGAAGGGGTGGCCTGACAGATAGTCACCTCGAAATGCTTTTAATGATGAATGTCAATAAAATGCTATTTTAATTGTTTTTTCTGTATCTTTATTATTTTTATAATTATAATAAATCGGCATAATAAAAGTTTTTAATTGAACATTGTAATATATTTAAAATTTAGATAGAGTGTAAAAAATTATGGGTGCGAGTGCGCGCACCGGGTTTGCGGTGCGAATGCGCGCACCTCTGTTAAAATTGGTGCGGGTGCGAGTGCTCGCACCGAATTTTCTCAAAGTGCGGGTGCGAGTGCCGCACCAGTTTTTTAGGTGCGATTAACAGCTTTGGTTTTTATTAAATTAGATTATTAATTGCATGTTTTTAACCTCTAATTTGTATATCTTGTAGCATTCATTCCTTTTTCAAACGCTAAATTTGACTTTAAAACATTTTTATCCTATTTGCTTTAGATTTTCGTTTACATAATTTAAAATTAAAGCTTCGCATATTCTTTTATAAGTAAGTTCAATTACTTAGTTACAAGTTACAATGCACCAAAATTTTGGTGTTTAATTTTATCACAAATTTTACTGGTTTAATTATTATTAGGACCATATAAATATTTTTGTTTTAATCCAAATATATAAATTAATCAAATCAATGTAAACTCTCTATTGAAAATTGAATATTTTCATATAATTTTATTAAAGTATTTCAAATTAATGATAATATTCTAACTTATCTGGTCTTAAATTAATCAAATAGAAATAAATTGTTGATAGTGGAATATTCTCCTGAAATTTTTAAATTAAATTAATGGTAGTACTATACTGAAATTTGTTAGGTGTATTAACCACAGAAATAATTGATGATTTATTATTTTTACATGATAATTATTATTGTTTTTTTAATAAATAAAAAAATGAAATAAAATAAAATTTTGTGAAATTTTTGATGGGGCCGGGCGCGTAGTTCTTTTAAAAAAATTTACGGACGGGCCTAAAAAATTTGCCGACGGGCTTGGACGGGCCTTGAAGTTTTGAAAACTGGTACGGGCGGTCCGACCTTCTAAAAACGCCACGTTGCAGATCTCTATTCTGAATATTCAAAATTAGCAGATGAAGTGACATATTGATAATGAAAGAACTGTCCATTTCGAGATATCGTTTTTTTACTAGGAAGTAGAGGGCGGATTGGAAGATGATTATCGCAATTTTTTGAAGCGGAGGACAGAACATTAAATGTCTTTAAAAAATTTCCTGCTTTAAAAGATTTGTTTATCAAGTACTAGCTGTGCCCGGCCAAGCGTTGCTTTGGCTCAGTCCTTAAGTGGTTAAATAAGTAGAAGCTATTAATAAGACTTATCTAAAATGGGGTCATATATGAAATAATTTGTAATGTGAAAGGTCCGAATGATTTTATGAACCCACTATTTTTAGTTTATATTTATATAATAAGACAAACCAAATGCAAATTCTGTTTTAGTCATCAAATCCGACTAAAATTGAATGTTTTTGAAAAGATTGCTTATTAATGCTGTTACTTATTAGTTATTATACAATAATACTATTATTTTATTTTTCTAGTTTGCTGATTTATTTAAAATACAATTTTCTTTAATATAATAAAATAATTAATTGAAGGATGGATAATTATTAAAAATATGCTTCTATGATCGACCACGTGATAATAATGACAAAAACTGCATAATTTAAATTTTATTTATTTAATTTAAATAGTCTGTTAAACCCCAATAATTTTACCCGTATACTGTAACATTTTTATTATACTTTTAAATATCTAATTCGAGAAAACTTCAGCTTTGTATGTATGACGTCATTATTGTATATGCTGCTATAAATAAAACTGGACGAGAAATGTCAGACATTTTTAAAACAAAAAGGTATTTTAGGAATCTGAAAAAGCTATTTTACCCCTGGCCTATCTGGCATCTACGGCTAAATTTTCGCTCGAATCGGATCTGAAATTTAGCCCTTTTTTAAAACCAAAAGGCCGAAAAATGTCCGATATTTTTAAAACTAAAAGGAATTTTAGCAATCTGAAAAAGCTATTTTACATCTGGCCGCCCTGAGAACCTAGGGGTAAAGTTTCGCGCGAATCGGGCCGGTAGTTTCAGAATTTATTCTCATTTAAATATCTCATTTAATACAAATTAATGATAGATAAATAATGACATTTATATATAAATAGCATTTACTCAGAATAATCAACGTTGGACTATTTTATATTACATATAAATTATATATACTTTCATCTTTCTCATTTAAAATATCTCATTTAATGATAATGAGAAAAATTCATCTTCTTCACCTATATATTTTCTCAAATAATCTATAATTTTATTTATTTCAGGTTAATTCATAAATTTTATGTTGTCACCGTTAAGAAAAGATGACGTTTAAGAAATTTAATTCATAAATTTTATGTTGTCTTGTCACCGTTAAGAAAAGATGACGTTTAAGAAATTTAATTCATAAATTTTATGTTGTCACCGTTAAGAAGAGATTACGTTTTACAAACTACTATAAGTGATACACTTTTACTACAGAACTGTCTGTATATTCAAATTTTCGACGAACGCGAGGAGGTGCGTTTGATTGACATTTTATTGAACGTCAAAACGCATAAAACCCAATATCTCGAAAACTAAAAGGAATTTTAGAATTCTGAAAAAGCTATTTTACCCCTGGCCGCCCTGGGAACCTAGAAGTAAATTTTCGCGCGAATCGGGCCGGTAGTTTCAGAGATTAGCCCTTACATACATATATACAAACACTTTACTTTATATATATAGATAATACTCCAATCCCCTCATCTGCCCCTCTGGAGCGGGTTTTTAGTATAGCTAATGCTGTATTAACTGCCAAGCGTTCCTGCTTATCCGACGGAAAAAAAACTTTCATAAATAAAAAATCTTTATATCGCTCCATTTTATGTATTTATAATTATATTATCGAAATAAAACTATTATTATTTATCATGGCTAACATATTGTGTTAAAAACTATAAGACATTTATTTATATTAAATAAAAAAAGAATATATCATAAGATTTTAAACGAAAGTGAACGTGTAATATAATAGATTAATACATTGTATTTATATAAACTCGGGCGTTCGGCCCTCGTGGGAGGAGGGAAGTGGAGGAGGAGAAGGGAAGGGAAGGGGGGAAGGGAAGGGGGAACCAAACTCATCTATACTCCGTATAAAAGTAGCATATTTGCTATGCAATTTATGGGCGAGAAAGGTGGAAAGGAGCGAGAATGCTTATAGGGGGTATTAATGCAAAATGATTAGTTAATTATTTATACAAATGTTCCATCACTTTGGCCAGTGGTGATCTTTTCTAAGGCCGCGTTCGTGATGACGCGCGAAGCGAAAAAAAGCGAAGTGAATTTTTGTGCTAATTCATCAAACTTCTTATTATTTTTTTAATATCTTATATTCATCGTGAATTTTATCATATATCACGAAAATAACAATTGTAAATATGAGCCCGCGCGAACAAAAATAATTTTTTAACCATTGTGCAAAAAGGACAAAATGATTTGTATCTTATTTTTTGTTCGCTTTTTGCCGCGAACGAAAATAATCGTCTGCGGTTTAACTATGAACACCTCATATTTACAATTGTTATTTTCGTGATATATGATAAAATTCACGATGAATATAAGATATTAAGAAAAATAATAAAAAGTTTGATAAATTCGCTCAAAACTTCATGCTTTTTTTCGCTTCGCGCGTCATCACGAACGCGAAGTCTTGGTTAGCAGACAGCCAAATAACTAGCCTCAAGAAAAAAAATCGATTTTAATCTCACTTTGGCCAATGGTCATTTTTTTCAATGGTCAGTAGCCAGACATGGTCAAAAAGTCATATTATCATTGGTATTAACAACAACAATATATTAATTTAAAAAAAAATAAAAAAAATTTGCCCTCTCCGGGATTCGAACCTATATCAGTAAAGGCATAGGCTTTTGTAGGACGGGGGCACAGGGTCCCATATCAGTAGAGGCATAGGCCCTTCTACGGGAGGGCATAGGGTAATTATCAATGTTAACCTAACATACCAATTCAAAAACGAGAAAAAAAATTTCGATTCACAATTTGGCAATTGTCATTTTTTTCATTGGTCAGTAGCCAGCGGACGGTCAAAAAATCATATTATCAATAGTATTAACAAGAACAAATTATTACATTTTTAATTTAATTTAAAAAAAAATTTGTCCTCTCCGGGTATTGAACCAGCAAGTCAGAAAGTTGAAAGACGGAGTCAGAACGTTGGAGGACAAACGGACGGACGGACAACAAAAAGCGAGCCCATAAATTGCATAGCAATTAATACGTTTAAGTTCGTTGTTCCTAGTGCACAATACATGTGATTGTTATCCTATGTTTTAAGTTTATCATATTTGCATAATAAAGCTTCAGCGTATTTCAGAGTAGTTAATAATAACAGAAAGCGTTCCTTTTTTTGAAAATGAACGTGAACGTGAACGCGTTCGATTTTTGTCAATGAACGTTGAACGCGTTCGATTTTTTAAAAATGTTTACAGCACTATTAATTTATAATAGTAATTGATAGAACTAGCAGAATGAAGCAATCAAGCAAAACTGTCCCCTCCTTCTAATGCTTTCTCGCTTTTTAGAAAAACAATCAATCGCAACTTCAATTGCAAAATTTAATTTTAAATCTTTTTTGACCGATTTTAATTAAGGAAGATTAATGGACTTTACTTATTTAACGCTCTGTTTAAAATAATATATTATAATCGTAGTATTTTAAACAAATTGCAATATAATCAAATGTATCTTTTATAAATAAAAACTAAAAGTGTTAAGCAGGATAGGTAATGGTTTATTTAATTCAGAACGTAAAGATACATACATTTGAGTAGGAACGACTACGATACGTACACGGGAAAGCAGCTGACTATATAAACATAACTCCGGGAAGAGCATGGAAATAATACAAATGTATATACTTAAATCGAAATTACTAAAAGACCCGTAACCTCACAGCCTTTTATACCCGCCCCCCCCAAAAAAAACGAGTTAAACTATTTAAATTCGTAATTAACTTACAAAAGCAACTTTAGCAAATGTACTATAATTCAGTATAAACGCCAATAGATCATAACGTTGTTTTGTGCTAAATACATCCTTATAAATAAGGACTAATAGAGTTTGAAGTTATGTTTTTGTTGTGAAGATATCCATTCTCCTCGCCTTCCCCGTCTCATCCCCTATTATGATTTATGCCTTTATGTCGATGCCGCTTGCAAGCACCAAAGGGAACACAAATGGATTTTTAAAATTTCTAATATTTGGGTTTGAATCAACTGTTATTAAATAATTTGTTCATATCTCATAATTAAAATGAAAATAAAATATAATTATTAAAATGAGCCTTTTTTCGATAGAAGTTTATTTCCAAATAATTTAGTTAATTTGAACTGTAGCCCACTTATCTGGAAAAAAGAAATTCTTCATAAGCTACGAATTACCTAACAAATTATATTTATTATAATTTAGGCTTTCAATTGACTCAAAACCTGCAATTGAGAAAACTAAATGGTTATAAATCATATTTAGTAGTGTTAAGTATCTATTTAAGCATTTTTTCATACTTATTTAAATTTTAAAGTTGGAAACCTAACTGATCGTAATTTTAGTATTTAAGTTTCCAAAGATAGCTTATTTGTTTATCTATTTTTAGTTTCATTATAGAATTTTTTTAATTAATAATTTCATGCTTTAACATACTTTTTATTCTAATTTTAAATATAAGCCATAATAATAGTACGCTGTCTTAGAAGCGTGTATCAAGATTCACAATTGTTTAACAAGTATTAATAACAACGTTGGAAATAATATTTTGACAGTTTTTAGGGGTAAAATAATTGAAACAGGCAATTTTGTTTATTTAATATGCTAGCTATTTCCAAAATAAAATTCAACTTTTGCAACAAATTAAAGTTATTATTGACTTTTTTATTAGTTTAAAACAAGTTTTAGAATTTTAAAACAATATTTAAAAGCATTCTAAAAGTTGTATATTAATGAATTGACTTTATAAACTTCTCTAGAATATCATATCACTTTAACATGACTAAAGTTTTTGAGAGTTGTAATTAACAGGCATAAGTGCAATTTTAATGATATTAAGTACATAACAACCAAATTATAAAATTCATTGAAATGACAGGAAGTACAACCTTCTACCAAAAACAAGATGAGATCATCTATAGTAGTAAGGAAACGTCAAAAGCTGAAGGCGATAACAATGAGTTTTGTCTTATTCTGCCAAATTCGATTCATACAGACAAAGAAATCTGCTCTCTTAAACAAAACGGTGAAAGTGTAATCACATTATCAAGGAGCAATAGTCAGCCTTGTATAAAAAATGAAATACAAACAAAAATCACTCCTGAAATATTAATTCCTAGTATATCCCTTTCAACTTCAGATGCATCAACGACAGGAGAGAACGATTTTGAGAATGTCAAATTACTAAAATCACCAGCCAATAAGTTTAGTGCTAAAATTCATTCCCAGAATGATATCAAAGATACGATAGAGATACCATCCGTTTTAGATCATAATATAATCCAGCAGCCTAATACGCGGGCTAAATTCAGTTTTAGAGATATCGAATTTAGTTTGTCTCAAGATTTCTCCGAAGCCTTTGGAACAACGCTACTCAATTATCGTTTCAAAGATGACAAGTTCGATCAAGGGAAATTGCTCATTTTAGATTCTTTGAGGATGCCCGCTCGTAGTGTACCGAATCGAAGATGGTTACCCAAAGAAAAAAGATCTCAAATTAGTTTCAACGTCCGCAAACGCAGACAGCTAAGGAATAGAGTCAGCGGAGTAGGCCTAAGCAAAAAACAACCTCGCGGTTCATGGGCTTCTTATGAAGCTAAGAATATGCTCACATTTTACAAACCTAAAAATCCTGAAATTAAAAAGCCGATTAGGCATTACCATAGGATTCCGGCCTTGTTTTATACTAAAACACAAGCTTTATTTGCCTTTTTCCGGGCCATATTAGTGGCCTTGTTAAGTTTTCCTATATGTATGGTATTTGAAATGATTCGATGGGCACATGAGATTATTATAGTTATGGTCAAAGTGTTGATCTTGGCTAAGTTAATAATCAAAAGATTCGCTGAGGCTGGCCAAAGCAGGGTTCTTAAACAATTCCTCAAAAACATCCTTATGTTCATTCACATTTTGTTGTTATTATATATGACATTTTTATTAGTTTATTTTATGACAGACATATATAGTAGTTCAACACCTAATTCAATTTGTTCGCACAAATCTTTGCATTAATGCTCTCACCATTTAACCCTTAGATTTTGTCCTTTTATGTTTTCGGTCTAATAAAATATTACTGCTTCTCAATAGTGAATTATCGAGACTATTAAATTGTGCATGCGTTGCGTATAAAATTTTTACTGATAATATATTCAATAAAACAGATTTTAGCATCCTATATTAGTTTATGCAAAAAAATAAAACACTGATCTTCTACTATTATTTAACCTTGTTAATTATTAACCACACAATACTTATAATCCTAAAAGTAATATAAGTATGATTAATAATATATTGGAACGGCCTAATCAAGCACTATTTCGTGTTGTTCAGAAGAAAGCAGAAAGGGTTATAGATAAATTTTATTATCTCCAAATTAATATTATAAATAATTAATTACAGAGTATGGCTCAAAGAACACCAAAATTATTGCCCCATAGTTATAGCTTTTTTTGTTTGGAATCTCTCCAATGCCTTTTATGATACATTATCTCTGTCAATATAATAGTGTCGTTCCAACATTTAAACTTTTCCTTTATGCGACAAAAAGGAGCCCTTTTAATATAAATATATATGCTAATTGATAAATCAATACAATTCATAATTCCTCTTAAAATATTGATCTACGAAATAAATAAGGATGGCATTAGTGGCTCCATCTGGAAACCAGAACTAAGCTCCAACCGCTATGTGGACATTTTTGGCAGCAAAATAGTCGTTATAAACCTGAAATTTGTAAAAATATTGGATGGGCGGAAATTTGCAACGATGTTTAATGTTTATTTTATATTGATTTAAATGATAAATTAGTACATTTAAAATTTTAGTCACTAATATATATTATCCGCGTTAATGCTTAATTCATCTATAGCAATAATGTCCTTCATAGACTGCATTTTTTATTTTATAATGACGTTTTGTAACTCACTTCAGTGCTTTAGCTTAGCTTGAAAGCTTTAAGAGCGGCGATAGATGCAGAAAAGGTAAACGTGTGTTTATTGGAAAAGCGATTAACCTACAGCCCACACCTAACTATTTAGCTTTTATACTAAATTTTTTGTTGCTTAAATAACGACTGGTGCATATTAAATCCCGACTTGGATACTAATAATTTACAATTCTGTAATTTATAGTATCAATTAACAGTTTATCTGAAATATTTTTTCCTTTCAGCTATTCGTGTTGACTACTAAATTACAGATATTATTTACAATTTTTATATGAAATAACTATACCATATTTTATTATATATTCACGTGTTTTAAATGACGAATTTTGTTAGATACATTATATAACTCCCTCCTTGGCTTAATTGTAATGTTTAATTTCAACTTCCCTCATATTTAAAATAAATGGTCAAAAGGCTAAAATTTTATAAATCACAATGATTCTCAGATTATCCCATTTATGTTTTGTAACTCATAATAAGTCATAAGACTAACAATTGCAAGAAATAGTCTCTTAAGACCAATTAAAACCTTTTTTTGTTAGGTAATTTATTACTTTATAATTATTCTTTCAAGGTATTTTGTTGTAACATAAATTCTACATTCGTTCCATTGCCTAGATTCACGATTTATTGGCATACTAGCCAATACACTTTCTTTCTAGGGCCAATATCGTATTTATAGGAATTAGGCATGACATAAGATTATACGTTTAACGTGATTCTAAAATTTGATATTACTTACTATATTCATGGTCTATAACGAATTTTATCTTTGAAACCCTACGACTTGTGCTCGTCTCAATTAAATACACAGGATTACTACTTTGACGATTGGCAACAAAAAAAAATTTCATTAGAAAATTTGACACAATTTCAAGGTGAGTGGGTACCACCAGTCGTATAGCTTAGTCACAAATATTGAGTCTACGTTTTTTGACATCAAATAGTGCTCAACACTTGTGTAACTTGAGCAATTTTAAGTATCTTCATAATACTGTGTTAACGGCACCAGATTTGGTGAATATACAAATTGATTAATTAAATTGAAACTTTATTGCACGTGTGTAAAATATATTATAAGATATATTAAATTTAATACAAAAGGAGTAGTAGGTTCTCATTTATATCCGGTGAATTGGATAACAAATTAACTATGTAGTGTATTTATGTCTTTGTTAAAAGATGTGTTGATTGGAAGAAAGACAATAAATTGCATGGCATGAAATTTAAACACTTTTTGTGTCACTAAAAACAAATATTTTGCTGGAATTTATATCGCTCAAAGTAATTAAGTATCATCAAAATATTTAATTTTGGACAACTCCAAAATATATTTTAAAATCATTTATAAATTTGGAATATATAATGAAGCCTGGTAATATAGCTATTCAAAGTTCCACTGACGAAATGTATCTTTTTGGTACCAATTTACAATTATTACTGGTCATAATTTTTTTTTAAACAAATTCGAAATTAACTTCTAAATTAGTTTCTTTTAAATTCAATCTTATAAATTTAAAAAACTATTTTTGTTTGAAAAATATTAAAAGATAAATAATAACAGGGGATTCGCCCCTGGTGGGGGAGGGGGGAGGGGATGGGGGGACTTGGAGTTCGTTTTGGTACATGCGCCTAGTTTTGGGGTATTATTTTTACAAAACTCATCTATGCTCCGTATAAACGTAGCACATTTGCTATGCATTTTATAGGCGAGGCGGAAGGAGGGGCAATGGTCATAAAGGGAGTCAGATGATACTCGTACAACGTTCTAAAAAAAAACGTTATAATTGTTTTTTTACATACACTATTGTCATATTAATAATTTACCTCAATAAATAAAGTATTCATAAATGTTGTATAGCAGTTTATTATTAAAAAAATTAGTCTTTTTAGTATTTTTATACAAAAAAACTAAGCTATCATTTAACATTTTATACTTCATTTTGAGGCATATGTTTTCTTTCACTCGTTCTTTATTATAACTGTTTTATCATTGCCTTACATCAAATTCTTAACTAATCTAAAGCCATTGGTCAGTAGCCAGCAGACGGTCAAATAGCCTATAATTATAATATAGAAATTCAATACACCATTTTTCCAGTGGTCATTTTTTTTAATGGTCAACTGTCAGCATTACCAAATAAGGGCCAAATATGTAAAAGAATTCCAGATCACACTTTGGCCAGTGGTCATTTTTTCCATTGGTCAGTAGACAGCAGACGGCCAAAAAGCCTATATTTTTAATCTTATTAACAATAACAATATATTATCAATGCTAAATTTAGGTTAAAAACAAAAAGAAAAAAATTCACAAAGCAGCAAATAAAGTAGCAATTAACCAAATTAATAATTTTGGCCTTTGGCCGGGGTCAGATAAAGTAGAAGTAAGCAACGGTCACCATTAATTTTCAAGGAATTATAAAGCCAGTTTCGCAATCATCCGTTAACATAGACAAATCGTCCAATAAATTACGGGAAATATAAATAGCTATTAAGCAGAATTTCGGCCTTTGGCCGGAGTCAGATAAAGTAGAAGTAAGTAACGGTCATCATTAATTTGCCGGGAATTATTTAGCCAGTTTAGCAAGTATCCGATATATACATAGACTAGATAGACTGCTCATGCCATATGTTGCATATGATTAATTGTGTGTCAAATTTTCCTCCATTTTGAAGAGGGTAACTGGTGTATTTTAACCATGTAATTTCCCTATAACAGTCATTCCTCACTAGTTTATAAATTAAAACGAACGTCAATAAATTAATATTATACAAAATATTGATGGCGCTATATTATTAAACAAACTTTAATCGCATTTTTTACATTTTTAATTTCTATGTATTGTGTAAATGATATTTATTTTAAAATGTTGTTTTTGACATCTACCCAATTCAATATTTTTTTATTTACCTTTTTAAGATCATTTAATTTGTAAAAATTAATACTTTCTATATGATCACCACTTTACAATGTTCACATCAAAGTGGAAAAGGGTACGCATTTTGCGCGTTGATGAGCAGTCTATTAGTCTTATGAAGCAACAACCTAGACATGCTGCAAAAATAAATGTATGTATAAAGCTAATCAGTCGGGCACAACAACAATAATGGAGACTGGGCTCAGGCGAGGTCGAAAAAATTAAAGCCAACGGTCATAAGCTAGTCTATTTGCAAAAGCCAAATAAAAGTCTTGAAGCATAAGTCTACAGCCATTAAAAATCTCCATGGCAATTATGGGAAAATTACTAGTTGAACAACGGACGGACAACGGACGGGCGGACAACGAAAAGCGAGCCCATAAATTGCATAGCAATTAATACGTTATTAGAAAGATGGTAGTAGAAGTTATTCACACTATGAATTGTGCAAATTGCGGCACAGCGCGCTAACACTGTAAAATTAGTTTTATCTAACTAATTTAAATTTAATTGCATTTTAATTATATTTCCAGATTATACATATAATACAAAAATACAAATGGTGTTGGTATTGAATTTCGTTACTGATATCCAAATTGTAACAAATATATTCGCGCGTATATATTAGGAAAATTACGACATTATGAACAACTATTAATTGCTATGCAATTTATGGGCTCGTTTTTTCGTTGTCCGTCCGTTGTCCGTTGTCCGTCCGTTGTCCGTTACCCTCCCTATCTATTTGCATTGGGTATATTAGGTTATCGATTTTTTAAATTAATGCATGAGAAAGAGGTGCCCCACCCCTCATCTCTATCTCCCTCGCTGTGTTATTTTTTAAATTAATGCATAAGAGGTGCCCCACCCCTCATCTCTATCTTCCTCGGTGTGTTATATATAAGATTTGTTAAATTATCTATTTAAACATAGATAAAAGTTGTTTACTTTTAATGCTATGCAATTTAACTAGTTATATAATAAACATAAATAAAAGTTGTTTACTTTTTAATTGCTATGCAATTTAACTAGTTTTGGGGTTAGAATCCCGGAGTTTTTTTGACTCTTATGATTGTTCTTGTTACTATCATTGATAATAAGAATTTTTGGCCGTCCGCTGGCTGCTGATCAATGAAAAAAATGACCATTGGCCAAAATGTGAATCGAAATTATTTTTTTCGTTTTTTTTGACTATTATGATTGTTCCTGTTTCTACCATTGCTATTATGACTTTTTGGCCGTCCGCTGGCTGCTGACCAATGTTATATAATAAACATAAATAAAACTCGGGCCTTCGGCCCTCGTGGGAAGGGGGAAGGGGGAAGGGGAGGAGGGAAGAGAAGGGAAAACTCATCTACACTCCGTATAAATGTATCATATTTGCTATGCAATTTATGGGCGAGAAAGGTGGGAAGGGGTGAGAATGCCTATAGACGGGGGGTATTAAATGTAAAATAATTAGTTAATTATTAATACAAATTTTCGATTTAATTAACAAAAATTGCCCTCTCCGGGATTCGAACTCACATTAGTAGAGCCAGCCTTTGTAGCGGCACGGGGAACCATTTAAGTAGAGGTATAGGCCTTTGTAGGGGAGAGCATACAGTAATTATTGATGTTAACCAAATGAATTATTTATTACTAATTCTTTTTTAGGGGAAAAGGTCATACTTAGGTTTTTTTAACTAATGGGTGTCAAAGGTTGTTAATATGAGAAAAGCGAAAATACCCTAAAGACGAGGAAATTATAAGAAAATTAAATATAAAACGATATTCTTGATAAGTGAAAGTGAGCAAAAGCTATTAATCTTAAGCATTGCTGAAAAAGAACACCTATTTAGAACCACAAATTTGGACAGAGTCTTAAACAAACATAACTCATTCATTTTTCTACGTTTTATTTTCGAGGTGCGTTATTTTTTTAATTTATAACTATAACGTGCTTATTAAATTAGAGGCAAATTTTAGATTTAAGTATTTTAAATTAATTTTAACAATGCTTTGCACGTCGCCTTGCATATCGACAATGTTGGTATGTTTATTTGTTTATCTATCATATTTACGATCTTTAATAAATAATAAGAGTCCTCTCAAATTTTATGCAGTCTTTTTAGTTTAGTATCTTATATTCAACCAATGAGGCTCTGAGGTACTAATCGGTAAATTTATCTATACATATCAAAATTAGCAAAAAAGCACACAACATGGGAATGTTTCTAAAAGCGCGAGTTATATTTATTTAAGAAATTGGTTATGTTTTACGGTATCGAGAATATTTATTTGTTACAACTTTATATATTGTAAAATAAACCAAGGTAGTTGAGTACAAACCTAGTATTAATTTATAATTGCAATCTAACTTAGTAATTACGCTATTTATAGAACAATTAATTAACTAGCTTAGTACATTTAAACGCCTTGGATTCTTGATTACCCTGCTTAATTTTAGGAACTTAAGGAATCTAATCTAACGCTAACATTAATCATACCCCAAAGACTGATCTTTATGGATGATGACGTTTGATCCGTTATTGTCACATCTCTCTTGGTTAGCTCTTTATTAAGATTCTTACTAAAAATCTTCTTGGGGCTATCTTCACATTAGCAAGGCACCGCCAAAAACTCTTTTCAATCAAGATTTAATCAAAAACTTAAAACTATCATTAATTTAAAAAATCCATTAAACTTTGTTATAATTATAAGGTAAGCAAGGGCTTGATATGGCTTCGCCGAATATATGTTAAAATGATTAAAATAGTAATTATAAATTAGTATTTTAATTACTTACGTGAATATTGCAGAACGAAGGTTGGAATTTTAATTTGAAGCAAAGCTAAAATAGCGATCGACCAAAAATTTTAATCAAGGTAAGGGAGAGAGAGGGAGTGGAGGGTATGATTAGTTGTTTTTTTTATAAATTATCAAGGTCACGCCAACATAAGCTATTATTGGGTTGTCGAGCGGTGAGGCGGGGTTGAGGGATGATCTCTCTCCCTTTCTCCATCTCCTCCACTCCCGCCCCCTAATAATACCAACTCAGCGGTGGAATATGGATCAATAATACCATTAACGTTTTTGGAAATCTTAGTTTTTTAGATACTATAAATATTTTTTCTTAGATTTAAAAAATGTAGGGCATGTTTTATAAAATTATAAATTAATGGTTCATAGGCACGTCTTAATATCTTGTTTAATTTTGGCAGGGATTTTATATCATCTTACCGAATGTTTATTTTTAATCTATACGAAATAAGATGTAATCATATATCTGCTTGAAAAGAGCGTTAAAGGGTAATATATTAGTTATATTTTAGCAATATGTCAAAGAATTTAAATGATTGAGGGGAAAAATGGGCGCATTAATTATTTAAAAGTATTAAAAATTCTAGATATAATAAACACAAAAAACATCATATAATAATTAATATAAAATCATCTAAAAGTACCACCTATTTTTGAATTAAAATTTTTTTAAATTAGGTCTTAATGTAAAAATAATTTGATTTCTTTATTACGATTTAAATTATGGCTTCATTCTAAAAAAAATTAATCAAAATGCCGCAAGAATTGTAGTCACAATACAATGTATTAAAAAATGGTGAAAGGTTTCTTTAATATACGTTTAATGGAATTGGGATTAATTTGTTTCGAAGACCTTTGATGTAAAAATTTCAATTTAAATTTGCGAAACAGATTTGAATTTTTCTATATTAAATTGCATTGAAATATAGACATTAGTTTTTATGGCCTTTAGTGATTATGGGTCTAACAAACATTATATTATAAAACAACACAATGTTAAGAATTTGCAGAATTGTTGGGAGAAATTTTTTGTTGAATTTGAACAATTTTTAATTAAAAAAATCAAAAATTTGGCCAATGGTCACTTTTTCTCTATTGGTCAGTACCAACAGATACTCTATAAGTCAATGATAGCCAAAAAAAACGGAAAAAAAAATTTTGATGCTCACTTTGGCCAATGGTCATTTTTTTCCGTTGGTCAGCAGCCAGCACACGGTAAAAGTGGATATAAATTCATAAGAGTAAAAAAAACGAAAAAAAAAATTTTAAATCACATTTTGGCCAATGGTCATTTTTTTCCATTGGTCAGCAGCCAGGACACGGTAAAAGTGGATATAAATTCATAATAGTAAAAAAAAACGAAAAAAAAGTTTTCGAATCACATTTTGGCCAATGGTCATTTTATTCCATTGGTCAGCAGCCAGCGGACGGCCAAAAAGTGATAATAGTAATGGTAGGAACAGGAACAATCATAATAGTCAAAAAAAACGAAAAAAATATTTTCGATTCACATTTTGGCCAATGGTCATTTTTTCCATCGGTCAGGAGCCAGCGGACGGCCAAAAAGTCATAATAGCAATGGTAGTAACAGGAACAATCATAATAGTCAAAAAAAACGAGAAAAAAAAACTCGGATTTACATTTTGGCCAATGGTCATTTTTTTCAGTGGTCAGCAGCCAACGGACGGCCAAAAAGTCTTATTATCAATGATAGTAACAAGAACAATCATAAAAGACAAAAAAACCCGGGATTCTAACCCAAAAACTAGTTAAATTGCATAGCAATTAAAAGTAAACAACTTTTATTTATGTTTATTATATAGCATTAATAAATTGCATAGCAATTAAAAAGTAAACTTTATCTATGTTTATTATATAACAAAAACTAGTTAAATTGCATAGCAATTAAAAGTAAACAACTTTTATTTATGTTTATTATATAACTAGTTAAATTGCATAGCAATTAAAAGTAAACAACTTTTATTTATGTTTATTATATAATAGATAATTTAACAAATCTTAGATATAACACACCGAGGGAGATAGAGATGAGGGGTGGGGCACCTCTTTCTCATGCATTAATTTAAAAAAGCGATAACCTAATATACCCAATGCAAATAGATAGGGAGGGTAACGGACGGACAACGGACAGACAACGGACAACGGACAACCAAAAACGAGCCCATAAATTGCATAGCAATTAAAAGTTGTTTACTTTTAATTGCTATGCAATTTAACTAGTTTTTGGGTTAGAATCCCGGGTTTTTTTGTCTTTTATGATTGTTCTTGTTACTATCATTGATAATAAGACTTTTTGGCCGTCCGTTGGCTGCTGACCACTGAAAAAAATGACCATTGGCCAAAATGTAAATCCGAGTTTTTTTTTCTCGTTTTTTTTGACTATTATGATTGTTCCTGTTACTACCATTGCTATTATGACTTTTTGGCCGTCCGCTGGCTCCTGACCGATGGAAAAAATGACCATTGGCCAAAATGTGAATCGAAAATATTTTTTTCGTTTTTTTTGACTATTATGATTGTTCCTGTTCCTACCATTACTATTATCACTTTTTGGCCGTCCGCTGGCTGCTGACCAATGGAATAAAATGACCATTGGCCAAAATGTGATTCGAAAACTTTTTTTTCGTTTTTTTTTACTATTATGAATTTATATCCACTTTTACCGTGTCCTGGCTGCTGACCAATGGAAAAAAATGACCATTGGCCAAAATGTGATTTAAAATTTTTTTTTTCGTTTTTTTTACTCTTATGAATTTATATCCACTTTTACCGTGTCCTGGCTGCTGACCAATGGAAAAAAATGACCATTGGCCAAAGTGAGCATCAAAAATTTTTTTTCCATTTTTTTGGCTATCATTGACTTATAGAGTATCTGTTGGTACTGACCAATAGAGAAAAAGTGACCATTGGCCAAATTTTTGATTTTTTTAATTAAAAATTGTTCAAATTCAACAAAACATTTCTCCCAACAATTCTGCAAATTCTTAACATTGTGTTGTTTTATAATATAATGTTTGTTAGACCCATAATCAATAAAAACTAATGTAATACGCAACTAGATGCAAACACTAAATCTAACCCTAACCCTTGCCTATATTACATTTTGCCTATATCATTTTGCCTATAATGGAAAATTTGTATAAAGAATTAATTAATCATTAGGCATTTAATACCCCCCTATAGGCATTCTCGCGCCTTCCCACCTTTCTCGCCCATAAATTGCATAGCAAATATGATACATTTATACGAAGTACAGATGAGTCGTCCCCCCTTCCCTTCCCCTCTTCCCTTCCCTTCTGCAATTTATGGGCTCGTTTTTTGTTGTCCGTCCGTTGTCCGTCCGTCCGTTACCCTCCACTGTTAATTGCTATGCAATTTATGGGCTCGTTTTTTGGTGTCCGTCCGTCCGTCGTCCGTCCGTTCTATCCTCCCTATCTATTTGCATTGGGTATATTAGGTTATCGCTTTTTTAAATTAATGCATGAGAAAGAGGTGCCCCACCCCTTATCTCTATCTCCCTCGCTGTGTTATTTTTTAAATTAATGCATAAGAGGTGCCCCACCCCTCATCTCTATCTCCCTCGCTTTCGGGCGGGGTCGGGTTTTAATTGCTACGTTAAATTAATGCATAAGTAAATCTATTCGTTTTTGAATTGGGTAACATTGATATTAATTGCTATAATTACCCTATGCCCTCCACTACAAGAGTTTGGGTTAGAATCTCGGAGTTTTTTTAGACTCTTATGATTGTTCTTGTTACTACCATTGATAATAAGACTTTTTGGCCGTCTGCTGGCTGCTGACCAATGAAAAAAATGACCATTGGCCAAAATGTAAATCCGAGTTTTTTTTTCGTTTTTTTTGACTATTATGATTGTTCCTGTTACTACCATTGCTATTATGACTTTTTGGCCGTCTGCTGGCTGCTGACCAATGAAAAAAATGACCATTGGCCAAAATGTAAATCCAAGTTTATTTTTTCGTTTTTTTTTGATTATTATGATTGTTCCTGTTACTACCATTGCTATTATGACTTTTTGGCAATCCGCTGGCTGCTGACCGATGGAAAAAATGATCATTGGCCAAAATGTGATTCCAAGTTTTTTTTTCGTTTTAGTTTTGACTATTACGATTGTTCTTGTTACTATCATTGATAATAAGACTTTTTGGCCGTCCGCTGGCTGCTGACCAATGAAAAAAATGACCATTGGCCAAAATGTGAATCCGAGTTTATTTTTTCGTTTTTTTTGATTATTATGATTGTTCCTGTTACTACCATTGCTATTATGACTTTTTGGCCGTCCGCTGGCTGCTGACCGATGGAAAAAATGATCATTGGCCAAAATGTGATTCCAAGTTTTTTTTTCGTTTTAGTTTTGACTATTACGATTGTTCTTGTTACTATCATTGATAATAAGACTTTTTGGCCGTCCGCTGGCTGCTGACCAATGAAAAAAATGACCATTGGCCAAAATGTGAATCCGAGTTTATTTTTTCGTTTTTTTTGACTATTATGATTATTCCTGTTACTACCATTGCTATTATGACTTTTTGGCCGTCCGCTGGCTGCTGACCGATGGAAAAAATGACCATTGGCCAAAATGTGATTCCAAGTTTTTTTTTCGTTTTAGTTTTGACTATTATGATTGTTCCTGTTCCTACCATTGCTATTATGACTTTTTGGCCGTCCGCTGGCTGCTGACCAATGGAATAAAATGACCATTGGCCAAAATGTAATTCGAAAATTTTTTTTTCGTTTTTTTACTATTATGAATTTATATCCACTTTTACCGTGTCCTGGCTGCTGACCAATGGAATAAAATGACCATTGGCCAAAATGTGATTCGAAAATTTTTTTTTCGTTTTTTTACTCTTATAAATTTATATCCATTTTTACCATGTGCTGGCTGCTGACCGATGGAAAAAAATGACCATTGGCCAAAGTGAGCATCAAATTTTTTTTTCCGTTTTTTTGGCTATCATTGACTTATAGAGTATCTGTTAATACTGACCAATGGAGAAAAAATGACCATTCGCCAAATTTTTGATTTTGTTCAAATTCAACAAAAATTTCTCCCAACAATTCTGCAAATTCTTAACATTGTGATGTTTTATAATATAATGTTTGTTAGACCCATAATCACTAAGGGCCGTAAAAACTAATGTAATACGCAACTAAATGCAAACACTAAATCTAACCCTAACCCTTGCCTATATTACATTTTGCCTATATTACATTTTGCCTATAAATGGAAAATTTGTATAAATAATTAATTAATCATTAGGCATTTAATACCCCCCTATAGGCATTCTCGACCCTTCCCACCTTTCTCGCCCATAAATTGCATAGCAAATATGATACATTTATACGAAGTAAAGATGAGTCGTTTTCCCGGATTCCCTTCTCCCCTCCCCCGTCCCACGAGGGCCGAAGGCGCGAGTTTTTTTTTATCGATATTTTAAATTAATGCATAAGAGGTGCCCCACCCCTCATCTCTATCTCGCTCACTTTCGGGCGGGGTCGGGTTTTAATTGCTACGTTAAATTAATGCATATGTATATCTATTCGTTTTTGAATTGGGTAACATTGATATTAATTGCTATAATTACCCTATGCCCTCCACTACAAGGGCCTATGCCTCTACTGATATGGGTCCCTGTGCCCCTACAAAAGCCTATGCCTCTATTAATGTGGGTTTGAACCCCGGCGAACGTTCTGAATTGCTGGTTCGATTCCCGGAGAGGACAAAATTTTTTTTTATTTTTTAAATTAAATTAATATATTTTTCCTGTTACTACCATTGATAATATGACTTTTTGTTTTGGCCGTCCGCTTGTTCTATTATTGTTTCATTTTATTATATAATAAACATAAATAAAAGTTGTTTACTTTTAATTGCTAAGAAATTTAACTAGTTTTTGGGTTAGAATCCCGGAGTTTTTTTGACTCTTATGATTCCGTCCGCTGGCTGCTGACCAATGAAAAAAATGACCATTGGCCAAAATGTGAATCCGAGTTTATTTTTTCGTTTTTTTTTTGACTATTATGATTGTTCCTGTTACTACCATTGCTATTATAACTTTTTGGCCGTCCGCTGGCTCCTGACCGATGGAAAAAATGACCATTGGCCAAAATGTGAATCGAAATTATTTTTTTCGTTTTTTTTGACTATTATGATTGTTCCTGTTCCTACCATTGCTATTATGACTTTTTGGCCGTCCGCTGGCTCCTGACCGATGGAAAAAATGACCATTGGCCAAAATGTGAATCGAAATTTTTTTTTTCGTTTTTTTTGACTATTATGATTGTTCCTGTTCCTACCATTGCTATTATGACTTTTTGGCCGTCCGCTGGCTGCTGACCAATGGAATAAAATGACCATTGGCCAAAATGTGATTCGAAAATTTTTTTTTCGTTTTTTTTTACTATTATGAATTTATATCCACTTTTACCGTGTCCTGGCTGCTGACCATTGGAATAAAATGACCATTGGCCAAAATGTGATTCGAAAATTTTTTTTTCGTTTTTTTTTACTCTTATAAATTTATATCCATTTTTACCATGTGCTGGCTGCTGACCGATGGAAAAAAATGACCAATGGCCAAAGTGAGCATCAAATTTTTTTTTCCGTTTTTTTGGCTATCATTGACTTATAGAGTATCTGTTGGTACTGACCAATGGAGAAAAAATGACCATTCGCCAAATTTTTGATTTTGTTCAAATTCAACAAAAATTTCTCCCAACAATTCTGCAAATTCTTAACATTGTGAAGTTTTATAATATAATGTTTGTTAGACCCATAATCACTAAAGGCCGTAAAAACTAATGTAATACGCAACTAGATGCAAACACTAAATCTAACCCTAACCCTTGCCTATATTACATTTTGCCTATATTACATTTTGCCTATAAATGGAAAATTTGTATAAATAATTAATTAATCATTAGGCATTTAATACCCCCCTATAGGCATTCTCGCCCCTTCCCACCTTTCTCGCCCATAAATTGCATAGCAAATATGATACATTTATACGAAGTAAAGATGAGTCGTTTTCCCGGATTCCCTTCTCCCCTCCCCCGTCCCACGAGATCCGAAGGCGCGAGTTTTTTTTTATCGATTTTTTAAATTAATGCATAAGAGGTGCCCACCCCTCATCTCTATCTCCCTCGCTGTGTCATTTTTTAAATTAATGCATAAGAGGTGCCCCACCCCTCATCTCTATCTCGCTCACTTTCGGGCGGGGTCGGGTTTTAATTGCTACGTTAAATTAATGCATATGTATATCTATTCGTTTTTGAATTGGGTAACATTGATATTAATTGCTATAATTACCCTATGCCCTCCACTACAAGGGCCTATGCCTCTACTGATATGGGTCCCTGTGCCCCTACAAAAGCCTATGCCTCTATTAATGTGGGTTTGAACCCCGGCGAACGTTCTGAATTGCTGGTTTGATTCCCGGAGAGGACAAAATTTTTTTTTATTTTTTAAATTAAATTAATATATTTTTCCTGTTACTACCATTGATAATATGACTTTTTGGCCGTCCGCTTGTTCTATTATTGTTTCATTTTATTATATAATAAACATAAATAAAAGTTGTTTACTTTTAATTGCTAAGCAATTTAACTAGTTTTTGGGTTAGAATCCCGGAGTTTTTTTGACTCTTATGATTCCGTCAGCTGGCTGCTGACCAATGAAAAAAATGACCATTGGCCAAAATGTGAATCCGAGTTTATTTTTTCGTTTTTTTTGACTATTATGATTGTTCCTGTTACTACCATTGCTATTATGACTTTTTGGCCGTCCGCTGGCTCCTGACCGATGGAAAAAATGACCATTGGCCAAAATGTGAATCGAAATTATTTTTTTCGTTTTTTTTGACTATTATGATTGTTCCTGTTCCTACCATTGCTATTATGACTTTTCGGCCGTCCGCTGGCTGCTGACCAATGGAATTAAATGACCATTGGCCAAAATGTGATTCGAAAACTTTTTTGTCGTTTTTTTGACTATTATGAATTTATATCCACTTTTACCGTGTCCTCGCTGCTGACCAATGGAAAAAAATGACCATTGGCCAAAATGTGATTCCAAATTTTTTTTTCGTTTTTTTTACTCTTATGAATTATATCCACTTTTACCGTGTGCTGGCTGCTGACCAATGGAAAAAAATGACCATTGGCCAAAGTGAGCATCAAAATTTTTTTTTCCGTTTTTTTGGCTATTGTTGACTTATAGAGTATCTGTTGGTACTGACCAATATTGAAAAAATGACCATTGGCCCAATTTTTGATTTTTTTAATTAAAAATTGTTCAAATTCAACAAAAAAGTTCTCCCAACAATTTTGCAAATTCTTAACATTGTGATGTTTTATAATATAATGTTTGTTAGACCCATAATCACTAAAGGCCATAAAAACTAATGTAATACGCAACTAGATGCAAACCCTAAATCTAACCCTAACCCTTGCCTATATTACATTTTGCCTATAAATGGAAAATTTGTATAAATAATAATTAATTAATCATTAGGCATTTAATACCCCCCTATAGGCATTCTCGCCCCTTCCCACCTTTCTCGCCCATAAATTGCATAGCAAATATGATACATTTATACGAAGTACAGATGAGTCGTCCCCCCTTCCCTTCCCCTCTTCCCTTCCCTTCTCCCCCTTCCCACGAGGGCCGAAGGCCCGAGTATATTATTAATAATGGCTTATTTTATTGAAAAATAAAGAGCCATAATTAAATATTGGAGCATTGATATTAATTGCTATGCAATTTATGGGCTCGTTTTTGGTTGTCCGTCCGTCCGTCCGTCCGTCCGTCCGTCCGTCCGTCCGTCCGTCCGTCCGTTGTCCGTCCGTCCGTTACTCTCCCTATCTATTTGCATTGGGTATATTAGGTTATCGATTTTTTAAATTAATGCATGAGAAAGAGGTGCCCCACCCCTTATCTCTATCTCCCTCGATGTGTTATTTTTTAAATTAATGCATAAGAGGTGCCCCACCCCTCATCTCTATCTCCCTCGCTTTCGGGCGGGGTCGGGTTTTAATTGCTACGTTAAATTAATGCATAAGTATATCTATTCGTTTTTGAATTGGGTAACATTGATATTAATTGCTATAATTACCCTATGCCCTCCACTACAAGAGTTTGGGTTAGAATCTCGAAGTTTTTTTAGACTCTTATGATTGTTCTTGTTACTACCATTGATAATAAGACTTTTTGGCCGTCTGCTGGCTGCTGACCAATGAAAAAATGACCATTGGCCAAAATGTGAATCCAAGTTTCTTTTTTCTTTTTTTTGACTATTATGATTGTTCCTGTTACTACCATTGCTAATACGACTTTTCGGCCGTCCACTGGCTGCTGACCACTGAAAAAAATGACCATTGGCCAAAATGTAAATCCGAGTTTTTTTTTTAGTTTTTTTTGACTATTATGATTGTTCCTGTTACTATCATTGATAATAAGACTTTTTGGCCGTCCGCTGGCTGCTGACCAATGAAAAAAATGACCATTGGCCAAAATGTGAATCCGAGTTTATTTTTTCGTTTTTTTTGATTATTATGATTGTTCCTGTTACTACCATTGCTATTATGACTTTTTGGCCGTCCGCTGGCTGCTGACCGATGGAAAAAATGATCATTGGCCAAAATGTGATTCCAAGTTTTTTTTTCGTTTTAGTTTTGACTATTACGATTGTTCTTGTTACTATCATTGATAATAAGACTTTTTGGCCGTCCGCTGGCTGCTGACCAATGAAAAAAATGACCATTGGCCAAAATGTGAATCCGAGTTTATTTTTTCGTTTTTTTTGACTATTATGATTATTCCTGTTACTACCATTGCTATTATGACTTTTTGGCCGTCCGCTGGCTGCTGACCGATGGAAAAAATGACCATTGGCCAAAATGTGATTCCAAGTTTTTTTTTCGTTTTAGTTTTGACTATTATGATTGTTCCTGTTCCTACCATTGCTATTATGACTTTTTGGCCGTCCGCTGGCTGCTGACCAATGGAATAAAATGACCATTGGCCAAAATGTAATTCGAAAATTTTTTTTTCGTTTTTTCACTATTATGAATTTATATCCACTTTTACCGTGTCCTGGCTGCTGACCAATGGAATAAAATGACCATTGGCCAAAATGTGATTCGAAAATTTTTTTTTCGTTTTTTTTACTCTTATAAATTTATATCCATTTTTACCATGTGCTGGCTGCTGACCGATGGAAAAGAATGGCCATTGGCCAAAGTGAGCATCAAATTTTTTTTTCCGTTTTTTTGGCTATCATTGACTTATAGAGTATCTGTTAATACTGACCAATGGAGAAAAAATGACCATTCGCCAAATTTTTGATTTTGTTCAAATTCAACAAAAATTTCTCCCAACAATTCTGCAAATTCTTAACATTGTGATGTTTTATAATATAATGTTTGTTAGACCCATAATCACTAAGGGCCGTAAAAACTAATGTAATACGCAACTAAATGCAAACACTAAATCTAACCCTAACCCTTGCCTATATTACATTTTGCCTATATTACATTTTGCCTATAAATGAAAAATTTGTATAAATAATTAATTAATCATTAGGCATTTAATACCCCCCTATAGGCATTCTCGACCCTTCCCACCTTTCTCGCCCATAAATTGCATAGCAAATATGATACATTTATACGAAGTAAAGATGAGTCGTTTTCCCGGATTCCCTTCTCCCCTCCCCCGTCCCACGAGGGCCGAAGGCGCGAGTTTTTTTTTATCGATTTTTTAAATTAATGCATAAGAGGTGCCCCACCCCTCATCTCTATCTCGCTCACTTTCGGGCGGGGTCGGGTTTTAATTGCTACGTTAAATTAATGCATATGTATATCTATTCGTTTTTGAATTGGGTAACATTGATATTAATTGCTATAATTACCCTATGCCCTCCACTACAAGGGCCTACTCTACTGATATGGGTCCCTGTGCCCCTACAAAAGCCTATGCCTCTATTAATGTGGGTTTGAACCCCGGCGAACGTTCTGAATTGCTGGTTCGATTCCCGGAGAGGACAAAAATTTTTTTTATTTTTTAAATTAAATTAATATATTTTTCCTGTTACTACCATTGATAATATGACTTTTTGTTTTGGCCGTCCGCTTGTTCTATTATTGTTTCATTTTATTATATAATAAACATAAATAAAAGTTGTTTACTTTTAATTGCTAAGAAATTTAACTAGTTTTTGGGTTAGAATCCCGGAGTTTTTTTGACTCTTATGATTCCGTCCGCTGGCTGCTGACCAATGAAAAAAATGACCATTGGCCAAAATGTGAATCCGAGTTTATTTTTTCGTTTTTTTTGACTATTATGATTGTTCCTGTTACTACCATTGCTATTATGACTTTTTGGCCGTCCGCTGGCTCCTGACCGATGGAAAAAATGACCATTGGCCAAAATGTGAATCGAAATTATTTTTTTCGTTTTTTTTGACTATTATGATTGTTCCTGTTAATACCATTGCTATTATGACATTTTGGCCGTCCGCTATCTCCTGACCGATAAAAAAATGACCATTGGCCAAAATGTGAATCGAAATTATTTTTTTCGTATTTTTTGACTATTATGATTGTTCCTGTTACTACCATTGCTATTATGACTTTTTGGCCGTGCTGACCAATGGAATAAAATGACCATTGGCCAAAATGTGAATCGAAATTATTTTTTTCGTTTTTTTTACTATTATAATTGTTCCTTTTCCTACCATTGCTATTACGACTTTTTGGCCGTCCGCTGGCTGCTGACCAATGGAATAAAATGACCATTGGCCAAAATGTGATTCGAAAATTTTTTTTTCGTTTTTTTTGACTACTATGAATTTATATCCGCTTTTACCGTGTCCTGGCTGCTGACCAATGGAAAAAAATGACCATTGGTCAAAATGTGAATCGAAATTATTTTTTTCGTTTTTTTTTGACTATTATGATTGTTCCTGTTCCTACGATGCTATTATGACTTTTTGGCCGTCCGCTGGCTGCTGACCAATGGAATAAAATGACCTTGGCCAAAATGTGATTCGAAAACTTTTTTTTCGTTTTTTTTGACTATTATGAATTTATATACACTTTTACCGTGTCCTGGCTGCTGACCAATGGAAAAAAATGATTGGCCAAAATGTTTCGAAAATTTTTTTTTCGTTTTTTTTACTCTTATGAATTTATATCCACTTTTACCCTATGCTGGCTGCTGACCAATGGAAAAAAATGACCATTGGCCAAAGTGAGCATCAAAATTTTTTTCCCGTTGTTTTGGCTATCATTGACTTATAGAGTATCTGTTGGTACTGACCTATGGAGAAAAAATCACCATTGGCCAAATTTTTGATTTTTTTAATTAAAAATTGTTTAAATTCAACAAAAAATTTCTCCCAACAATTCTGCAAATTCTTAACATTGTGATGTTTTATAATATAATGTTTGTTAGACCCATAATCACTAAAGGCCATAAAAACTAATGTAATACGCAACTAGATGCAAACACTAAATCTAACCCTAACCCTTGCCTATATTACATTTTGCCTATATTACATTTTGCCTATTAATGGAAAATTTGTATAAATAATTAATTAATCATTAGGCATTTAATACCCCCCTATAGGCATTCTCGCCCCTTCCCACCTTTCTCCATAAATTGCATAGCAAATATGATACATTTATACGAAGTACAGATGAGTCGTCCCCCCTTCCCTTCCCCTCTTCCCTTCCCTTCTCCCCCTTCCCACGAGGGCCGAAGGCCCGAGTTTTTTCTACTACTTATTCTTCTTTTAAATCTGCAAGTGTATAAGTGTAAACTTATTTAATAATTTTAAAATAAGTGGCATAATTTATCATACTTAATAGTCCTATCCATATTTTAATTGTGCCCTCAATTAAGCATATTTATTGCTATGCAATTTATGGGCTCGTTTTTTGGTTGTCCGTCCGTTGTCCGTCCGTCCGTTGTCTGTCCGTCCGTTGTCCGTCCGTCCGTTGTCCGTCCGTCCGTTACCCTTCACTGTTTTTATATATTTAATTAAATTAATATTTTGTTCTTGTTAATACCATTGATAATATGACTTTTTGACCATCCGCAGGCTACTGACCATTGAAAAAATGACCATTGGCCAAATAAATCGAAATTTTTTTTTCGTTTTTGAATAGGTTAACATTGATAATTACCCTATGCCCTCCACTACAAGGGCCTATGCCTCTACTAATATGGGTCCCTGTGCCCCTATTAATTGCTATGCAATTTATGGGCTCGTTTTTTGGTTGTCCGTCCGTTGTCCGTCGTCCGTTGTCCGTCCGTTGTGGGTTCGAATCCCGGAGAGGCCAAATTTTTTTAAATTTTTTTTTGTTTAAATTAATATATTGTTCTTGTTAATACCATTGATAATAAGACTTTTCGGCCGTCCGTTTGCTGACCAATGGAATGAAATGACCATTGGCCAAAATGTGAATCAAAAAATTTTTTTTTCGTTTTTTTTTGACTATTATGATTATTCTTGTTAATACCATTGATAATATGGCTTTTTGGCAGTCCGTTGGCTGCTGACCAATGGAAAAAAATGACCATTAGCCAAAATGTGAATAAAAATTTTTTTTCGTTTTTTTGACTCTTATGAATTTATATCCACTTTTACCGTGTCCTGGCTGCTGACCAATAAAAAAATGACCATTGGCCAAAATGTGATTCGAAAATTTTTTTTTCGTTTTTTTTTGACTCTTAAGAATTTATATCCACTTTTACCGTATCCTGGCTGCTGACCAATGAAAAAAAGACCATTGGCTAAACTGTGAAACGAAGTTTTTTTTTCGTTTTTTTGACTCTTTTTGTATAAGTAATTAACTAATCATTTTGCATTTAATACCCCCCTATAGGCATTCTCGCCCCTATGCTACTTTTATACAGAGTATAGAAGAGTTCGCCCTTCCCTTCCCCTCTTCCCTTCCCCTCTTCCCTTCCCCCCTTCCCTTCTCCCCTTCCCTTCCCCCCTTCCCTTCCCTCCTTTTCTTCCCCCCTCCCTCTTCCCACGAGGGCGAAGGCCCGAGTTATACATACACTTTACTTTATATCTTTTTCTTTTTGGTCGAGTGTTGTAGAACTTTATTCGATTCAGCCTGTGACGATGAAGAGTGTTATTAAAGTCGCGAAAATGTTGCTTAATTAGAAGCAATATGATTAATCAAATAATTGAAACGCTTAATTAAGGGCCGCAGATATGTATAGTTTTTTGTCAATTTAATTATTGTAAATACCATGGATGAATAAATTCACTGGTCAACAAATAATGGACTTGTGAAATCAACCGGCAAACTGTTTGCAGATTCTGGTAGAGTTTTCCACGATGAACACAAATATGTCTTTAATTTTTCCCTATACGTCAAGTTTTTTAGATATTCGCTGTCAAAGTTGCCAAAAACGCGATTTCAGCGTTTTTTAAACGTCAATAACTTGCAAATTAGTCGATAAAACTTTTATTTAATAAATTTAATACGTAGATATAGGGGAGAGGAATGTTTTCACAATTTTTTTTATCCTAGCACTTTTACTTTTTAAATTATTTTTTTTGTTGAACCGTGTTATTATCAACCTTCACCCAAATAATTTTTTAACAATAATTAATTAGCCTTGAGAATCGATGCACATTAACTAGATCGCACATTTGAGTTAATAATTTAAGGTAGCCTCAGTTTTTTTGGTTTACCTATCTCAACGTTAGCACATTGATATAGAGGCTAAAGCGATATAATTAGATTATGGCCTACGGTTAGCGAGCAACTTGACCGTACATTTTATCTAGTTAACTCTCTCACTAATTTACGTAAACTAGGGCACACATCACTACAGGGGGTAATGGGGATTGGTTAACATATTTTACTTTTTAATTTATTATAACTACATTTTTTATTCTTAATTTATTTGGCACTGATAATGGGCAGCGTTATTAGGATTATAAATATATTGTCAGGATCAACTGCGTAAGCTCCACTCCTTCACATAATTATTTTACTCCACTGAGCAGTACAAATTGTGCAAATGAAATCACCTATAAAAGTCCAAGCGGCTCAAACGTTTAGCTTTTAATAAATTTGTCTAGGAATTTGCAATTCCTAAAGTCATTCGATAAAAGTTGAGTTAATACTGTAAGTAATAGGTCATGGGAAATAGAAGCTTCAGTTCTAATATATTATGTAGGTTTAATGATAATATTTGTGGTTCTAATGTGACACCCAAACGCCACATAAAAGTCCTCAATAAATAGTTTGTATAGTTTGTCGCTTAGATGCTTCCATATGTTCCATATGTTATGTAATATTAGTATTTAAGCCGTTTCCATGCGGCCACTATAAAATATGTGTTTATATGACTGAATATGCTTAATGATTTGGATAGCATGACATTAAACGTAAAAAACCCCTCAATGTACACACTTGACCAATCGAGTTTTAAAAATATTTGTAACTATTCAATGGTATTTGCCTGTAACAGTTAAGCTAAATATATATTAAAAATTGTCTTAAATTAATGATCCACAATTATACAACAATATGCTTTAAATTAAAAGGGAGCTGACTTTGGCAAAATTAATAACATTCGATAATCAATAAATTATTTTTTCTGTTTAAAGGTCCAGCTTTAACAGAAAGGCGAGCTTTAACAGAAAGGCGGACAGTTGGAATTGTTTCTGAAATATTTTATATCAAATTTGTTAATAATTTATGTCTATTTTGCATGAATAATAAAATTCAGTATTTCTTAGGTTTTATTAATGGAAGTAAAAATAGGCATCCACGCTTTATCTATAATAAGCAATAAATTTTATTGTTAGCTTCGTCGCTTTAGGACTTCATGAAGATCAAACATAGTGCGGTTGAGCATTAGGGGTGGGGATAGAATTTTCTCTCTTTGTAATTTAAAATGTTGCCTTACGAACCACAATAATTTGCTTTTAATATATTAAAATGTCATCCCCTTGTCCATTAAAATAGATTTGGGACGAAAACACAGAGCAACTGACTATTTTTCAATTATCATTAATGAATGGTTCAGTTCTGAACAAAGATTTAATTTATGCTAGTCCTAACCAAAAGTATGAATTGTGTTGCAATTTTATGGCCCTTTTCTTATGGTATTTTCTTTAATTGTGAGAGTTTACGCGGAATAAATTTTACCTAACTAATTTATATTATAAAATGCACTAGACTCTGCCCTTTAGGACGTGAACTTAATTTTTTGATTCAAAAACACAAGTCGAACTTTATTTTTATTTTCTTAAACTAATTGAAAGTGGAAGCAATGTATCCATCTAAAAAGTTTTACTTAATTTCATAAATAATATGATAATATAATTTTATTTAATGTATAAAAAAGTATCACATGGGTAAAATACATTTAAAATACTACAAAAGAAAACGCGTTTAAAAATTAATTGGATGGCATTGATCCGTGTAT
This sequence comes from Gordius sp. MW1, assembly GCA_964036665.1. Lineage (NCBI taxonomy): Eukaryota > Metazoa > Nematomorpha > Gordioida > Gordea > Gordiidae > Gordius > Gordius sp. MW1. The sequence goes on from OZ038526.1 coordinate 9,366,028, forward strand.
GGAAATCGTGTTGGATTTGACGATTTCTATAGTGATCTTTTGCCTGATGTAGAAGAATTCCGTAGGTTCTAAAGAAGAATTCGTCATCGCCTTACCGATTTGTTTGAGGAAAGCGAGAGCCTCTGAACCTAGGTTGCCAATAGTGGTAGCTACCACGGGGATGAAAACTGTAATGGTGAGATTAATTATGTTTACAATCTTTATAACTAAGGCTGCACCGATAGTGGTATCGGTATCGGTACCGATATCATTTTTAACGATATCGGTATCGGTACCGACATTAATCGTACCGATACCGATACTTGAAACTTTTTTTACAAATATTATATTTGTTAGAGCTGTATATCTATATAATATATACTTTTTAATTAAATTTTACTTACTTGAAATCTAATTTATTTTTTCATTCATTCATTCAAATTTCTACCGCCACTTATTTATATTATTATGTAAGTTAGTTCGTATTTACAATTTATAATATAATATATTTATTTTTATTTTATATATTGTATATACGATTTTAATATATATAATATTTATCAACAAAGCTTTTAAAATATTTTAAATTAGAATAACATTCTATGTTGTGTATTTTTAATTCAAATGGCCTTACGTTTACTTTATTTAAATTTAAAATTAAATTATATTTAGGTCTAAAAGCAAATCATTAATTTGGAATTATTTTATAATTGATGCTAACTCAGCACATATTGCAGCCTGTACAATTGATAACTGCAATAAAAAAGTTTTAAGAGGTGGCAAGACATCAATTAATTTTAACACCACAAATCTTAGAAAACATATCCTTAATAATCATCCAATAATATATAAACAATTATTATTAGAGGAGAAGTCAAAGACATTGACTGATAATAACTTCAAGTCTGATTCCAAATTAGTTCAACCAATAATTAATGACCTTTTAAACAGTGTAAAAAAGTGGGATATTAATCATCCCAAACAAGGGTAATAGAATCATAAACGAAACATCAATGGGATCATATGTAAGCCCATTAGAATATTGGGCAACAAATAGATCCGATTTGCCAATATTAGCAACATTGGCCAGAAAATATCTGTCTTCACCCGCCACATTGTGATATTGATAGTCCACATAGAAGATCTCTTCTACCTGAGACTATCGAAAAATTACTATTTATGAAAAAAAATTGGAATATTTTAATTAAAGCATTATAAAAATTAACAAGTCTAATTTTTATAAGATGTAAAATATCGGTATCGGTATATTTATTTATATATCGGTAATATTGGTATCGGTTAAAAATTTGATATCGGTGCAGCCCTATTTATAACGATTGACACATTATTGTTAAGCGATTTTTCTTTACAGTGTTAGAGTGCTTTTAATTTTAAGCAAATATGTTCTTCCGTTCAAACAAATTAATGCGACACTTTAATTAAACTTACCAAACTAACATATTGTATGATTTGTATTATATTTTTAAATGCAACTATATTTATAATGCTAACAGTAATAGAAGTGAAATTAGGCGAATCGAAAATACGCACTGAAACGTTAATACATGTATTGTTTATACGAAAATTTCGTTAATTTCAGAGATATAATAGTAATAGCTCGCATGTCCAAGGCCGCAGCTTAATAAAGATAATGGCCACATGTTCAGTGCATGGGCGTAGCCAAGGGAGGAGGGGCAGGGAGGGGCGGTGGGCCTCCCTTTAAATTCAGAAATTTATTAAAATTATGGCTAAAATTTCAAGAAATGATCGTCTTGCCCTGCCCTAAATCATTATTGCCCCCCTCTAATTCCAATGCTGGCTAAACCCATAATTCAGTGCACGATTCAGTTGCAAACCATTGCAATTAATAGTAAAATGTTCCAAGTGGTATAAGTTCAATATTTAAAAGTGATTGGTTTTATATTGGGTATTAGGCAAATAGGAATGGATAAAATTATAGTACATTATTTATAGGCCGAAATGACACTAGTCTGTTCAAACATCCAACAAACTTATTTGAATAAGATAAATAGTATCATAGAAAGTGAATGAATTAAATTATAAAGGCATTTTTATTCTTATAGTGACACCTCAAGAGCATAATTATGCGATCTTTTCTTGTTTATACTTTTAAATACAATAAAAATCACATTTATTGCGCGACCAATTAATTTGAAACTGTGCAAATACAGACTGTGGAAGAAGGTCATCGTTCTTTTCGGTTTAATGGTTTAACGTGTGCATCACCATAATCGGCCAAACATTATATAAGCCAAATAAAACAAAATAAGTTTATGGGACATTTTGTGGTAATGTTTGATGACACGTGGAAATTAATATAAATGCAAATTATACCTATTATTTTCATTTATGAGTTTTATTTTCGATCAATGAAAGTTTATGATACAGGTATCTAGTCAATATTTTGGTAATATTAATAAAACTTATCGTCTGCATTGTTGGTGCTGCGTTCATGAGACAAACATTTATATAGGCTATTTAAGAAAATTGAGAATATACAACTAACTTCTTGGTCTAAAGGCACAAGTTTTTCTATCAGGACAAAAGTTAAGCCGTAAGCTCGCCGAAATTTAACATATTTTCTCAAAGTCTCATTGTCATGCATTGCCATGGGTTTACCCAAGCGGAGTTTATTCAGAGTTCGCCTAGATTTATTATATCAGTTTTGTTAAGGAGCGGTGCTACAGGAGCGGCGCTCCGGAGCGCCGCGACATTTTTTCAAAAAAGGCTGGAGCGCCCCTCCTTTTTAAATGAGGAGCGGGCGCAGGATTATCTCCTTTTAGGGCTGGAGGGGAGGAACGGCCTTTAAATTTAATAATAAATTATATTATTTTTTAATTATTAATAATATTTGTTAATTACAATTTAATGAAAACATAATTTTATTTTATTTAAATTTATTCATTATTAAATGTTGAGCCGAGTTTTATATTGATTTTTTATCTAATCATTTGAAACATTAAACATCAGTTTTTCCTTTTTGGAAATTTTTGAAAAATCTTCTAAGTCATATTAATATTCATTTTAATAATATAAATAAAACGTTTTGATAAAAAAATATGATTTTGTTTCGTGTACCTTCTAAAAAAATGAAAATCAAAGGAGCGGTTATGGAGCGGCACTCCATTAGTTGGAGCGGGGGCGCTCCTTTTAATATGTAGTAGCGGGAGCGGAGTTCGCTTCTTTTGAGAAGGTAGGAGCGGGAGTCGCTACTTTTAAAAAGGAGCGTTAACAAGACTGTATTGTATCGTAACTCATTGCTAGATGGTGGAGTGGGTGGCCTAGATTTTACTAGCCTGTAAACATGGTAGTTAGATAATTCATATGTTCCCATCCGGCTACCATCGTAATTAGTTTTAACAGGGGCTTTAACGTAAGGCAAAACCAAGGGCAAAGTTTCTTTATGTTTGAGGTAGGGCATGGTTTTAAGTAATATACGAATAAAAAAGAACGGAATATCCGCTGAGCGATGTATATGAATACGAGAACGACCACCTGTCTAAGTACGGTTCGATGGTTAGCTACAAAGTTTTGGAATTGTTTTAAGGCATTCGGATCATCTTGTTTTGTGGCTCTTGAGGGCTCAACCTTTTCCTTCGAGTTTTCCACGTTAACCTTGACGTCCGTCGACATTGCTAGATATTGAGGGGATATGTAGCTATCCTAAATTTTACATTAAAGACGAAAGTCGATATATTTCTAATAAATGATCGTTTATGAATGACAATGATAAGGATATTTGATCCAGTCTTGCCCCCTAACGATACACAGTTCAGATAGGGGTTAGCGTGACGTTTAAATTTGTTAATTTAGCATATACAAATTTATTGGAGATCTCACTGTCAATAACGCGGGAGTTGGGTGCTTATATGCGAAAGTGACTGAGCTACCCTTAAATGCGAGTTTGTAGTAAGTAGCAAGTAGGGTATAAGGTCATTTTAATTCAATCTCCGCACCGCTTCTTATCCAGATAACACATTTAAGGGCGCATGTAATAAATTTGACTAATTTCGAGCAACCTAAATCAAGCTCCGGGGAATGCATTTAGCACCCGATTGTAAAATTCTTGTTTATAAAATATTTTTAGTAATGTTATGACAACTTAAATAACATTATTATAAAAGACTGTTAGTATAAAATAAAATCGCAAAATAAGCTTTTGTCTCGATCACAAAGGCCTTGAATGTAAAAACGTGACAGGCTGGGTTTCTAGGAAACCCTACTATCGATCATAGAGTTGTTAAATTGCTACCTAGCTTCAACTCTAGCTACCATCTGCTCGAGTTTCTGCTCGGCCCTCGAGCATTTCTATATGCTACTGTTCTGCCTTGTTCACCGAACAGCGAGCACATATTGTGCTAACGCGCATATTAAGCAACTCAGTGTGCGTGCTTGCGTCTGGAGTTTGAAGCAAGTTAGCAATTTAACAACTCTAATCGATCATAACATTGCCAAAATTTTTAAATTTTACCATCATTGCTGCTGCTTAAGGGTGTCATGAGCGCGGTTATTTAGACAAATTCTCTATACCCCACAATATATTTCCCTATTTACCCTTGAGTTAATCGTTTCCTGTATTTTCTGACAATTATTGCTATTTCTTAGACTATCCCATGTAATGATTTGTAAAACAGAAATAAACCATTTTTAAATTCTTAACTTTAAACTATTAAATCCACATCACTTTGGTAAAGGATATTATTAAAATAATTTTATAATTTAAATATATTTTAAGGTCGGTAAAGGTTTATTCGAAAGCATTGTATAAAATTTTTGAATATTAATCATTTAGTAGAAATGAATGAAATAAATATTGTAAACTAAGTATTATATTTGTAAAACTTTCCATTATAACAAATTTTATTCACAAAGTGTTATATAGATTTTCTGTCTAAATAAAAGATTTGCGATTATCATAAGAAAGCTAAGAAATTTGTTTCCCTATTTTTTTAAATTTGTGGACCAAAGGTTGTAAGGATAGTTGTGGCAATGGGACAGTTCCGAATATGACATTTTAAGGGTCTGGGAGAAGTGAGAAGAGACTAGTTTTCGTGAGATGGCGTGAAAACACCGGTAAAGTTAAAGTTCCATTCCAAAAAGGGTCCCCTTTCCCATGGAGCTAGCGTTTGTTCATAGTATCTTTCTATTTTCACATAGACATGTGTGTATGAAGATAGAAGGGGGTCCAGCGTTGTTAAATTAGCGATGCAGTAGTTTGTTTACCACGGCTTGTCCTAGGTGAATGCAATGGGAGGCCATGGTAACTGTCAGGTTTGACTGGATTATTCCACTGTGAGCGAGTGTGCTATATAATTATACTAGCTGTGCCCGGCCAAGCGTTCCTTTGGCTCAGTCCTTAAGTGGTTAATTAAGTATAAGCTATTAATAAGACTTATCTAAAATGGGGTCATATATGAAATAATTAATGTGAAAGGTCCGAATGATTTTATGAACCCACTATTTTTAGTATATATTTATATAATAAGACAAACCGAATGCAAATTCTGTTTTAGTCATCAAATCCGACTAAAATTAAATGTTTTTGAAAAAATTGCTTATTAATGCTGTTACTTATTATACAATAATACCGTTATTTTATTTTTCTAGTTAGCTGATTTATTTGAAATACAATTTTCTTTAATATAATAAAATAATTAATTGAAGGATGGATAATTATTAAAAATATGCTTCTATGATCGACTACGTGATAATAATGACAAAACTGCATAATTTAAATTTTATTTATTTAATTTAAATAGTCTGTTAAACCCCAATAATTTTAACCGTATACTGTAACATTTTTATTATACTTTTAAATATCTAATTCGAGAAAACTTCAGCTTTGTATGTATGACGTCATTATTGTATATGCTGCTATAAATGAAACTGGACGGGAAATGTCAGATATTTTTAAAACAAAAAGGTATTTTAGGAATCTGAAAAAGCTATTTTACCCCTGGCCTATCTGGGCATCTACGGCTAAATTTTCGCTCGAATCGGATCTGAAGTTTCAGAATTTAGCCCTTTTTTAAAACCAAAAGGCCGAGAAATGTCCGATATTTTTAAAACTAAAAGGAATTTTAGCAATCTGAAAAAGCTATTTTACACATGGCCGCCCTGAGAACCTACGGGTAAAGTTTCGCGCAAATCGGGCCGGTAGTTTCAGAATTTATTCTCATTTAAATATCTCATTTAATAAAAATTAATGATAGATAAATAATGACATTTATATATAAATAGCATTTACTCAGAATAATCAACGTTGGACTATTTTATATTACACTAGCTGTGCCCGGCCAAGCGTTGCTTTGGCTCAAGCCTTAAGTGGTTAAATAAGGATAACCCATTAATAAGACTTATCTAAAATGGGGTCATATATGATATAATTTACCGGCACGTTAGCGGGAAAGGCGAGGAGGTAAAAGTTGGCATAGTCTAGGGACAGTTTTTTTTGGAGGAACGTTTGGGACAGTTTTTCCCGTGGTTAAATAAGGATAACCTATTTATAGGACTTATCTAAAATGGGGTCATATATGAAATAATTTACCGGCACGTTAGCGGGGATGGCGAGGAGGTAAAAGTTGGCATAGTCTATGGACAGTTTTTTTGGAGGACCGTTTGGGACAGTTTTTCCCGTGGTTAAATAAGGATAACCTATTTATAAGATTTATCTAAAATGGGGTCATATATGAAATAATTTACCGGCACGTTAGCGGGGAAGGCGAGGAGGTAAAAGTTGGCATAGTCTAGGGACAGTTTTTCTTGGAGGACCGTTTGGGACAGTTTTTCCCGTGGTTAAATAAGGATAACCTATTTATAAGATTTATCTAAAATGGGGTCATATATGAAATAATTTACCGGTACGTTAGCGGGGAAGGCGAGGAGGTAAAAGATGGCATAGTCTAGGGACAGTTTTTCCTGGAGGACCGTTTGAGTGGAAGCTGGGTAAAAATATTATAGTGGATTGGAGAGATAAATACTGAAGGTAGTTCCCAATATGGGATTATGGGAATATGCATTTTGATGTAGCAAAAAATATAAGACGAAAGGTACCTGGTGCTCCCGGGTGTGAAGCGAAGGAGCGTTTCCTTGGTTTAAGTGGAAATATGGCATAAAATGCCATCGCAGGATCATTGCAAGGCCATAGGATATACAACATTTTTGGTTTTACCCTCCGGCGCAAAAATAAATAGGTTGCTAGGTGTGCCTACACGGGAGCAGGCTACATATAGCTGGCCATGCGAAAAGCATGGATTTTCTAGATTTAAGCCAACAACTGTTAATGATTGACCCTGGGCTTTATTAATTGTCATTGCGAATGCTAGGCGTACAGGAAACTGTACGCGCTTGAATTCAAAGGGTACATCGGTAGGGATCATGGAGATGCGTGGGATCATCACGTCCTCGCCTTTATACGTGCCGCTGATTATAGTAGCCGCAATGACGTTTGGACGCAGTTGTTTTACGGCAAGTCTGGTGCCATTACACAACCTCGGGGATGTAAATTACGCAGGAGTATTATAGGGCAACCAGGTTTCAAGGTTAATTTATGTGGTGGGAGACCAGAAGGTGTTAAAGAATTCAAAAATTCAACAGGATAATTTACAATTTGATCGGTTTCTATAACCGTATCAATAGAGCTGTAAGTAAAAGGATCACCTGGAATGTGCACTTGTATACGATCATTCATACGGGTGACGGCTGCATTTGTTGGCGCTAATATTGCACGTTCACAGAGCCATGTGTGATTGGTGTAGTGCGTTGCAATGTCGGGGAACACCATAGTTTCAACTGCCTCAGGCGATGGTAGTAGGTGACAAAAGGTTGTTGGAAAGATGCTTTCACTTGGATACGGGGTAAATGGAAAGGTACCGTTCCCCAAATCTAGGAGTTGTTGTGCAAATAGAGACGTATTCGGGAGTAAATGGACGCGCATGTTCGTAGTAAGAGTGAGGATAGTAAACTTCCACCAAAGATGTGAAGCCTTCAGGCAGGCATCTAGCTCATCAGCCGGTGTTGCTCTTGGGATAACAGGTAATGTCTGTCGAAAATCTCCGGCTAGCAACAATAAGGCACCCCCCATAGGGAAGTCAATTTTCCGCAAGTCTCTGAGAGTACGATCTAGTGCCTCGAGCGCTTTTTTATGCGCCATCGTACATTCATCCCAAATTATGATTGAACATGTCTTTAGGACTGTCCCAATTCCAGAGTTCCGACTGATATTACAGATAGGTTTCTCAATCTGATGCAGATTTAGGGGGAGCTGGAAAGTAGAATGCGCCGTGCGGCCTCCATCGAGTAACGTCGCCGCTATACCCGATGATGCGACTGCTAGGGCTAGCTCGTTATTGGCGCGAAATTTTGCCAATAAAAGATTAAGTAGAAAAGTTTTACCGGTGCCGCCGGGAGCATCAAGGAAAAGCAGGCCGCCATTACCGATTGCGGCGTACTGCAGTACGGTGTCATACGCGGTTTTCTGGTCGACGGTCAAAATTAGTTCGCGTTCCTGTATAATTCTGCGCTGATGGGTAACATCGTATTGCAGTTCGAACCATACGTCTTTCGGTTGTACATCGTGGCTGGTGCGGAGGGGTGCAGGTAAACCAAATTGGCATAGCATTTTATTGCTTATGGACATACATTGGTCCTCCAATAATATAAGAGCACGGTTAAAGATGTCATCGGAATAGGAAATATCTAATGCCGGATTTGCTCTCCGAATGCGCAAAAGAACGTCCTCGCTGAGGCTTTCCTTGTGCCTGTGCCACAGGGCTGTTGGATTTGATGGGGCGCAGGTGGTCACAATGAGCGCAAATAAATTACGGAGTTGGTAGGGGAGACATATGAGTGACGCTTCCTCTAAGGTCGTATCCCAATGCTGGTCATTTTCCAGCAGCTGAAGTTCAAGACAGGCTTGTCTATATGTGGCGCACACGGTGCCGGAGATCGTTTTCAGAGCCTGAAATGATGTCGGGCCTCGGACATTGTGAAGCAGCATGCGCAAATAAAAACATTCGGACTGATTGGGATGGATTGTATACATACGTCCCAAAGCATCAGCCACATGGATGTCCGGATAACTTGCAACCACAGGTCCCTGTTTTCTTCGTTCAAACACCTTTCGTGCTGCGTTCCAAGTGTAATACTTCGGTATGTCATGGTATAGCAGGGTTTGCGCAAAAGAGTCCGTTTGACACAGCTGGAAAAAGGCTGTCAATGTGGTATTGGGGGGGGGGGGGGGGTGTGCCACTTTGTGAACGGCGGTCGCCTCAGTGAAGTAGACGCGCTGGCCATTTTCTAAATGAACTGCAAGATGTAAAACGGGTGGGTAACGTTCGTGAATTGGGAACGCGAGGATTCGCCAAACAGCCTCATTGCTGCTGATATACCGACCCGTTTGAAATTGGGTAATTTCATCCGGGTTAGAACGCGCTAGGCCAAAAACTGCCACATCGCTGCTTTTGTTGACATATTAGCATATGTAATTGATGGACTTTACGGAGTTGCAGTACTCAACGTTTATGTGAGCCGTGAATATTTTTGCGAGTAGGGGAGAGTAAGGGACTATCCAGCTGTTGTCAATTTCGACTGGGGAATTTTTTACCTGTATTGTGCAGGTGTGACCTCCCTCGCCGGGTGCACGGCGTCTATATAGTGGGTAGCCGTCGACGTCAGTTTTCGTTTCTTGAGTCAGGCGTTTAGGATAACGTTTAGAGCATTTACCTTCTTTCATGCACGGGGACGCGTTATTTATACCGCCGCAAGGTCCGTGAATCATATGGCGAGTAACAGTGGTAAACAAAACGGGATCGGTTTGCGGATCGGGTAGTTCTGCACAAATAATGCTATCTATTTGCGACGGATGAATGGTGTCTAGGAGCCAAATTAGAATATGAGCATGGGGTAGCCCTCTTTTCTGCCATTCGATCGAGTACATCCAACAGGTAGTTTGCCCGAATATATGAGATTTAGCTATAAGATCAATAAGGCAACGAAGTTTTAGGCGGAAAACACGGGCGGTCAGATCGTGACAATGCGCTGGTTTCTGGCCTGCCAAAAGTAAATCCGTAATTTCGGGCCAGGCAGGATTGCAGGTGAAAGTTATAAACAGAGTAGGGCAGCCGAATTTACGTACATATGACATCGCATCCTGCGTATATTCATGCATGTGACGGGGACTTCCTGTATACGTAGCCGGAAGGATGACCATTCGACCAATATCGGACGTGTTACCATCCTTCGCAATGGCATCGCGCAAGTGAATATATTGGTCGGCCCGAAGTAATCCCTGATTAAGGCGGATGTAAAGGAAGCGTTCGCTCTCGATCTTGGCATACATGTCGACGACATATTGATGAAATAGTTGTCGGCACCGCAAGATGTGGTTAGGTTGGTTAGCGCGTATCATTAGCCGATACGCGTAAAAATTCATCGCCGATACCTAGTAGACAAATACACGGAGCATATAGGGGCACAAAGAATGATAAGCTTACCTTTTTTTGTGTAGGAGCTCGCGTAGCGGAATCTAGACGCATTAGATTTAGGTGGTAGCCATCCTCTCCTTGGCAAAACAATATAGGGTATTGCAGGGCATCGTATGATCTGTGCGTGGCATCGATATTTTTGAGTGTTTCATCTCGTCGCGACGCTCGAATTCGCTTCCAACCATGACGATCGCTACTTCGTCTATCGTAGGCGCGTTAAAGCCTCTTTCATGTTCACCAGGTGGCGTCCTATCAGCCTTGATAACAACATTATAATCGTCAGTGGGCATTCGCTCTAAAGCGAGTTTGAACAGGGTAACCAGATGATTTTTAGTGTGGAATAAGTGCTGCAACGCGGTGACTATATCACGGCGGATAACGGGATGCATCCCGCACCGTTGATCAGTTTCAGCGTCGCCCATGAAATATATTTGGAAAAAGCCGTGGGCAGCATCAGGTACCGGGAGAAGGGACCCGATAAGGTGGTAAATTTGCCCTTGTACTCTAAACGTGGGCATGAAACCACCATCATAAATAATGCGCGTTGCTCCAAACGATGTCATTTGAAAGCAAGCGTTGTATTGGCGAATGTATTTGAGAAAGTGTTTGGAGATAGGAGTAGCCCCAGAAACGTAACTTAAAAGCGGTTCCGGTGGCTCTTCCAGAGGTGGTAAATTGACCTTCCCATTCAAACAACACATTCCACCCTGTTCTGTTCGGAAACGTAGAGCCTGACAATGTACACACAGTGTATTCGGCCAATTGTGACGGAGGGATGGAGGCTGTAATCATAAGCCGAATCATACGCAAAAGCGGCTAAGGTTAAATTGGCTCCCGACCTATTTCGTGTAAGCCTGGCTCGGTTCCGAAGGTCGGCAAGCCGGGCGTTGCGTTTTCCGTCAGTTTCAGCTGCTTTAGACGTGGAGGCTCGGTTCCGAAGGGCGGTAAGGCGGGCGTTGCGTTTTTCGACAGTTTCAGCTGCTCTCGACGTGGAGGCTCGGTTCCGAATGTCGGCTAACCGGGCGTTGCGTTTTTCGCCAGTTTCAGCTGCTCTCGACGTGGAGGCTCGGTTCCGAAGGTCGGCAAGCCGGGCGTTGCGCTTTTCGCCAGTTTCAGATGTTTTCGACGTGGAGGCTCGGTTCCGAAGGGCGGCTAGCCGGGCGTTGCGCTTTTCGCCAGTTTCAGCTGCTCTCGACGTGGAGGCTCGGTTCCGAAGGTCGGCAAGCCGGGCGTTGCGCTTTTCGCCAGTTTCAGCTGCTCTGGTCTTCTTTGCGGTTTTTGTAGTACGTAGAGTTTTTGTTAAAGTTTTTTTCCGCCGTGGCATATGAGCTTGTTGGTTATAATAGGGAGCAGCAAAATTAAAATAATATTTTTTATCATTTGGGGGGGGGGGTGCTTAAAATGAAACAGTATTAGTTAAGTATGTTATTAAACTATGCTATCATAGAGATGTTTATCTTCAAATTGGTATCATACCGTTGTATTACATGTCAAAGCTTCCAAAAACTGGCACTAACATGTAGATGAGATGGCGAATGGCAGTAAGAAATGAAGGTCGATTGATTGCAAATGTGTAACGATAAAAGTTTCAAACACTAAGGTAGTCTGAAAATTTGTAAAATATAAATAAATTGATTAATTTAAAAAAAAATTCACAATATAAATAAGAAAGAAATAAGTAATTTATTTTTTAAAAATATACATCTAAATTCTTATCTGGTTGTTGAATTTAAATAACCAATAAATATGGAATATTGATCAAAATTCCAGAATTAATCTTGAATTACGCGCTTGAAATAAAATGGCACATCGGTAGGGATCATGAAATGTCCGATATTTTTGAAGCTAGTTTTTAAAAAAATATTATTAGTAAAAGAAAACTAAAAAGAATTTTAGGAATTGGAAAAAGCTATTTTACCCCTGGCCGCCTTGAGAACCTACGGATAAAGTTTCGCGCGAATCGGGTATAAATAAGGAAGAAATAAGTAAATTCTTTTTTAAAAATATACATCTAAATTATTATCTGGTTGTTGAATTTAAATAACCAATAAATATGGAATATTTATCAAAAATACAGAATTAATCTTGAATTAGGCGCTTGAATTAAAATGGCACATAGGTAGGGATGCAAATGTGTAACGATATACGTTTAAAACACTAAGGTAGTCTGAAAATTTGTAAAATATAAATAAATTAATTAATTTAAAAAAAATTCACATGTTTAACGATATACGTTTAAAACACTAAGGTAGTCTGAAAATTTGTAAAATATAAATAAATTAATTAATTTAAAAAAAATTCACATGTGTAACGATATACGTTTAAAACACTAAGGTAGTCTGAAAATTTGTAAAATATAAATAAATTAATTAATTTAAAAAAAATAACAATATAAATAAGAAAGAATTAAGTAAATTATTTTTTACAAATATACATCTAAATTCTTATCTGGTTGTTGAATTTAAATAACCAATAAATATGGAATATTGATCAAAATTACAGAATTAATCTTGAATTAGGCGCTTGAATTAAAATGGCACATAGGTAGGGATCATGAAATGTACGATATTTTTAAAGCTACTTTTTAAAAAAATATTAAAAGTGATACACCTTTACTAAAGAACCGTCTGTATATTCAAATTTTCGACGAACGCGAGGAGGTGCGTTTGATTGACATTTTATTGAACGTCAAAACGCATAAAACCCAATATCTCGAAAATTAAAAGAAATTTTAGGATTCTGAAAAAGCTATTTTACCCCTGGCCGCCCTGGGAACCTAGGGGTAAATTTTCGCGCGAATCGGGCCGGTAGTTTCAGAGATTAGCCCTTACATACATATATAATATATACATATATACACTTTACTTTATATATATAGATTTAAATTATATATACTTTAATCTTTCTCATTTAAAATATCTCATTTAATGATAATGAGAAAAATTCATCTTCTTCACCTATATATTTTCTCAAATAATCGATAATTTTATTTATTTCAGGTTAATTCATAAATTTTATGTTGTCACCGTTAAGAAAAGATGACGTTTAAGAAATTTAATTAATAAATTTTATGTTGTCTTGTCACCGTTAAGAAAAGATAACGTTTAAGAAATTTAATTCATAAATTTTATATTGTCACCGTTAAGAAAAGATGACGTTTAAGAAATTTAATTCATAAATTTTATGTTGTCACCGTTAAGAAAAGATTACGTTTTACTACAAACTACTATAAGTGATACACTTTTACTACAGAACTGTCTGTATATTCAAATTTTCGACGAACGCGAGGAAGTGCGTTTGATTGACATTTTATTGAACGTCAAAACGTATAAAACCGAATATCTCGAAAATTAAAAGGAATTTTAGGCTTCTGAAAAAGCTATTTTACCCCTGGCCGCCCTGGGAACCTAGGGATAAATTTTCGCGCAAATCGGGGCGGTAGTTTCAGAGATTAGCCCTTACATACATATATACATATATACATACATATATACACTTTACTTTATATATATAGATTAAACTCCAGTTGAGGCCTGCAGAAATAAGGATTTTGTTATTATATAGAGGTAGACCGATGTTGTGGCTAAGAAAAGCCTTCAACCACTCTTGACCTGACCTTTAATCAAGAGTTGTGAGCGCTCGAGTTTCTGTTCGGGCAATCTGCTCAATGCTTGAACAAATTTTGCTGTTTCGACTTGCTGCTCGAGCATTTTTTATGTTACTGTTCTGCTTAGTAAACAAATCAGTGTGCGTGTTCGAATAACAATTATACTACAATATAATATATGCATGCAAATGCAATCACGTTATGAAATTGCGTTAACATAGATGGCGCTTTTATCAAATATACATTTTAAATATTTAAATCATTTGAATATTAAGAATTTCGCATTTTTTTTAATAATAACAACAAAAAATTTTTCCTACATTTAAAATTATGAATGTTTAAAAAATTTTATGCATTTTGAAAAAGGTAAATATTTATAATAAAATATAAAATTTATACTTGAATATTTCACATAAAAGAAACTAAGATATGGGTTAACCTGATGTCAACCTGAGGTTTCAGGTTGGGTGTATAATTGACCTGAAGGTGGTTAAGGTTTGGATGTTGACAAAACCTTCTAAAGTTTTTTACAACCTAAAACTAAAACCGCCCTCGGAAAAACCTGATCTAGATTTTGATCATCACTATATATGCCCATACCATAGTGAGAATATTGCATAGCAATTGAAAAGGAGTAAGATTCTCTCATTAAGTTCCCACTATGACGCTTGTAGCCAGTCAATATCAAGAATAATCAATCGATCTCCTTAGAAGAATACCATCTCACACGAGATTTTACTATACTTAAAATGTTATATCTATAATTATTTATTTGTATGATTTTAGTTCTAAATTATTTAAATTAGCTTTAACTTCCTCTTGAAAGATTTTTAATAAAGCTCCTTGTTAAGATTATTTCTTAAAGGTTCATCTAGTTTCAAAGTTATCTGCTAGTCTAATCACTTGGAACCTCAAGATTCTTTTTCTGCAATTGCTTCTTTAGTAAGGATATATTCATGATCAAGATATGAAATTCAAATCACTTTTTCATATTAATCATCCATGTAATTTATAAAAATTCTACTTAGCCAGATAGTGGTGAAAATGCTCTATCAACGTTTTGTTCTTGGCAAGTGAACAAGTGAATTTATGGATTGAAAGCTTTCTGTCGTAAATATAATTCCAAAATTAAGATAATAGTTCAAATTATAATACTCAAAATATGTGGAATCAATTAGTTTCTTAGAGCTGACACTTTAATTTGTCTAAAAAATTTTACACAACCCATGTTTTTTTTACTTCAGGGTCAATCGGATTCGGGGTGGAAAAATTGAAACTTTTTCAGGATCTAAATTGCCAAGGTTTTTAAAATTTATTTCTTTAGCCTCAATTAGTTAGGAATTTTATTTTTTAAACTTCCGTATTAGTGTACGTTCATTAGCAATATAAGGTTCCATACTTATAGAAAAAGTTTTGTATAAGTTCGTGAATATGAGGATTTTTCTACTCTTGAACTTTCAGATTTAACCTTAAAAACTTTTCCCCGTCAATTGTAATTAACAATTTATATATAAAACATCATAAATTAATATAGAATGCTTAAATTTATTGGCACAATATATAAAAATAATATTCACACACGGTAAATATTTCTTAATTTTTTAATTTATCAAAAATTTGCAAAGTTTTCCTTGGCAATTTTTTGCTAATCAAAAGATCGTACTCGACACTTATTTTATAATGATTCAAAAATGTAGACCTAAAAAACCAAGGGAGGGCTAAAGAATCAAATACACTTGGCATAGACAAAATCAAAGTTTTTAAATTAATTTAGAAGATACATGAGATTATTTTTATAATTATGGGAATTCGTAGGCTTAAATTCTGATACCAATGATTCAAATCAAACAAGAGATCTGCAAAGGGAAGGTAGGCCCGCCCTACGCGTTTTAAAAACTTTCAGTCCCCCACAAGCCCATCCGTAAATGCATGTAGCCTGGCCCTTTATCAAGGTCAGCCCGTTAGGCGCGGCCCATTAATAAATCTAAATATTACGCAGCATTTTTTTCTATTCTATAGATATTATAGGATTTCCCGAGCAATTTAATAGGTGGATGGGTGTATGTTTTGTTTGACAATAATCTACCTCCCGACCCATATAAGATAACTTCTATATTAATAACTCCGAGTGTTGTGATTTGTTCAAGTTATATTTTTATTATTATAGACTAATTTGTTATAAAAAAGATTTTTTGAGTTAATCATTTATAAATTCAAATGAATGCTAATCGTTAAAAATCTTTGTGTAGTTGGATATCCACCTGCCTATAGTTGGACACACACTCCTTTCTAAGTGTAATTTTAATTTATGGAAATTGGCAAAAGTCAATTTAGGTGCAAATCCCTTACCTGGGTTTACACTTGTCAGGCGAGAAACTTTGGATCGCTGTAGGTCTACGCCTCGGTTGCAACATTCTGTCTTCCTTTCACTACGCCCTCTGTCTCCAACCCGTTCTAGCAAATGGTCAGCATCCTTCTGCCAATATAGCAAGGGACGGCATCCCCGTCATTCCATAAATAAAATTATCGAGGCAATTTTTGAAAAAAGCCCCCTAACTCACTGGAAACACAGGCCTAAGCTTGACTGATGGTAAAAGACCCGACGGCTTAAAAATCATACCATGGGCTCGCGGTTTAAACGCCTATTGAGACTTCACTACGGTGGACATATTCGTCAGATCTAACAACTCCCCCGACCTCATCTATTCAATGGAGAGAAGGTAAGTCGAAAAATACAAATATCTCGACAATTTCATATTCGCCCCAGTAGTGGCCACCATCCTTGGTAATTTAGGACCCAAGCGTAACCAATTTCTTGAACAAGTATTAGAAATTTTTTTAACTCAATTACCCATGACCTCAAAGAATTTTTTGTAGTAAGCAGAAAATTACCATGGAAATGAATAGTTTAACATTTTGTGTGATGTAAATAGAGCCCTGCACGGGGCGCCCAAAGCCCGACTTAGCCCGAGCCCGGCCCAACCCGATTGTGCTTTGGGTCGGGCTCGGGCAGAAATTAATAAAACAATCGGGCCTCGGGCTCGGCCGGGCCTAATGAGGCGACCCGATCCGAGGCCCGAGCTTCGCCCGAATTGACTAAAGCACTAATCTTTTATAAAATATGATTTAAACAAACTCACGATATTGAATAATTTTATCTTCGTGCGGGCCGGGCCGGGCTTTAGGTTAAATAAATAAATGGGCCGGGCCTGGACGTGCCGTTCAATTCCCTAACGGGCCGGGCCTAGATTAAACTGAGGCCCGCAAAAGCCCGTTGCAAAATAGTTTAATTTTTTATTATACTAGAAATATAAAGTAAAAACTAAGATGTGTTAAACTTTTTTTTTATTTTTTAAATTGATTTTTGTCTAATTGACAATGAAAATACAGCTGAATTTCCTTCTTTATTCATTCATTTACAAAAGTACCGCGCAATTCAAATTTCAAATAGATAAGTTTTCATTAGCTACTAGATACAGGAATTAACTACATTATCTTTCTAGTTACAAACTTAAGAATAAGTTAATAAAATTTCAAGATTAATATTTTGAAATTTGAATATTCTTATTATAAAACTTTGTTATATAACTATTTGAGATTTTCACTCAATAACAAAGTTTTATATTTTAATAAAATAATTGTTTTAGAAATAGTACATAACATATTAGCATGTCTGAAGAATTAATAATGCCTGACAAAAGAACTTATAATCATCATAAAATAAAATTAAACCATAACTTGAAGAGTGAAGTGTGGAAAAAGTTTGATATACTACCAAAACTTGCAAAAAGTATTTATCCTACAAACCATCCGATGGAACATCCCATCTTAAAAGACACAAATGTGCTAGCAATAAATCAAAGTCTGGAACAATGGATCAATTTGTTACTGTGATGGATACAAAAAAGCAAAACTCCTAAAAACCAAAATACTAGATGAGGCAATTAAATTTTGTGCCAAAGATTTAAGACCCTTTGAAGCTTTAGCTAAAGAAGGATTAAAAAAATTTGCCAAAATCTGATGGATAGTGTTTCAATAGTTGGACAAGTTGCCTCATCCAACTACTGTAGCCAGGCATGTCAAGCAGTCTGCCATTGCTGTAAGAAAGCTAATTTTACCAGAAGTAATATCATATGTGGAAAGGGGATTGTGTTCGACAACCACAGACATGTGGACCGATAACTATACCAAGAATTCTTATATAACATTGAGTATACACTACATTAATTAAACTTGTTAAAAGGATATTGTTCACAGCACAATTCCCAATGAAAAAAATGCAGAAAATATTAAAAGTGAAAACCTAAATAATTTAACATCATTCGGATTATCTCTAAATGATATTTTTCAAATTGCATTTGTTTCAGATCAAGGGGCCAACATCATAAAAGCTCTACAAAATTATAGACGACTGGATTGTAAGGCTCACCAGATAAAGTATATCATTAAAGGGGCTTTTAATGAATTATTTTTGGGGGAAAATCCAGATGTATTGAACATCATAAATGACACTAAAACTCTAGTACGGTACTTTAAACAAAGTGGCTTAAATAGAAATCTAAGCCATTATTTATATCAAGATGTAGCTGTTAGGTGGAATTCTAAATTGAATCTTTTGGAAAGTGTTAATAATATGTTAGATGAAATTGAAGAGAATTTAACAAAAAGGAATGAAACCTTTATGTTGGTTAATATAAACAAACATTTGCTAAAATCCACTATTGAGTTATTGAGGCCATTTAAAGCACACAATTAAAGGCAGACTCAAAATCAACTATACCTTATGAATTTTATGGAAATTGAAATTAATTAAATCAAATTAGGAATATCAAAAATAAAATTAAAAAATTGATTGATCAAAAATATACCATCCATTCCTTGCATAGAATGGTTACGGCGCTTCACCACAAATTTAAACACATGAAAATGGCTACTATTCAAGAGAAAAGGGAGACTTATGAAGAAGTAAAAAGTCTTATAGATCGCGATGATTTTAATCAGTTAGTTCTTCCGAGAATTTAGAAAATGACAAAGTATGTCTCAAGGTAAGATTTTAAATTTTAAGACAAAATTTTATTAATATTTTAGCTAAAAAATCTAAATTTTCGGAATGGGAGGACAATGAAAGTATACCTTCATCAACAAATGAATTTAATCAATATCTTAAGGAATATGTAGATCCTGAATGTTTTGATCTTATAAAATGGTGGAAAGCCAAAGAAGCGAAGTAAATATTATTAATATCAATTCAACCTTAAATTAGGTATCCAAAACTATCTCATTTGGCATATAAAGTTTTATGTATTCCTGCCACAAGTGCCACTAGTGAAAGAAATTTTTCAACTGCAGGTCGATTGATTGAAGAAAGAAGAACTCGCCTGACACCAGAAATAATTGATGATTTATTATTTTTACATGATTATTATTAATATTTGTAATATAGAGATATAGTGAATAAATATTTTAATAAAAAAAATTAAAACCCAACAGAAATTAGCAAACTAAATTTTTTTGTATAAGGGCCCGGGCCGGGCTCGGGCCTATCACCTTTTATTTTTACGGGCCCACGCCGGGCCCGGGCTTTTTAATTTTTGTAACGGGCGGGCCGACTGACCTAAACAGGCCCTTTGCAGGTCTCTAGTACACCATACGTAATATAGCTTCCAAGCTTCACTTTTTTCTCCTGTCTCTTATAATATTTCACCTAAATTGCTAATCTTATTCTAGTATTTAATATTCATATACCTGTTACTTTAGAAATAATTTAAGGAAACATAAAAAAAATTTGTTTGGAACTGTTAAATAAAATATAATTTATATAGTTAGATTTCCAGTTTCAAATTATTAGCTGAATAAATGTAGCTAGTGAAAATTAAATTTTATTTCAAACTTATCCTAGTTGTAAATTACAAGTAATAAATTTAATGCATTATTTTTTAAAAAATTTAAAATAATTCTTAAATGTTTAGTTTGAAAAATCGGGTCGGGCTGGGCTTGGGTAGGGCCAAAAATAAAAAAAGTTGTTCGGGCTCGGGCAAAATAAAAACTGAGACGTCGGCCTATGAGTTTATATTATATTTTCTTAATGTTAGAATTAAGCCGTATTAATGCGTTATCAATGAATATTCTCACATATGTTTTTATTAAGGTAATATATAATAAGAATAATTGATAGAACTAACAGATTGAAGCAGTCAACCCGAACGGTTCCCTCCTTCTTAATGTTTTTTCGCTTTTTAGAAAAATAAATCAATCGCAACTTTAATTGCAAAATTTAATTTTAGGAAGATTATAAGCTCTTTTTAAATTAATACATATTAAAGTATTTATAAACAAATTGGAATATAAACAAATAGATTTTTTATAAATAAAAACTAAAAGTGTTAAGCAGACATAAGATTTGGATGAGAACGAACACGCGACACTGACTATCTAATCATAACTCCGCGAGGAACATAGAAATAAAACAAATTTATATACACGCTCACAACCTTTTAATCCCCCCAAAAAACGAGACCTTTTAAGTTAAATTCATAATTCACTTAAAAAAGTATCTATAGCAACTTTAGCAAATGTCTCATAACATAATTCAGTAAAAACGCCAATAGATTATAACGTTACTTTCGTAGTGTTTTGAGTTTCGTTTTGTTGTGAATATATCCAGTCTCTTTGCCTTCCCCTTCTTATCCCCTATTATGATCTCGTTTATGTTGATGTCGCTTGCAAGCACAGATGGTGCTAGCATGCAGTAAGGTGTTATAAAATTTTTAATATCTCGGGCAGAGGTCAGATGTTTAAAATTTTCAGCCCAAACACGACCCGGTTCAATTTTTTAACTTTATTGCCCACCCAGGCCCGCCCAAACCCATCTAAGTGTTCGCCCGGGCCCGCCCAAATTGTTAATGCTGCCCGAATTGCCCGGTCCCAAATATTAAATTTACCCGTTAGTACCGAATTTATGCGAACTCAAACAGAGGTCAGATTTGTTTAAATTTTTCTGTCCGAACCCTGACCGGTCCCAATTTTTAACTTAATTGCCAGCCTGAACTCTTCTAAGTGTCCGCTCGCCCATGCCTCAACCAGAAGAGTTGCCTGGCCCTATTAATTAAATTTTCCCGTTAGACCCCAATTTAAGCAATCCCAAAATCTTTCAACCACTATTAAAAAATGGTCACACTTTAATAGATTAATTGCTAATGCATTTAGGTTAATAAAAAATTATTTCAATTAGTAATACTTACTTTATAGAATATAATGGAGACAATTTTTATTTGAAGCAAAAAAAGAATGGTTGTGAATCAATTATGTATTTTAAAAATAAGTAATAGCGTAAATAAGGGAATATAAAGGGCGGGTGAAATGAGGCAATAAAAGAATGATATGGAAATTAATTATTATAGAAATTAGAAATAAGTGATAGCCTAAATTAAAGAATAAAAAAGGCGAATTTAACCAAATTTTATTTGAAGAAGATTAAATTAATTCGAATTAAACACTTATATATGCATACATTGTGTAAAGGGGCGTGGTGGCTTAGTGGGTATATATTTAGGCTTTGAAGCAAGAGGTTGCCGGTTCGATACCACCTACGGCACTTATTTCAAAGATTAAAAATATCTCATATCGTCAACACGGCTGTCAGGCTGGATAGCCGAGCGTCACCCCTGTTCCAAGTGCCATATGAAAGTTGAGAATAATGAAAGTAATGAAAGTGCTAGGGCGTCCTCCATAAACGCGCGCAAGGTAGACGCCCATATCATGTGAAAAGTCAACGAGGGTCACTACATCTTCCACAAACGGATGCAGTTAAAGAAACTAGTTTGCTAAGGACGAGATTGAGAGTGGGCTCGCTAAATGTTGAAACGATGACTGCAAAATGCCGAGAGTTTCTGGCACCCTCAGCAAGCGACGGGTCGATATAGAGTGTATACAGGAAACAAGATGGAAAGGCGCAAAAGCAAGGATGATAGGTGAAGGCTATAAACTTTATTTCAATGGCTTAGAAACGAATACAAATGTCGTGGCAATCATATTAGGCTCACATCTGCCAGATAAAGTCATTGAGGTACAAAGAAAAAGTGGGCGACTCATGATGTCGAAACTATGCATAGATGGTCAAATGATTAATGTAGTTTCCGGATATGCTACGCAAACAAGATGCACAAATGAAGAAAAGGAGGACTTTCGGGAAGAATTCGACGAAACGCTGCTAATATTACCTAGAGCCGAGATAGTTATAATTGGAGCGGATATATGGTCACGTAGGCAAAACAAGAGAAGGATTTGAACGGGACCATGGTGGAAATTGACACGGAGCGAGAAACGATGAAGGCGACGAAATATTGAAAATAGCCGTGGCATTTGATTCGCCATCACAAATACCTTCTTAAAAAAGAATGTAAACCACTTAATAACGTACAAAAGTGGAAATCGGTCTTCGCAGATTGACTTCCTCCTAACCTAATATCAAAAAAAGAATTAAAGAATGTACGCGATTTTAAGGTTATACCAGGTAAAACTATTGCAGCCTAGCAAAGAATTTGTTGTGATGGACTACACCATCTCCAAGGCGAAAATACAAAAGCCAAAGAGATTAAATGGGAAAATCAAATGGTTCCGGCTACCAAAATTGAAAGATATTTACAATGATCAAATGAATGGCTGCAAATAGATGATCAGCAGAATGCTAACGATATGTGGAATAACATAGCTAACACAACACGATCAGTTGCGAGTTGTGTTCTAGGAGAAGGTAAAATAAGGAGACATGGTGGTGGAACGAAGACGTGCAACGCCTAGTCAAGTTGAAAAGAAAACTATACAAATATGGTCATGCAACAGAAATGAAAAAACGAGATTGGCATATGTGAAAGCTAAAAATGAGGCAAAACGTTGTGTAGCCAAGGCTAAAACAGAGGTCTACGAAAATTTGAATGCCAAGTTAACTAGTAAGAAGGGGGAAAAATGATCTACAAAATCGCAAAGACCAAGGCAAGGAACTTAAAGGATGTGGTGAATGTGAAAACCATAAAGAGCAAGGAAGGCATCACTCTAACTCTGGACCATCAAATCATAAATCGTTGGAAGAATACTATAAAGAATTAAAAAGTGAAAATGGGTTTTCGGACTAATGCGAAAGCAAGAACTATGAATATGACCCAGAAGAAGTGACAGGAGAAGAGGTTGACCAGGTGCTTAAAAAGTTACCATGGGTAGAGCGGTGTGACCTTATAATATACCTATGGAAGGTTTCAAAATGCTAGGACCTTTACGTGTACATGTACTTGCAAAGCTGTCTAATAAAATACTTGCAAGTGGTATGATGCCTGATGAGTGGAGGGAAAGCTATGTTATACCTATCTATAAAATGAAGGGAGTTGTACAAGAATGCAACAACTATCGGGGGATAAAATTAACGAGTCACTTAATGAAGGTGTGTGAAAAGCTTATAAAAAATCGACTCCGAAAAATAATCTCAATAGATGAATGACAATTTAGGTTCATTCTTGGAAAGTCAACTTCAAATGCAATACATGGTCTTAGGCGACTTATGGAAATATATAAGGAAAACCAGGATCTTCATATGTGTTTCATCGATCTTGAGAAAGCGTTCGAAGTGCCAAGGCAGTTGATATGGGATAGCCTGAGTTCCAATGGTGTACCCGACGCTTATATAATCTTAATAATGGATATGTCTAAAAACAAAAGTTCGGACATCCAGTGGTACATTAAAGGGATTCAGTTTAAATGTCGGTGTGCATCAAGGATCGGCCCTAAGTTCATTGCTCTTCATAACAATAATGGATTCCATAACGAAGGACCTGAAACGCGAATCACCTTGGGCAATGCTCTTTGCAGATGATATAGTGCTGTGCTCAGGCTCAAATGTATAATTAGCAGATCAGGTAATAGTGTGGATGAAGCCAATTGAAAGCAAAGGCCTAGGGTCAACCGAAATAAAACTGAATATGTATGCTTGGAGTCGGGGAATGAATACAAAGAGACACACTTGCAAATCGAAGACTGGTGTTTAAGCAGTAGGAAATAATTCAAATATCTTGGTTCTAGGGTAAAATGTGAGAGGTTTGGAAAACTAAATTAAGGCAAGAATAAACGCAGGCTGGCTAAAATTCAGGGAGTTGAGTGGTGTCCTATGTGACAAACACATACCACTCAAATTGAAAGGATGGTTATATAACACCGTTATCGTACCCACGGTATTGTATGGAGAGGAAACCTGGGCAATTAAGGCGAAAGTTAAGCAAAGCTTGGCTACAATGGAGATACTGTTAAGATGGATCTTGGGAATAAGCAAAAAGGACCATATAACGAATCAAGACATAAGAGATAAACTAAATGTAGTTCCGATTCAGAGAAAGTTGGTGGTAAGAAGATTGAGAGGTATGGCCATTTGGAGAGACGGGAGGAAAATCATTTGGCAAATCGTATCAAGAAATTGCAAGTCGAAGGTAAGAAGAGAGCGAGGCCTAAACTGACATGGAAACATAAAATAGATATGGACTTGAGAAGGTACGAGCTAAAGCGAAGCTGGTGTAAGTGCAGAAACACATTGAGAACCTACTTGAAGGAGCTGACCACTAAATGTGACAAACAGCTATAGGAAAAAAAATATGCATACGTTGTGTGAAAATGGTATGACGCCTTTGTTTTAAGTCTAGACGGCACACATGTGTATTGCGAACAATGAAATGGCTACATAAATATAAAAATTTCAGCCTTTCCATAAACGTAGCTAATCGGGCAAAGATTTAATTTTAGGGGTGGCGGCATTCTACATTCTAATAAAAAGTAACAAGATAACATACTATGATTTTAATTTAATTATGCCCGAATCTTAGCCCGCCCGGGCCCGCCCGAAAATTAAAATTTAAGACAGTTGGCGGGCCTGGCATTTCTGGTCTCTGATCTTGGGGTTAACACGATTACGATATATTCTTTAATTTATATATAGACCGGGGATTCTTCGTTTTTGTAAATATTCATTTCCCAAATGCACAAATGGATTTTTTGAGTTTATAATATTTGGATTCGAATTAACTATAAGTAAAAGGTTAGTTTATTATATCTTATAATTAAAATGAAAACAAATAGAAAAATATTTATTAGAATGAGCTTTTACCTCCTGTTAATTCGAAATGTAGCCCACTTATCTGGGAAATAGGAAATTCTTCATAAGTTATGAATTACTTAAAAAATTAGATTTATTATTTTTAAAATTATTTTGAACTTTCAAGCCTCAAAACTTGCAAATTTAATGTGACAAAATTAAATGATTATATAAATCATATTTAATATTGGTAAATATCTATTTAAGCATTTTTTCATAATTATGTAAATTCATAAGCTTACAATACAACTGATCGTATTATTAGTATTTAAGTTTAAAAAAAAAGGCTATTTGTTTATATATTCTTTTGTTTAGTTGGAGCATTTTTAAATCAATAATATACAATTTGGGCCTAAATAATAGTAGTCAGAGAAGCGTGTATCAAGATTCACAATTGCTTGAAAGGTTTTTATAACAATGTTGTATATAATATTTTGACAGTTTTTAGGGGTAATATAACAATAATTGAATCAGTTAATTCTTTTATTTAACATGCAAGCTATTTCCAAAATAAAATTCAACTTTTGCAACAAATTTAAGATATTACTGCCTTCTTTATTAGTTTAAAACGACTTTTAGAATTTTTAAACAATATTTAGAAACATTCTAAATGTTGTATTTTAATGAATTGACTTTATAAAAATTTTAATGATATTAAGTACATATCTACTAAATTATCAAATTCATTAAAATGACAGGAAGTACAACCCTTTACCAAAAACAAGATGAGATCATCGATAGTAGTAAGGAAACGTCAAAAGCTGAAGGAGAAAACAATGAGTTTTGGGTAATTCTGCCAAATGCGATACATATAGACAAAGAAATATGCTCTCTTAAACAAAGCGATGAAAGTGTAAGCACATTATCAAGGAGCAATAGTCAGACTTGTATAAAAAATGAAATACAAACAAAAATCACTCCTAAAATATTAATTCCTAGTATATCCCTATCAACTTCAGATGAATCAACCGCAGGAGCCGTTGTAGATAATAATATAATCCAGCAGCCTGATACGCGCGCTAAATTAAATTTTAGAGATATCGAATTTAGTTTGTCCCAAGATTTATCCGAAGCCTTTGGAACAACGCTACTCAATTATCGTTTTAAAGATGACAAGTTTGATCAAGGGAAATTGCTCATTTTAGATTCTTTGAGGATGCCCGCTCGTTATAATGTACCGAATCGAAGATGGGTACCTCAAGAAAAAAGATCTCAAATTAGTTTCAACGCCCGCAAACGCAGACAGCCAAGGAATCGAATCAGCGGAGTAGGCCTAAACAAAAAACAACCTCGCGGTTTGTTGGCTTTTTATGAAGCTAAGAATATGCTTACATTTTACAACCATAAAAATCCTGAAATTAAAAAGCCGATTAGGTATTACCACAGGCTTCCGGCCTTGTTTCATACTAAAACACAAGATTTATTTGCTTTTCTCCAGACGATATTAGTGGCCTTGTTAAGTTTTCCTATATGTATCGTATTTGAAATGATTCGATGGGCCCACGAGATTATTATGGTGATGGTTGAAATGTTAATTTTAGCTAAGTTAATAATCAAAAAATTCGCTAAAGCCGGCCGAAGCAAGGTTCTTAAACGGTTCCTCAAAAACATCCTTATGTTCATTCACATTTTGTTGTTATTATATATGACATTTTTATTAGATTATTTTATGACAGACATATATAGTTCAACATCTAATTCTATTTGTTCGCACAAATCTTTGCATTAATGCTCTCACCATTTTAACTCTAAATTTTGTCCTTTTATGTTTTCGGTCTAATAAAATATTACTGCCACTCAATAATAAATTATCAAACTAATTAAATTGTGCGTGCGTTGCGTACAACATTTTTACTGATAATGTAAAATACAGCATCTTATAAATTAGTTCATGCAAACACTATATTTTAACCTTGCTAATTTATTAACCACACATACTTGTAATTTTAAAAATAACAAAAGTATGATTAATAATAGATTAGAACGACCTAAACAAAAATTATTTCGTGTTGCTCATAAGAGAGCAGAAAGGGCTATAGAGAAATTATTTTCCTTAAAAATATTATAAATAATTAATTACAGAGTATGGCTCAAAGGACACCAAAACTATTGCCACTATTGCCCTATAGTTATAGCTTGTTTTTAGGATTGGAATCTCTCCAATGCCTTTTATATGAATACATTATCTCTGCCAATACAATAGTGGCGTTCAACAATTTAAGCCATCCCTTTATGCGTCAAAAAGGAGCCCTTTTATTATAAATATATATGCTAATTGATAAATCAATACAATTCATAATTCCACTTTAAAATATTGATCGACGAAATAAATGAGGATGGTGTTATTAGTGGCACCATCTGGACACCAGAACTAAGCTTGTGGACATTTTTGGCAGCAAATAGTCGTTATAAACTTAAAATTTATGGTAAAATTGGATGGGCGGAAATTCGCAAAGATGTTTAATGTTTATTTAATATTTATTAAAATTATAAATACATTTAAAATTGTAGACATTAAAGTATATCAGCTTTATTCCTTAATTCATATATAGCAAGAATGTCCTTCATAATCTGCATTTTTTACTTATAATGACTTTTTGTGACTCACTTCAGAGCTTTACCTAGGCTTGAAAGCTTTAAGAGCGTCGATTAATGCAGAAAAGGTAAACGTTTGTTTATTGGAAAAGCGATTAACCTACAGCCCACACCTAACTATTTAGCTTTTACACTAAATTTTTTGTTGCTTAAATAACAAATGTTGCATATTACATCTCGACTTGGATACTAATAATTTACAATGCAGTAGTATTAATTAACAGTTTATCTGAAATATTTTTTCTTTCAGCTATTCATGTTGACTACGAAATCCAGGTATTATTTAAAATTTATATATGAAATAACTATACCATAGTTGATTATATATTCATATGTTTTAAATGATGAATTTTGTTAGATACATTATATAACATCCCTCCTTGGGTTAATAGTAGTGTTTAATTTCAACATCCCTCATATTTAAAATAAATGGACATATGTTAATCACAATGATTCTCATATTATCATATTATGTTTTGTAACTCATAATAAGTCCTAAGACTTACAATTGCAAGAAATAGTCTCTTGAGACCAATTAAAACCTTTTTATGTTAAGTTTATTTTTATTTATTACTTATTTGATTATTCTTTCAAGGTATTTTGTTATAAGAAAGATTTTAGTTCCATTACCTAGATGTAAGGGTTATTGGCATACTATCCAATACACTTTCTTTCTAGGGCCAGTATCGTTATGTAGGGATTAGGCATGACATAAGATTATTTATAAATCTTTTAAATTTAGCAACGTTTAACGTGATTCTAAAATTTGATATTACTTACGATTTTCATAGTCTATAACTAATTCTATCTTTGACAACTTACGCCTTGTGCTGGCCTCAATTGAATCCGCGGGATTACTACTGTGACGATTGGCAGCAAAGAAATTTTATTAAAATTTGACATAATTTCAAGGTGAGTGGGTACCATGAGTCGTATGACTTAGTTTTTTTTAACATCAAATAGTGCTAAACACTTCTATATCTTGAGCAATTTTAAGTATCTTCATAATACAGTGTTAACGGCACCAGATTTGATGAATATACAAATTAATTAATTAAATTGCAACTCTATTGCACTTGTGTAAAATATATTATAAGATGTATTAAATTTAATACAAACAGTATTAGGTTCTCAGTTTATCCGGTCGATTGGATAACAAATTAACCATGTAATATTTGTCAAAAGATGTGTGATTGGAAGAAAGACAATAAATTGCACGGCATAAAATTAAAACACTTTGTGTGTCACTAAAAACAAATATATTGTTTTAATTTATATCGCTTAAAGCAATTTAGTATCATCATAATATTTAATTTTAAAAATTCCAAAATCTTTTTTGGAATTATTTATAATTTGGAATATATAATGAGCCTGGGAATATAGCTATTTAAAGTTCTACTGACAGAATATATCTTTTAGTTACCAATTTATAATTAATGCTGGTCTTAGCATTTTTTAAAATAAATTCGAAATTAACTTCTAAATTAGTTTTTTTTATTATATTTTATAAATTCGAAAATTATTTTGGTCTCAAAAAATATAAAATGATAAATTATTGAAATTATTAGAAAAGGATGGTAAGTAGAAGACACTTTATATGCAAATTGCGGCACAGCGCGCTAATAGTGTAAAGTAGTTTAATCTAAATAATTTAAATTTAATTGCATTTTAATTAGATTTCCAGATTATATATATAACACAAAATTCAAATGGTGTTGATATTAAATTTCGTTACTGATATCTAATTGTAACAAATATATTCTCGCGTATATATTAGGATAATTAAGACATATGAACAACTATCTTTTAAATAATGGTTTATTCTATTGAAAAAATACGCCCTTCGGGCGTAACTGGGGGCTTCGCCCCCAGACCCCCTTGGGCTCCGCCCCCAGTCCCCCGTTGGGGGCTACGCCCCCAATCTCCCATCTCCTGGGGGCTCCGCCCCCAGACCCCCGGAAAAGGGGGAGAAGGGAAGGGATGACGACTCATCTATTCTCGTAGCATATTTGCTATGCAATTTATGGGCGAGAAAGGTGGGAAGGGGCGAGAATGCCTATAGGGGGTAGGATAATTGCTAGGGTTTCCCCCTTGGCAAAGACAGCCAACTATTAGGTTTTCTATGAAATCACAATCTAATTAAATGAAATATATTAACCCAATAAAAAATATATATGCTTTTATAAGGAAGAAAGGTGGGAAGGGGCGAAAATGCCTATAGGGGGTAGGATAATTGCTAGGGTTTCCCCCTTGGCTACTACTCCCATGCTAGTTACACAACATAAAAATCTACTTTTTTGTCCAAAAAAATAAAAGAAAATTCATTTAAATTTAAACCCTCAATTTTACTCGCCGTTTTATAACGTATGTTTTGCATGTGATAAAAATTTGAAGAAGAAAAGATAGTATTTTTTTTAATTTGGCAGAAGTTGGCTATGTAACAAGGGATTGTTTTGTAAAATAAAATGTGAACATTAAATAATCAAATATACTTTAAAAATTCTATTATTAATTCAAAAATCCATATTGTCGTAAAGAATATTTCCAGTTATAACAACAATTATCCTCGTCTAGGTTAGGCTTTATTTAGTGTATTACTAATTTTATATTAATTTATTTGCTAAAATATAAAAGGCAAGGAGGGGGTAACTAGGCAAGGGGGGGGGGGGTGAAATAAAAAAATTCAACGTCTTTTATATTTTATTTAATGTTTTTAATTATGATAACTTTTCATTGGTATAATATCTGTTTAAAACAAAATAGCTTGTCTAAATGTATTTTTTTTTACCAAAAAATTGATTTTTAAATGTCGTTTATTTGTTTATTTTTTAAAAAACGAATAAATTTGTTATAATAATATTTAGCTTAACTATGCTTCATTTCAACTCTCTAAATTAAATTCATTTTTTATAATAGAAATTCTTTATCTACAAAAACATTCTTTAATCAAAAAAAATTAACAAAAAGGAATGTAAAACACTTTGAATTTGATTTCATTCCCAAGATATAACCTTTGGTTTTGCTCGATTTGGGATAACAACATAAATATATATGACAAAATAATCTAATTAATGCCAATATTGTGAAATGAGAGATGATCTCTCTCCCTTTCTTCATCTCCTCCACTCCCGCCCCCTAGCGGTGGGCGGATAAGAGAGGAAGATAGGGGTAGGGGTTTAACCTTGGCATAGCGCCATTGAAAAAAAATCAATATAAAATAACGAAGGAATAATTTCCCCCTTTCCCCTTTTAATTGCTATATAATAATATACAATTTTTCCTCCTAGTTTCACTACTTTCTTTACAAGATTTAACTTAATTGGTGAATTAAAGTAAATGCTACAGAGGGAAATTTACTACATCCTATAGCACATCGATTGAGCCATACATTAGTAAAACATGGAGTTAACTAATTGTTATATGCATTCTAGAACTATAAAAATACCCCAAACTTTAAATAGCTATAGCTTAGATATTTTATAATATATAAACTTGCCAAAATTTGCAAGAATAATATTTCAACTCTTATATGTTCATTAATATATTAATTTGCCTATTTAATCAAGTGGTTTAAATTTTATGCCTATAATTAGAGACAACTAATTTATTTTGTACAATATTTTTAAACGGCTTGGGGTCATTATTACCCCACCCGACCTACGAAGTGGACTTATGGGGTTTGTAGGACCCCATACTTAAAATGATCATAATTTTAAAACCAATAGAGTAACACATCTCAAATTTTAAATATAAGTTTATTAAAGCCTCTATAGGTTTGTAAAAAAAGGATTTAATTATAAATTGTAATTCTAAAATTATATGCAATTTACCAAACACAAAGAAAATGAATAAAAATCAAAATGACATGTTTTATTTTTGTAATGGATACCAAACAGTTAGTAGAAATATAAAAAGCAAATGTTTGTATAATAATAAAAGAAGGTTTGAAAGCAGCCAGGACAGGGTAAAAGTGGTTATAAATTCATAATAGTCAAAAAAAACAAAAAAATAATTTTCGAATCACATTTTAGCCAATAGTCATTTTTTTCATTGGTCAGCAGCCAGGACAAGGTAAAAGTGGATATAAATTTATAAGTCAAAACAAAAACAAAAAAAAAATTTTCGAATCACATTTTGGCCAATGGTCATTTTTTTTATTTGGTCAGTACCAACAGATGGTCTATAAATCAATGTTAGCGAAAAAAAACGGAAAAAATAAACTTGGATTCACATTTTGGCCAATGGTCATTTTTTTCATTGGTCAGCACCCAACGGACGGCCAAAAAGTCATAATAGCAATGGTAATAACAAGAACAATCATAATAGGCGGAAAAAACGGAAAAAGTATACTTGGATTCACATTTTGACCAATGGTCATTTTTTTCATTGGTCAGCAGCCAGCAGACGGCCAAAAAGTCATAACAATGGTAGTAACAGGAACAATCATGATAGTCGAAAAAAAACGAAAAAATATACTTAGATTCACATTTTGGCCAATGGTCATTTTTTCCATCGGTCAGCAGCCAACGGACGGCCAAAAAGTCTTATTATCAATGGTAGTAACAAGAACAATCATAATAGTCGAAAAAAACGAAAAAATAAACTGGGATTCACATTTTGGCCAATGGTCATTTTTTTCATTGGTCAGCACCCAACGGACGGCCAAAAAGTCTTAATAGCAATGGTAGTAACAGGAACAAACATAATAGTAAAAAAAAACCCGGGATTCGAACCCAAAAACTGGTTAAATTAACAAAAATTAAAAGTAAACAAAACAAGACACTCGGTGCGTGACATCCACGTTCGGTGCGCACGCCGAATAGCGCACGCCACGCCGAATAGCGCACGCCGAATAGCAAGACAAAACAAAATGGAAAGTGAGCCCATAAATTGCATAGCAATTAATAAAGACCTACAATTTGAGCATTGATATTTCTACTACTTATTCTTCTTTTAGACCTGCAAGTATATAAGTGTGAACTAATTTAATGATTTTAAAATAAGTGGCATAATTTATCATACTATATTTTAAGTCCGTCCACATTTAAGCATATATCTTTTTCTTTTTGGTCTAGTGTGGTACAACTTCATTCGATTAAGCCTGTGACAATGGAGAGGGTTATTAAAGTTGCAATAATGTCGCTTTCGAAGCTACAGGATGAATCAAATAATAGTAACGCTTAATTATGGGCCCAGATATGTATTGTCTTTTGTCAATTTTAATTAATTTAAACATCATGGATGAATAAATTATTAACACCCTTCGCCCATATATTATTTTAACAGTAATTAATTAGTCTTGAGAATCGATGCACACCAACTAGATCGGACATTTAATTTAATAATATAAAAGGTAGCCTCAATTTTTTTGGTTCTTCTAGCTCTACGTTAGCACATTAATATAGAGGCTAAGCGATAATTAGATTATGGCCTACGGTTAGCGAGCGACTTGACCGCACATCTTATCTTGTTAACTCACTAATTTACATAAACTAGGGCACACATCACGACAGGGGGTTATGGGGATTGGTTAACATATTTTACTCCTTAATTTATTTATTGCTACATTTTTTATTCTTAATTTATATGGCGCTCATAATTGGCAGCGTTATTAGGATTATAAATATATTGTCAGGATCAAGTGCGTAAGCTCCACTCCTTCACATAATTATTTTACTCCACTGAGCAGTACAAATTGTACGAATGAAATCACTTATAAAAGGTCATCCTCAATAAATAAAGCGGCTTAAACGTATAGCCATTCTTTAATAAATTGTCTAGGAATTTGCAATACCTTAAGTCTTTCGATTAAAATTGTTATAATTGTAAATTACAGGTTAGGGGAGATAGAAGCTTTAGTTCTAATACATTTTGTAGGTTTAATGATATTATTTGTGGTTTTGATATGACTTACAAACGACGCATGTTAGTCCGCCAAATATAGTTTGTATAGTTTGTCGCTTAAATGCTTCCATATGATCTATATTTTATGTAATATTAGTATTCAAGTCGTTTCCATGCGGCTACTATAAAAATTTTGTTTATATGACTGAATATGCCTAATGATTTGGATAGCATGACATTAAACGTAAATCCGCTCAATGTACAACTTGACCAATCGAAGTTTTAAAAATATTTTTAACTAATCAGTGGTATTTGCTTGTATTTTTAGTTAAGATAACAAAGTTATGGTTAATAAGAATACAATAGTTAAGATAATAATTATATATTACAAATTGTCTTTAATGATCCACGACAATACAACTATATGCTTTAAATGAAAAAAGAGCTGACTTTGGGAAGATTAATAACATTCTATTATCAATAAATTATTTTGTCTGTTCAAAGCTTCAGCTAAACAGAAAAGCGGGCAGTTAGAATTTTTCCTGAAATAATTTATATCAAATTTGTTAATAATTTATGGCTATTTTGTATGAATAGTAAAATCCAGTATTCTTAGGTTTCATTAATGGAAGTAAAAAGTTAGGCATCCACGCTTTATCTATAATAAGCAATAAATTTTATTGTTAGCTTCGTCGCTTTAGGACTTCATGAAGATCAAACATAGGCAGTTGAGCATAAGGGGTGGCGATAGAATTTCCCTCTTTGTAACGTAAAAGGTTGCCTTAACGAACCACAATAATTTGCTTTTAATATATTAAAATGTCATCTTCTTGTCCATTAAAATATATTTGGGACGAAAACACAGGGCAACTGACTATTTTCCAATTATCATTAAGGAATGGTCCAGTTTTGAACAAAGACTTAATTTATGATAGTCCTAACCAAAAGTCTTAAATGTGTTGCATTTTATGGCCCTTTTCTTATGGTAATATTGCCTTAAATTGTGAGAATTTAACAAGGAATAAATTTGACCTAACTAAATTATATTATAAAATTCATTAGAATTTCCCCTTTCGGACGTGAACTTATTCTGATATACTTAAAATTTATACAAAAACGATTCTAGGTTAAAACTTTATTTTAATTTTCTTTAAACAGAATGGAAGTTTTAATAAATAATTAATAATGTTTACAATCTTTATAACGATTGGCACATCATTGCTAAGCGATTTTACCCTATAATGTTAGAGTACGTTTAAGCTAGTAATCCGTTTAAACGATTTAATGCGACACTTTAATCCAGTTTTCATTTAATTTTATTATATATTTTTTTAATTTACTTATATTTATCGACATATAATGCCAACAGTACTAGAAGTCAAATACGCAAATCAAAAATACGCGAATCGTACTGATCGCATGTTAAAACATATATTGTTTATCCCAAAAATTCGGAATTTCAGAGATATACTAATGGTAAAAACTTAGAAGTCCTAGGCCGCAGATTAATAAAGATAATGACCACATTATTCAGTGCACCGATTCTGTTGCAACCCATAGCAATTAATAGTAATAGTAAAATGTCCCAAGTGCTATAAGTTCAAACGTTAAAAGTAATTAGTTTTATATTGGGTATTAGGCAAAAAGTAATGGATATAACTATAGTACATTATTTATAGGCCAAAATGACACCAGTCTTTTAATACATTCAACTAACTTATTTTAAAACATAATAAATATTATCATAGAAAGTGAAGAAATTAAATCATAAACGCATTTTAACCATTCTTTATAATTTTTACAAATGACAGCTCATGAGCATAATTATGCGATCTTTTCTTGTTTATACCTTTAAATTCAATAAAAATTACATTTATTGCCCGACTAACTAATTTGAAACGGTACAAGTACAGACAGACTATGGAAGAAGGCTGTCCATCTTTTTGGCATAATGGTTTAGCGTCACTTTAATATGCCAAACATATATAAGCCAAATAAAACAAAATAAGTTTATGAGACATTTTGTGGTAATGTTTGATGACACGTGGAAATTAATATAAATGCAAATTATACCTATTCTTTTCACTCATGTGTTGCATTTTCGATCAATGAAAGTTTATGATACAGGTAACTAGTTAATATTTGGTAATATTAATAAAACGTATTATCTGCATTGTTGGTGCTGCTTTAATGAGACAAGTGAATTAGCAAAAAATAGCTGCAAACATTTATATAGGCTTTTCAACAAAATTGAGAATATAAAGATAATTTCTTGGTCTAAACGCAAAAGTTTTTCTTTATTACAAACGTCAAAGTTTGAAAGAGAACAGGCTAAATTAATTAATCTAAATATTCGATTTTAAGTTATGATGGAATTGAACGATTTAAACTTTGGATAAATCTCCATAGGTATAATTAAAATTATATGAGCTAGAGTAATGTGGACAATAAGCATGCTTATTGTCAACGATTCGATAGTGCATAGCATAATTAAAGTAACATCAAAGCGGCCAACCCCTTTCCTCTTATCATTAAATAAGTCATTATTTTAATATTTTTAAATTAAATTTTCTATTTATACTATAAAACTTTTGCTTAGTTATAGAAATACTTATTATGCTAAATTGCCCCATCATTCCAATCAATGCTTTTGGAATATGATTAAATTTTATATGACTAAAGGGATAATCTGTTATATGGAGAATAAATTAAAAAAAAAATTATTTTATTGCAATTATAATGCTTGAATTTACATTTAATGACAAATCGTGTGCACCAATGTAGGATAGTAAAATAGCTTTCACTGTTTGTAAGTTATTTCCGTGCAATATATGATACAGATGAAATATATGGCCAATACTAAATATGTTTTATAAATTATTAATTTGCTTTTAAATCAAATTTCAGAGTTTCTTTTAATTGTTTAGGTCATGTCCTATAATAATCTCGAAATCGAATTATTTTTCTACCAAATTACAAAAATGGAACATGGTCATGCGTGTAATTTGTCCCAATATTATAAATAAGAATCTTAGTTATTTTGAAAAATATAGTAAAGTTGTCTTCGAATATTTTTTTAAATGTTGAATAAGTATCAGTGAATTGAATGGGTTAGGATTTTTTAAATAAGGTTATTGAAAGCATATTTTGAGTATTTACTTATAGTTTAATTACTGCTGATATTTCGAATTTGGATAAATACTATGTGAGAACAGATATTTCTTTTTAATATTTATTTCATTTATCTTACAAACGCGAAATATATTACCTAGAAAGCTATGGGAAGGAGAGGTCAAGTTAGTTTGACTATTTCTGTTCGCCGGCCATGTCTTATTTTAAAATTAATTGTCTGCCCGGGCCCGCCCACTTATTTAAAATCCACTTGGGGCCCTCCTAAAAACCTGAATTTACAACAGTTACCCGGCCCGGCCTATGATTTATTCAGGCAGGGCTGGGAAGCGGGCCGAATCTGGCTTATTTTGTCTGATAGGAAGAGCTCGTTTTAAAGCTCGGTGTAAAATGTAAATTTTATTTTTTCATCATTCAAAGGAACTATATTATGAAATGGATTTTAAACTTAGAAATTTTTTAGTTAGTATATAGAGCCCTTATATTTGAACGGGGGTGGGGTGAAAAAGTAAAAAACAGGTTTTATCCAGGTTGACTACTTCTACGACAATCCAAATGACAATATATTCTTGAAAAGATCTGTTAACTAATTTAGGTGATATAATTAATAATTGAAAACGCGACTATTTTAAACAAGGACTCTACATAAATGTCGGACAACACACGTTTGCTTATAAACCTTGTAAGGGTTCTACGTTCAACTAAGGGAAATTGATAAATCTATTTACACCTAAAAAATTTAAACATGTTCATGTTAACAGTTTAGTGACCAAATTGTAAACCACTTTCAAAAGCCACAGAATAACACCCCACAATATATAATTAATGAAATGGCATTAATGTTAATTGGAAAATGTATAGATGCGCTTGAGAATAAATAGTTGCGCCGCTTTACTCGACGACCAAAATGGGTTTCCATTAGTGGCGCATTAGATAAATAATTTACCGCTACAAAATTTATTTCTAAAGGGGGGAGGTATAATTACGCACATCTCTGCAAATATAATAAAGTGAACAACTAGGTGTTAGTTATATGCAACATAATCTTATATACATTTGGACTTCAATTTTGAACATCGATTTAAATTTTAATCTAGCTAGGTGGAACATCCAATTTATGTGGGCTTAATGTTAATATTAATATAGTCGATAGTTCCATCAATATACTTAAAAATCAAATATATAGCACAAAAATCATATTGCGAAAATTCGTTGATCTTTTATTTCATCTCTTCATTTAGAGAATATGTTTAGCACCAGTCTTGTTAACGCTCCTTTTTAAAAGTAACGACTCCCGCTCTATAACCGCTCCTTTGATTTTCATTTTTTAGAAGCTACACGAAACAAAATCAGATTTTTTTATCAAAACGTTTTATTTATATTATATGATATATCAAAATATTTATAATCTTTTATTAGCTTTTAAAAGTAATAAATTTTCTAAATTAGAATCTAACAAACACCCACGCTTCTCCCCTAAGACCTGTTTTGCGATACTAAAGGCGCTCCACAGAAGCACTAGAGGAAAACGGGATATTGTATTTAATATCAACTTTATTTTTAACTGATAATCTAAAACATCAAATTCCTAAGGTAGATTATTTAAATCAGAA
This sequence comes from Gordius sp. MW1, assembly GCA_964036665.1. NCBI lineage: Eukaryota > Metazoa > Nematomorpha > Gordioida > Gordea > Gordiidae > Gordius > Gordius sp. MW1. The sequence goes on from OZ038526.1 coordinate 9,404,428, forward strand.
ATTGACAAATATATAATGAGCAGTATAAATATCTTTTTAAGTACTTAATTTTTATTTTTATTATTTTGTTTTACTTATTTTATTAATATAAAATAAAAATAAATAATTATTTTCCAAGTTCATTGATCAAAATAAAAATTTTATTATAATAAAATGTATATTTTTAATTTGGATGTTACAATTCAATTTAAAAAAATACTTTAAATTTAGAAAAAAATGTGTAAAAAGGAGGTTGAACAAGTAATGAGAAAGTTAAAATAAATATAAAAATATAAAAGAGCATCATATCTGACAACCCAAGCTCAACTAATGTAATGAATTTCCTAAAAATAATTAAAACCATTTTATAAAAAACTATTTTAAAATAAAGAAATATTTATTTTCCCTTAAGGTGTTTTTTTAAATTAAAGCTGCTGATTTTAGAGAAAGAAATCATTTTGTTGTTAATGCACAATAGGCATTTCGCCTTTAAGTGTATCATCTATAAGCTTGAATTTTTTTTGTATGGTGGAAATGGAAATTTGGTTTCTTCTTCTATAATCTCTACTAAATCCATAATAAAACTATTTTTTATTAAATATCTATAAAATGAATATTAATATGACTTACAAGATTTTTCAAAAATATTTTAATATAAAAAGGAAAAACTGATGTTTAATGTTTCAAATGATTAGATGAAAAATCCATATAGAACTCGGCTCAACATTTAATAATGAATAAATTTAAATAAAATAAAGTTATATTTTCATTAAATTTTAATTAACAAATATTTTTAATATTTAAAAAAGAATATAATATAATTTATATATTAAATTTAATGGAGCGGCGCTCCTCCGCTCCAGCCCTAAAAGGAGCTACTCCCGCGCTCGCTCCTCATTTTTAAATAGGAGGGGCGCTCCAGCTTTTTTTGAAAGAGCGCCGCTCCTTAACAAGACTGTTTAGCACAAACAAAATGTATCATACCATAAAAGCACCTTATTTGCTAAATTAGACAAGCAAGGCTTCTCTAAATCGGAGTTTTATTATGTTATTTCTGTTTCCATACTATTTAATTATACTTAAATAATTTTTCCTCTAATAATCCAAATTTTTTGTGTATTGGCTCAAATATTTGGTACAATAAGTAACTTTGATATTTAGCAGTTAACTCTAAAACTATGCCACCCCCCCCCCTATATGGAATGTCATGCTTACAAAATATGTTATCGATTCGATTTTGCATATAATGAGATTTTCAAAAATTGCCATATAAACATTTGGAAAGAATAGTTAGTAATTTGTTTGTATATTCGTCTAAAAATAATAGTCCCTTGATGTTATCACGATGCACAATAATGTTAGTAAAGAAGTATTAAAGTTTTACTGAAAAGTTACAATTTTTGAGATTTAATGGCACATCTCTGCGTTAAAAGTAGTGTAGTCTAAATGTTATTTCATAATTATAAAATAAGATTTCGAGATTTCATGCAATATATATAAACAAATAAATGCCATGAGGAATGAGGATCATTTTGCGTTTATTTTATTTTTATAAGATCTCGTTTTTATATATCCTAATTCCCTAGTCTCGAATAAAAGTTTTTAAAATTGAGTAGACGGTTTCCCCTGTTATTCTTAGGGTATTTTTACAAATGAATTTGGGAGGATTGAAATGTTGGTTCTTTAGATACTTTATCGTGCACAAAAATTTTATAATTTAATCCCAAATATAGGTTAATGGGGCAGAAGCTGGCATACTAATAACAAGTGACAAACGAGAATCATAGAAAATTTTAATCCTTTGACCATTTTATATATCATTTTTAATCTCATCAATGTTGTTTGTTAGATTTAATTACTTACATCCGCATGGTTCCTTGTTTCAAAAATTGGCTGGCTTTTGTGTAATCAAGCAAGTTCAGTTAAACCTATAGTTTGATTACTCTTCTGTCTCTGTGACGATGATTTTAAAAATTAAAAATATACAAAATTGTTAAAAATTTAAAATAAGACGCAACTCTTTATTCACCTATCGCACAAAAGTATATTTAAACGCTGATACCTACTGTTTATTATATGGGTAAAAAGGCGTTCCTCAATATCTTTTAATTTGATTTACCCCCTCCTATCACAACAATTCTGTTTGGGACTTTGACGTCCCTATTAGAGAATCTATACTCGAGCCAGTTCATAACATTTTATAGCTGCCGATTAGGAAATTTTATTCACTTATGCCTGTAACTTTACTGCAAAAACTGGATGGCAAAGTTAGGGAGATGGGTCAAATGTATTAAAAACCGTTGGATGAAAGATTTCCCTTTTCCCATAATTCTACATCCAGCACACGGAGTGCAATCGAGAATTGAGGAAGAACGGATAGGTTAATAAGATAAGGAACGACTATAACGGCTAGGATGGGATTGAGATAAGGTAGGCAGAGAGGGATAACGAGGTCACCTAAAAAATTTAAATTAACTTCGTACCGTTCTCTACCCTAAGTAGCACTTTAATCCAGGCAATGGGAAGGGGGCTGGTGGTAATTACAAGGCGCACTAAATCTTACAAACTCCCACTCTCACTTCGGCCATTCGATTTATTATAGGTTAATAACATCTTTTTGATCACAAATTATGATGGGTAATTTAGAAAAATAATGAAGTAGTAAGCATTGCATAATGAGAATGACATATAAAACTTGTCCAGTGTTTAAACTTGATACTACTGATGAACATCTAAATATAAATTCCATGACCTTTTGAATAGATTGATTAAACTTAGAAATATATTTAATTAGCATATTAATTTCATCAATCAATATGTCTATTAACAATAACTTAATTAGATATTTGGAAACGAGTATTATCCTAAATATTATTTCTTAAAATGCGAAGCATAGATAGATATTTAAAACGATGGTAATATCATGGATTCGTTATCTTAGAACATTTCCTTAATAAATGTGACGAAACATTTTATAGTACATGCCTTAAATACACCAAATTAACCGCCCTAATTTAACGTTTATAAAAGTCCAATATTTTTGGCTAAATTTTTTAAATCTTTCATATAATACAGCGCTATGGATGTAGGATAACATGTAAAGGAAAAATACAAAGTAAATAATGGGCGCGAGTCTCCAATATTTAATTGGATATCTTTTGTTGTATATAAGTAAATATTTGCTCATACATTACTTTATAAAACTCATTGATTGTCCCAATTCGCATGGCCGAAGTATAAATGATGACGAAGAATTAGTATTTTAGTTTAAAAAAGGTAGTGTAGCAGCAATCAAAAAAATTAAAAGTTACAATTTATTAACTTAAACTCCATAACTTTTATTAATTTAAATCCATTGTGAAGATCAAAGAGAATTTAAATATGGGTTGCGTAATAAATCTTACTATGAAAAATAAGTCGGAACAAAAGACAATTTTTAATACGTACCTCGGTATGCCTTTCGATTAAAAGACACTTGTTAAAAAGGAAATATTAACTTCATAAAAAACATTATAACATTTAAACATTAGAATCTTAATTCATTATTATTATTAGTTATTTATATATAAATAATTTATAATTTATTAGGAAGTGTGGTGCGCGATGCTTTACTATAAAAGGTGGTGGCCTAAAAACGTTTAACACAATTATCGGCTTTTACAACCAAACCCTGCTAAAGCTCTCCGATTTCACCCCTCTACAATTTCTTTAACGACATCCCTCATTCGCTTATAAATTCTAAGTTGCATAATTAAGAAACTTATATTGAATAGCAGGAATTTTAATCTTATTACGTCATACACATATAGAAAAGGAGTGACGGTAAGGTTCGTTAGCGCTCGCCTAACAAATCTTTTATGCCGCTCTCCGCTCAATGGTTATTAAAGAATTTTAGAAACATACCCTGTTTGCGGTTCATTAAGTCGACATTGCAGCTACCCCATGATTATAACATTGTGGTTAAAACTTTAAACAAGTTTACGCTATGAACTTTAATTTCGGGGAATGTGCTGGCTCAATTTATTGCTTTCAGGAACGTTCATCTTCACTTTTGACCAGATTCTGTTTTTTCAGAGACGTTTTATTGGCAAAAGAAGTAGAAGGCTTTACGCTCACAATAGACTTTGCAGAAAAATATTCATCACTACGGTTGTCTATTTAAACTTGTATACAATAGTCAAGGGCAACGCTGTAGATTCCCGCCGTCGCCATCAGTCGGTAACAACTTCTCAATTGCTTATTTTAAATGGAACAAATTTTTATTACCACACTTTTGGGAGGCCTTCTCAAAGCACACAGGATATTGTTAAAAGCAAAGCCCTTTTGTATGCGCATCAACCATACACCTTGGATCGTGGGTCCAAAACATTAAAAACATCCTTTTCCATTAGATTTAACTTTAATTTAGACTTACCCTTGGAATCGAGTTGTTTGCTACTCTATGCTCAGAGTAGTGGCGAAGACGCATCCTTCATTCAATTACGGTATTACAGGGGAAGTCTTTGGTTGCGATATAAGCTGACTTTACTCATGCAGCCAAAGTCTAGGCTACCTGCTTCGCTTTACAAGAAAAATTTCTATAACCCTTTTCCCAAATCTATACACCTATCTAAACTGATGAGCCTAAAACCGAATTTAATAATCCCCGGTCATTGGCACAAATTCGAGATGACCCTTTTTCATCCTATAATTAAAACGGGTAGTCAAGATCCAAATTTGGTCTTAATGTACATTAAATTAGATGCCCACGATCCGCACTACATAAAATTTAAATCGGCCAGTAACAAGATATGGGACTACAAAAGTCCTAAGAATATTGGTAGTACAGCCTATCTCAAAAGTCTTTACTTGGGAGGACTACCAGACCGTGTAAAACGTGAACCGGACTCATTAATGTACCCCTTGGTCTTATATGAGCGCAATTTTGTAGGGAAAATCGAAAATTTTTACGCACACATATCTCCACTCTACGAACAACTTAACGCGACCCATTCGCCTTCGTTAGGAGTTCTCCTTAATCTTATTCATGGGGATTCTAAAGAAAACTACTTAAGTGAGGATTTTATCAAATTTAACTGTTTTATATTAATTATTAATTTGATTTACCACTTTTAAGTGGGTTCTACTAGCCAAAGCTTTTTGTGTTTTTACTACCAAAATCTTTTAAAAATGATGCAGCATATATGACCTACGATTCAACAGTGATCCTGCTATATTTAAAAAAATATATAAATGTTTAGACGGGCGCAGTTAGAAATAGAGGGGGGATGTTCGGAAATGCATTTTAGAGGCGGTGACGATGGATTTTAAATTTTTAAAAGAAAATGGGGGGGGGGGGGGGGGGTGGGTGGAGGAAATTTGATCTTTGTTATAGCATATAATATGATATTGCTCGAGTACAGGTAAAAAATTATTTAAACATATTCATTTACTTTTAATATTAATAATACTAAATAATTAATTTGCAGGTGAATTAGTGTTAATGACGTATTTGAAACTTATATAATATAACTTATCTTAATGTTTGAATATAGTTTTGGTCCAACATAAAAACAGCCCCAACAATAAAACAAACCTGACATTGGATTAAATTTATGCATCCGGATAACTTACTGAAAATTTAAAATATCATGTTATAAAGATTATTAGGATAGTTAGAAAAGTGCATGTGCGAAATCTTCAATGATATTGCCCTTTTTTATGAATTTAAATAATTTTTAATATATAACGGATTATATATTTAAAAATTAATCTTGATTGATTAGATTTATATGTAGCCAAGCATAGTCATTACAATTCAATATATAAATTGCATAGCAATTAATATAAATTAAGGACTATGAAATGTATCTTAAATTTAATAGGATCATAAACTGCCGAAATTGGTTTGTAAATGACCAATTACTATAGTAATAAACTAGACTAGTAAATTATTATTAAAGTAATGAAAAGCTTGTTATATATTGACAATATTGACATTACAGGGTATTTTAGTTTTGATAGAGCTAGTTTTTTTATTAAGGCACAATTATATATTAAATATAATAAAAGTAATTTAAATGTATAAATTTAATGATAAATTAATTATGCTTTACTTATAATGTAATACTAATTTATAAAACGTCTAAACTAACAAATAGAGCTGTTAAAATTACTATTCCACAGTAACTAGTTAAGTTACCATTATAGGAACATTTTTTCTAAAGTAACTGAATACAGTTCCAGTTACTTACCTGAGGGAGCTAGTTACATTAAAAGTTACTCTAGTAAAGTGAAAAATAAATATTGTTATAATTTTTAACGCAAATAAAAGTTACATGGTAGTATATGGTGATTCGATCTCAATAAAACGTTATAATCTATAAAGTCGTCTAATAAGCTTGTCCGCTTTTCACTAAATATTAGTTTACCAAGACTAAATAGGCGCTTGACGGGGGCGCTGGATTGTAAGGTTACATTTAATTTAATAAAAGGTTATTTCAATGTAGGAAAATTATCAAATATTTTTAAATATTCATCGTTATTATTAGAATTACTAAAAGTGTGAATGCACTCTTAAATCCTTTCCGACTTTAAAAGTTTAAAAAAATCTTACCTAATGGATTTAATTATGTCCTGTAGTATAGGAGCTGAGGAGCTGATTTGTAAGTCATCTTGGGGACAATTTTCATACAAATATCATCTTCTTGGTTTCTTTTTTATTTAAAGGAAAGTAGTTATCAAAGAATAGCCAAGGTGTTTTGCTTTAAATTTCCATGTAAAATTAAAACTTTTGTAGGGGGGGGGGGCACAGGGACCCATATCAGTAGAGGCATAGCCTCTGCTAGGGGAGGGAGGGTAATTGTCAATGTTAGCCAAAAAACGAAAAAAATAATTTCGATCCACATTTTGGCCAATGGTCATTTTTTTCCATCGGCCAGCAGCCAGCGGACGGCCAAAAAGTCATAATAGCAATGGTAGTAACAGGAACAATCATAATAGTCAAAAAAAACGAGAGAGAAAAAACTTGGATTCACATTTTGGCCCATGGTCATTTTTTTCATTGGTCAGCACCCAGCGGACGGCCAAAAAGTCTTATTATCAATGGTAGTAATAGAATCATAAGAGTCAAAATAACATAAATTGCATAGCAATTAAAACCCGGGATTCGAACCCAAAAACTAGTTTAAAAATTGCATAGCAATTAATTAATAATAGCAATTATTAACACAGCTAGGGAGATAGAGATAAGGGGTGGGGCATCTTACGCATTAATTTAAAAAATCGAAGCGTGTGTAGATTAATTGGGTGCGGACGCGTTCGGTGCGTTACGTTACTTCGGAGGTGCGTTACGTTACTTCGGAAAATGGAAAGCGAGCCCATAAATTGCATAGCAATTAATAATACAAGCTTATAATTAAAATATAATTGATGCAATAACCTTTATCATTATTATATTAAAAGTTACAAATGGCTTAATGATCAAAATTTCGATGTAAATTTAGCAAAAATTTTAATTATTTTTTAGTATATATTCAGTATATTTATATAATAAATTATAATACTTGTTCTAACAGGATGGGTTATTTATTCGAAATAGTTTTTAAATATTTAAATTTAACCCGCGAAGGAAATTTAAAGCGATGAACACAAACTAGAGGTTAACTATATTATTTGATATAATGAATTTTAAATTTATAATAGGGAACTGTAACTTTAGTTGAATAGTTATTGAATTAATGTAACTAACTACAGTTACCAGTGGCGTAGCTAGGGGGGGGGGCCCAGGGGGCCCGGGCCCCCCCAAGAGCAAAAACCGGGCACCATGGGCCCCCCCAAGGGAAAAAGTGGGCCCCCGGGCCCCTTCCACCATTATTTTTTTTATCTTAATTAAGAAACAATATAAAGATTATTATTATTGTTTCTGAATAAAAGTTTTACGAGTTTCAAAGCCCAAATATTTGTTTAATAAATGCAATTACAACGGTTAATAGCCTAATATTAATTTTAAATGATATTAGAAATGAGGACCACTATCAAATTCTTTATAATAAGGCAAAAGATTTAGCTGCATTTTTTGATTTATTACCTTCTAAACGTGTTAAAAAACCAAAAAATAAGACACATTTTACTCTTTTGAATCTACTAATTCATTAATTGATTTCAAAATTGATTTATATTATCCTATCATTGATAGAATAATAGCAGAATTAAACATAAGATTTTCGAAAATTAATTGTAATTTATTTAAGTCCTTAGAGCAGGGGTGGGCAACGCGGCGCCCGCGGGCGCCATGGCGCCCCCGATCGATTTTTAATGCGCTCTCGCTGGACTAATGTAAATGTATGATCTAATAACACGCACGTCTATTTTGTTAGTGTGTGATCGTATTTCGAATAGACCACGCGTAGACTGTGCATTTAAAACTACCAAGTAAACCGTATTAATTCTTTTCTTTCAAAACCCTTCATGGATAAATGTAAAAGAAGAACATATTATTTTAACGATGAATGGGAACATCTATATTGTTTCGTTGATTACCTAGAGAGGTGTATTTGTTGTGTAATAATAGTGTTGCGATTCCCAAGAAAAGTAATATTGAACGACATTTTAACACCGTTCATACAAATTTTGATAGTGACTATCCAATGAACTCTGAAATTAGAAGAAATAAAATTATTTCTTTAAAATCTTTAAGAACTAACCAGCATAGTTTTTTACTAAACCACTAACAACATAAAGCAGCAACGATCGCGTCATATAAATTATCGCATTTGCTAGCTAAGAATAAAAAACCATTTACAGATGGAGAATTAGTGAAAGAAGCATGTTAGAAGCTGCTGATTCACTTTTTGAAAATTTAAAAATAAAAAGGAAATAGTTTCAGCTATAAACACGTTGCAATTATCAGCACGAACTGTTACTAGAAGAATTGAAGTAATTGCGGAGAATTTGGAGGCAGAATTAGCAGATGATATGGAAAATTGTATTTTCTTTTCGCTACAGATGGATGAATCGACAGACGTTACAAGTATATCACTATTAGCAATATAAAGTTATAAAAATGTGTTTTTTTTTAATGCCTATTAATACCTGTTGATTATCTATAAAATATGCGCCTTCGGTGATTTTTAAATTTAGTATTGCGCCCTTAAGGACAAACAGGTTGCCGACCCCTGCCTTAGAGGGTTTAAACCCTTCATCCTTTTGCGATAAATCTCTTCTATCAGAAATAATTAACCATTATGAATAAAAACTGGAAGACGGCGAAATAAATATGGCAACACTTTTTGTAAACCATTATAACTCTTTATCTTCAAATAAAATGCAATGATATATTTTCACTTATTAAAATTTTGCCCTCAGTAGTGTTTCCAAATTGTATTATTTTGCTTAAAATAATTTTAACTATCCCAATAACTTCAGGTTCATGCGAAAGATCGTTCTCACTGCTAAAACGGATTAAAATTTATCTTCGTTCCACAATTGGACAAGATAGGTTATCTTCCTTAGCTTTATTGAGCTTAGAACATGACTTTATAAATGTTATTCCCCCGGATGATATTATAAATTCGTTTGCAACATCGAGTAAAAGGCGTAATGAACTACTATTAAAAGACTAATTTTAATATTTAAAATTATCTGGGCTTTTAAACTTGTTTTAAGCTTTTTAACACTTTCAAAATATATTAAAATATTATTTAATTTACAAAAATTCCATCCTAGTTTCAATTTAATTGTTTATCTCACATGCTTATTGTTTAACATATCTTGCATATTTTTATGTACCTACCACATGCACATATAAAGCCAATAGTTTTCCAAAAAATTGTTTGTACACCATTTTTCCCCCTTTTTTAGTGATATCCCATCATAAGTTTGATAAATTAATATTAATAACCAATTCCTGCATTTTATAGACAATTGTTAACGCATCAAAACTTTCAAGGGATAAAACTCCTAAAAAAAATCATTATGTTTGTCTTTGGACGCTAAGTTGTTCTGTGCATCTCACATCTCTAATTTCATCTAAAATTGTCAAATAAAATTTTGATTCATTTAATTTTGACAGAATATTTTTAGGTTCATTTAGCCGTTAAATTTATTAGTTCTTTTTAATTTTTAGGTGGTGAAGGGGGGGGGGTTGTGCAAATATATCTATAATATCAAGGGGCAATAACTTCTAAATACTAATATTAATTTCATAATTAATTTTTTATATCTTATGTTATAATTGCGCCTTTTGAGGATCTAACCTAAAAAAGGCTTTTACATGTTCTCATTGTTTTCCTGATATAAATGCTGCCTGAAAATGCTGCCAATATTGCATATGTAAAATTAAAATTTGTTATATAAATGGCCAAGATTCTTTGGGTTGTGGCAATAATTTTTATAAAAACTTTGTTATATAGTTTTTTAACTATTTGCATTATTTTTTAAAATGTCAACGATTTCTTGTCAATATCCCCGTTCAACTTTTACCCTTACAAACTTATTATACCATGTGAAATTTTCTACATTGTTTTAACTACATCACTTTGTTTTATTTATGAATAAATTTTATTAATTTTATGCCCTATAAACATGAGGGGACATATTAGTGTGATATAAATAGAAAAAATACACAAAGTAGTAGCGGAATTTTAAGTTTGTCCAACGTTTATGAAAGAAAATTTTTTTAATTGCATTTGACCCATGGTCGTATTTAGGTTTTGGATTGGGGGGTGGGCAAAACATATCTTTTATTCTTAAAGGTGTGGGTAGGAAAATTTTTCTGTCCCCCCCCCCTATTTGACCAGCTCAGCCCCCCCAAGGCAAAAAGGCTAGCTACGCCACTGACAGTTACAGTTCCTCTGAAGTCAATAATTAATTACAGTTACATTTCTGAAGAAAAGGTACTAGTTTCAGGAACTAGTTACACTTAACTTGTTATTAACAGCTCTACTAACAAGGCTCCAATACTATAACGAATCGTAGAATGCGTCAGCTATAGATTCACAAATTTCATAGCTTAAATAACTTCTTTGAAAAGATTTATAATAACTGATTTTATGTACCCTTCTAAACGATTTGCTGATAAATATAATTTTGCTAATTAATAAATATTAGACGTAGAATGAGATTGTATTAAATTAGAATGTTTTTAATTTATTTAGTACCTTGACATTTAGGTTGACGAGCTTCTGGTTAGTTCCTTTATAATAGGATAATACAAAAATTTAAATTTTTGCCATACATTTTTTAAAATATAAAATTTGATTACTCTCCCGCTTTTTAGATAGGCCGTTTATAAGCTTAGCTAGAATAAATTTTTAACCATATATATTTAATTTATCAAATGCTTAACTTTAGAATATATTTGATACCTTATTTGCTCAATTCTGAATTTGTAACTCATTCTATCCTAAGTTCTCATCAGCGTTTTAAAATTATAATCTAGGTTTAGAGAGGCAAAACCCTTAAAGTGTTTATTTGCTCAGGTATTCAATAATGTTCAATTTCACATAACATAAGTTAAAGACAAAGCGCAAAACTATTCCAGTATCCATAATAATAATTTTTCCATTTACTGTGAGCATTGCATAAAGACTTTACTTTAATATTAAAACTTAGATTAATATTAATATGAATATAAAAGATGCTTAAAATTTAATTTTTTTGCCTATTTAGAGGATTTATGGTCTTAAAAATCTACATTTTGGGCTAAATTGTAAATTTTTTCAAATTTTAAGGAATCATCTAACAAGCCTACATTTTTCTATGTTTTATATTGCATTCAATCTTCATATTATTATTGTAAAGAAGCTACATCTAAAAATTTTAAATTATATTTTACAAACCATTAACGAGATAAGAAATTTGCATGGAAAATATAGTTCGTTAAATGTTTGTATGCATATTTTCGCCGTTTATAAATAAAAATATTCATATTTTTAAAACATTATCAGAATATTTTATTTTTATATTTGATTATTTATTAATTAGATTTTACTACATCACCCCAACTCTCATTGTCTGGAAGAGAAAGTATTTCAACCAACGATCTTGCCCCTGAAAATGGCGAAAAGAGCCTAGAATTGTCTAGATATTTATCATATCCATCTAGTGAATCCGCTAATGATCACGAGGGACTTGGCATCTTATACACTAGAGAAGAATTAAGTATATCATTTAAGACTCGGACGCTGGATGGGCTTTTGTTTTATAATGGAATGGGAAGCAACTATCTAAGCTTGCGCCTAAAGAACGGCTCCTTGTCTATAAGCACGAACCATGATACAGAAGCGTTCACTTTCAGCTCTATACAATCCTTTCAGAATCTAGTTATCGCAGACGGAGCATGGCATACATTAAAAATTAGCAGAGACATACAAAACGTATGTTGGGATATTCATAAAAAATATTGAGTCGAATTGTAGCAGATAAGTTAATGATTAGGATATATGCACCAGGCTATTAATGCAAGCTTTGCCAAATTATTGTTGTAATTTTGTAATTAATTTTTAATATACAAATTAAAAATTTATCAAATCTTATTGTGTAGACGTATAGACCTCATAACCTAAAAATTATTTTATGAGGTATAAAATTTTACGATGTATTATATTACGAATTTAATCTATATAATTGTTTCAATTTACTGATGATCCATTTATATGATATTTTAGCTTTTGCCGTCGATGACTATGCTAGTAAGTATATAATTACATAAACCTTAATATGAAAAGTTAATAGTCGAAATTTATTATACACCTAGAAACAGCAGATCTTCCAGTTCAAGGTAGTAATCAGCTTTGATTGCAATGCATTATCTATAGTTATAATTTATTGTCTAAAATGTTATCTGCGTAAATGCTATAATTTGATTTAATTCATAGATCCACATAAACATTGATGGAAAGTTTAAAGATAAATTCTCAACCACTACCTCAAGCCCATTTTTCTCAAGCAAAGTAATGTTTCTAGGCGGCTCACAGTATTATAAAGGCTCCACGCCTCCACCCGAGAGGGATAATTTCGTGGGTTGCCTTCAAAAAGTAAAACAATATCGCTTTTAGATATATATCAGAGATAAAGGGAGGCATAGAGCAGCCTCTTCCCTCCCCCCCCAAATCCAAAATTTCTTTATTTTAAATAAGATTATAAATAGAAATTAAAAAAGTCATTATTTTTCCTCCCTAAGTCATTGCCCTCTCCCTCTAATTCAAATCTTGGCTGTGCCCTCGTCTATATTTAGTTAACAAAAATAACCTAACTACCTCTTTTCATTCCTTTTAATTATTAATGATTTTCGAATAGCATACTTTTTGCAATTACAAGGTGTAGAATGTGTAACGTGAGACCAAACAAATTTTTTAATCATCAATCACTCAAGCTCCTCTCATCTTAAACCGGCTATAACCATAAATTATTAAACGTATAAATATATTTTTAGACTTTTAAAATTGTTATAGAGTTTATATTAATTAGTTAACATAACACTTTTTTAATTGCGCATGTAAACATTCTGTAGATTAACTGTTGTTAAATGTTTAATTCAAATCAAGATTTATTTCTACATATTTTGCTAAGAGAACACAGGTCTATAATAAATTTGAGGCAAAGCTAAAAAAAAAGAATTTTTGTACTCTATTATTCTTTGCTAATCAAGGATTAATGACTATAAATACAATGACACTCCATAATTTATAATCAACTCCAAATACGCAAAAATCGAAGCATTTTATTATTCACGTAGGAAATAATAAATTTTTAAGATTTTAGCGATAACAAATGTTTTTTGGGTAAATAACGCCCAAATAGAATAAGTACTATTTGATTATTAAACAATATTATTCATTAATTTCATTTATATTAGATTTTTTATTAAGTTCCTAACAATAATTTTTTAAATAATAATTTTTCGCTCAGGCCATATGGAAACTTGACGGCCTCCGAATGGACATATTGAACCTTGTTGCAATTAATCACCCATTCTTTAGGCAAAGAGGTAACATCAAATATAATTGTGCTCAACTACCAATTAAACCTGTTATCGCAACTCAAACACTATATTCTAAAGCTAAGATAGGCCTATCATCACCAGATTCATATATAGATTTAAGACAACCTCTAGTATCATACATTCAGGATTTGAATCATACTTTCAATGGCACGAGTTTACAGTCTATTTCGTTTGTAATCAAAAACACCAAATCAGATGGTTTAATAATGTCTATGCTAGTCCCTACAATCTCAAACAATCCCGACGGCGCCATCATTTTAGCTATCGAACTTATTGGTGGGTCTCTAAGATTTTTAATTTTTGTCAAAAGCCACGCAATTCTCTCAAACTCGTCCTATAATAGACACCTACACACGCTGGACGTTCTCATCAAACAACGCCATGGACCTACTGCTAACAAAGTCGGTCCTTCATATGGCGATTATTCTTACACGCATCTTATAAATGTGAATAAAGTCGCGCCGCTAGCAGATAGGATATTGGACGATTTGGAAGTGGTAGGAGATGAGTGTTCATCAACAGCTGTTAGGTTGTTATTCAAGAGCGGAGGTGTGCTAAAAATGGAAATTAATGGAATCAATGCTGGACAATTAAAAGTATCAAAAAGCAACGCCACATCTCTATCAGCATTTTTAACTAACCTGTTGCTTAACCGAAGCCAAATAATTCTAGGAAAAACGCCATTGCTTAAGAGCTTCCCTCATATAGAACATAGGAAGGAAATTTGGTCATCTTCTGTCTCCCGTGGTTTTGTGGGTTGTATCGAGAACCTTAAGATCAATGATATTGCAATAAATCTTGGACATATTGTACTATATAGAAAAACATCAAGCAAACATTATTTTTTAAGTAATTTCATTTTAAGCTAATACAAAATACACTGTTGATCGTTAACATATTTTTCCATAAATGAACTCATTTTGATAATACCAACATAACATAATAGGAGAGAAAGATAATTTAATGTGACTTTAATGATAATTTTGGTTAATGCTTATGCATAACAATCAAATAAATTATTTTTATACATATGATGATGATAACAATGAGTCTTAACGAATAATAATTTTGAATGATGATCAATAATACTATTTTGGGGGTATGTAGAGAATTTGTCCGAATGTTCGATGAAGAAAAATCAGTCATGCGTTCAAGCTAACTGCATGAATCTAAAACAAGTATGCAAGTCATCTATTACGTGTGAATGCGGTTCCGAACAGCTCGTGATCAATCCACTAGCCTTTAGAGGTAATTTGAAATAAGTTAACTTAACACTCAATATAATCATATTATTCTTTATACTTCCCGATGGCTGAAGGTAAAAATTAAATTAATAAAATAAAGTGACCTTAAAAATAGTATTATTGTTTTTCCATAATGCCCTTTTTATTTATCAATTACCGACATCGATTAATGCTATTAAGCAGTGAGATACAAATACAAACTCTTAAATTTTACGTCCTTTGTAGCTTATTCAAAGTTAAGGCATATAAAAAAACGCGCTCCACTCATTTTCAACCAATTTTAGACCCATGCTAAATTTTGGTTTATGAAGTTTGCTGCAAGATCGAATTGAAGTGTATATAGTGACGCCGCTAACGATTTCTAAAAAAAAATATTACACTTAATACTAGATTCAAGTTTGGGATGTATAATGGTATTTTTGTTATATTTTTGATCTATCCTGAATGTTATTATCTAATGTCACATACACTGTTCTTTGAACTAAATACTTGTTCCTTCTTAAAGTAAAGATTAATCATGGTCCCGCCTTTTAATGAATTATATTATTGAAATATATTTTACAGTATTATATAACAATTACAAAGTACCATGATACTTAAATATTTGAAAAGTAAAATGAAAATACGCCTTAATGTCTAATTAAAATTAATTAATGAGTATTCAGCGAAATTGATCCTATATTAATACTCATAAATTGCATAGCATTTAATAGAAATTAGAGCTATAATCTTAAATACTAAAGAGCATTAAGCCTTTAAGTTATTTATCAGTGCAAGACATTAGCAGACTTTGTTGATTTTAAAGCCATAACTCATTGGCCTATTCAGGCGCCTAGCCAGGATTTTCTCAACGGGGGGGGGGACTGCGAAAATTTTGTTATATCATTTTTATTAATAATATAATAAAAATCAAGGACCAGAAGGGTGGTTCCTGCCAAGCCCGTTGGCCTACAGGCCGGGCAGGCAACTGTCGTAAATTTAGATTTTCGAGGAGGCCCGGGTAGGCACCATAAACAGATTTGGGCAATTTGAGCTTAATGAGATTTTTTATATTGTGATTATTTTGTTTTTGTGTATTAAATTGTATAATAACAAGAATCAATGATGGTTCTTATTAATAAAATGTTTTAAAAATTATATTAAATTATTGATAAAATATTGAATTTATTGTTTCAAGCCGGACAATTTGGGTAGCTCTAAAGATACTGGGCGGACTATAAGAAGGATTAGGGCGAGCCCAAATAGGCAATTTAGTGAAATATAAATTATGATGAAGATATAAATTCTGTGAATAGATTATAGATCGTTTAGCTTCAAACTTACATTTTTCCCGCCAAAAATCAATTTATTGGCTGAAAATAAATAATGAACGTTGCACGGTCGACGGCCAAACATTTTGTCCTATTCTGAGCCTTTTGCCCAGAGATCTAGCTTAGGAATTCACATGAAAGTGAGCATTAGCGATGATGTGATAATAATGCCGATTCTTTAATCAATGTTTTAACATACCATATATGGAGAATGTCGCTCATTGGTATATGTGGTGTTGGGAGAGAAAAAATGTGGTTATATCAGGCAATGGGTTAAATATAATCTAAAAGCTGTTCTGTTGTCGAGAGTATTCTTTGGACGAGAAATTTTTCAGTTTTAGACGAAACCATATACAATAAATTAATTATTGATTTTAGGACGATGTTTGTGCCATTTAAATTACTAGAGTAAATTTTGGCCAAAATTTTCTTGAGTCACTTGCGATAATTGACGAATATTGCCGAAACAAGATTTTAAAGTTAGTTAGAAATAGTTTTCTTATCGAAAACATTTGATTATTTATTAATTAAAAAATCAAGAGGGGCATTATTGATTTCCGATAAGCCTGATGAAGCTTTTCGTCATCACTGTTTCATATAAATTATTTGAGGTGCAATGTTATTTAATAGTATAATCCCCTCTTCAATGTCAAGAATTTTTTCTAAAATTGTTTGAATAGTAATCATGTATGGCTGAGAAGAGAATTCAAATATTTCGATTATCGAAAAGAATACCCCTATATTTTATAAAATTGCTACTTATAGCTGTGGGATGCTCGATAACTTTTTTCCCTGGCAAGCGAACAAGTAAGTTAATTCGTTAAAAGAAAAATAATGAGTTCAAAGCTTTTTGATAAAAATTGAATTTAATAATAAAAAGGATATGTATACTTTTAAGGTAGTTACAAGTGTCTTAGTCTTTTGTGCAACTATAAATACCTTCATTTAGAAATTAATTTATTATAAAAGAAATTGTTGTAATTTTTGCCAGGGGGAAAGTTCCGCTCTCCCCTCCCCTTAACTTGTCCAAAGACTAAAATTATTAAATTATTATGTATCAAATACATATTAGATATTATTTTTAAAATTCCAAAATTTACTTGTTATATAACTAGAGCCCTGCACGGGGCGCCCGAAGCCCGACCCGGCCCCGAGACGGGCCCGACCCGATCGCGCTTTGGGCCGGGCTCGGGCAGAATTTAATAAAACAATCGAGGCTCGGGTCGGGCCTAATGAGGCGGCCCGATCCGAGGCCCGAGCCCCGCCTGAATTGACTAAAGCACTAATCTTTTATAAAATATGATTTAAACAAACTCAACTCGATATTTAATAATTTTATCTTCGTACAACATACATAATATAGCTTCCAAGCTTCAGCTTTTTTCGCCTGTCTATTATAATATTTTACCTAAATTGCTCATCTTATTTTAGTATTTAATATTCATATATCTGTTACTTTAGAAATAAATTAAAGAAATATAAAAAAAAAATTTTTTTGGAACTGTTAGATAAAATATAATTTATATAGTTGGATTTTCAGTTTCAAATTATTAGCTGAATAAATTGTAGCGAGTGAAAATAAAATTTTATTTCAAACTTATCCTAGTTGTAAATTACAAGTAATAACAATTTAATGCATTATTTTTTAAAATTTTAAAATAAATTTTTAAAATGTTTAGTTTGAAAATCGGGCTCGGGTGCCAAAAATAAAAAAAAGTTGTTCGGGCTCGGGCCGGGCTTGGGCAAAATAAAAACTGAGACGTCAGGCTCGGGTGGGCTCGGGCAGAAAAAATTTCATTTTGCAGGGCTCTATATAACCATAATTTTTCCAAACAGCTCATTTTAAAAGTAAAGAATTTTGCAAGCTTGACATTAACAGGGCTGTGGTTTGAGAGACGATTGGACGTGAATAGAGCTTTGTGTATTCATTAATTTTGAACTGTTCCAAACTCGCAACCCTGTCAATGGAGTTGGAAAGTTGTCTGTGCAGGATGTTGTCCTTGGCACAGGCGCGTAGCCAGGATTTTCACGAGGGGGGGGATATCTAGGTTTTTATAAGTGTCTTAAAGCCTTTGATGTAAAACTAAACTTTAATATTTTAACCTATTTAATTTAGTTATTCATAAAAAAACAGGGGGTGGGGAATTTCCCGTTCCCCCCCCCCCCTCATTTACGCCACTGCCTTGGCAAAATATTAATTGGTTAAAGCTGTGAAGTGAATAGTAAACGGTCTTTTGGAAAGACTTTTGGAATATATTAATGATCGCAGTGTAGTGTAGGAGCCTGGGTTATGTATATTTAAAAAGAATGGAATAATCTTACAAATTTGAACAAAGAGTGATCAATGACAGGCAGGAGGGGCAGACGTTTGAAATGCTAAATTATAAAATAATGTTGGGCTAATTTAGAACGCTTATTTGTTAAATGAGTTTGTTTAAATCGCATCGGAGTGGCCTATAGGGCCTGACACAAGCCCATTGCAATTAATATTATTAATTTTTGTAACCCGACCCCGGGCTCTAGCTATGACGCATTTGAACGTAACAACTTGTTTAATTATACTTTTATTTGCTGAATCTTAGTGCTCGGAACTGTATAAAGTATAATTTTTTGGTAAAATCATGGTTACAAACGGCGATATCGTTATTCTAACAAAATCTATCTTGTTGTTTTTATGGGCTCTCAAAACCTTCAACTTATATATAAACTTGTGCAATGTAAAATGCTTCATATAATAAAATAGCATTAATAATATTGCTTTCGGTAAAATATAATTTACCCAAAAACCAATGTAAAAAAATCCTTTATAAGTAATAGTTGTATTTTAATAGGACTTAAGTTTGTTGAGTCACTAACTATATCACTTGTCCAGAGTATAGTTATATCTAATCAGGTGAGTAAAATATTAAGATTATGATTTTTATAAATAGATTTAGTAATTCGAATTTATATCCGTTTAACTATAATATTTTTAGTTTAGTTTTTTTTAGACCACTCTTACGTTATTATTCCGAGATTTGTACATTATTAATTCATCTTCCATTCATGTTTTTTAGAAAGTAGATATGCTCGATATTTAAACCTCAGCAGTCTATCCTTTATTATTTATCTGTTAACCGCAATTTGTTGTCTCCAAATAATGATTTTCCAAATAAGGATTTATCCAAGCTTCATTACTTAAAAACATTTATGATTTTTCATTTTCCTTGTTATTTTATTAGAAAAGGGCTTATTGAAAATACTATTTTGCAGGATTTTCATTGAAGTTGAATGCACTTATTTGAGTAATTGTTACCTATTTTATATAAATTTTTATTGAAATATGATTAGCTAATGCACAACACTTTTTATCAATTCCTTTCTCCGATAATAGGCATGCAGACTTTTAATCTGGGTCGATCAAAGTCTTTCTATCTAAGGTTGTTATGGGGCATATTTTATAATCTAGCCTAACCGGAGGGGGCAGGAAGGGGTAGCTGCCTCCTTTTAAAATATTTTTTTTATATAAAGCTATGGCTAAAATTTTATAAAATGTTTATTTTGGCCCTTTCTACTGATTTTTTCCCCCTACTACCTCTAATTTAATTCTAGTTAAGACCATGGATATAAGCAATTCAATTTACAAAGGGCATCGTTTATAGGTTAAGACTACAAAAATATTCCTTCTATGGGCGGAGTCAAGCTCGGCCCCTCCCCCCATAGCTGTCGCAATTTAATATCGCATATTCATTAACCTTAATTTGGCGACCTTATTCCCTAAAAAGGTTCATAACTTAAATATGGAGCTTCTTTCTTGATCCGCGTGATCTAAAAAGCAATAATGACGTTTTTAATTAATTGACGATGATTTTATGGACGAGTAACTTTGTAAAATTATGATGGGTATTATTATAGTAAATCCGTTTTAATATTTAATAGAAATTGAATCGCGTTTTCTTAAAACAACAAAAAAAATTCCAAATATTTTGTAGAAATATATTTTTAAAGCCTATTTTCACTTTGGTAAAAAAATTGGGGAGAGGGGGAAATTCAAAAGTTTTCTTACAAATTAAATTTAAAAAAAAAATTCCTAAATATTTTAAAAATGGGGATAGGATAACCTTTACACTTTCACTTCTTTTTAGTGTATGCTAACTCAAATAAATAGACTGCTTTATTAATAAAAAAAAACATAGAGAATCATGGGCGTAGTCAGGCAAATCCAAAAAATTGTAGAAATTTAATCAAATTAGGTTAAAATTTAAAAAAATTGTTATTTTGCCCCTTTCTCATTATTGCACCCCTCTAATTTTAATCCTCGCTACGCTTATGTAGAGAATTACAAATATAATTTGGTTATATTTTACATAAATGGTCAAGATGACTATTATGCACCCCTAAAAGACAGATTCTTCCATAAGTTATAAATAATACGAAATATTTGTTTTTTAAATCTTTTCTTTGTTTTTATGAGTTAAAATACATTGAGGAATAGCTAGCACTAACCGACTAGCACCGACCCCTATTTTTTCAAATTTCTTAATTTAACTTGTAATAATGCAAACAAAAATTAAATTCTTAATAGAGTTTTTATATAAAAAATCCCCTTAAGATAAAACTAAATTTGTCTAAAATAAACAACCAAAAAAATTCACGTGCAAAATACAAAATTCTGTCAAGGCTACTAATAGCCCCCAAAAACCGTTTTATCTCTATAAAATTTTTAATTTTATTTTTTCAAACAAATTTTTTTATACCTTATGACAAAATACATATGATAAATTTAATGTTTTATTATGATTATTTTTAAAAATAATTGAAAATATAAAAATAACCTCGGTTTACTACTAGCCCCGTTCTCCCCTATTGGGCGTTTTGCATAAATATAATTGTTTAGCTTAAGCACGACCATATTTCAGATTAAAAGAATATGATTAGGTTAGTATTATAGATAGAACGACTTGTAAACCAAAATGCATGCCAAGTTTCTATTTCTCCTTCACCCTTCACATTAAGAATTGTATAATAGTCTCAAATATGCAATAATTTATCAATTACCCTCCCTTGAACTTAAGGTTATTCTAATCGGTCTGGGCCTAAGTGCAAGCAGGCTTTCAAGCGTTTTGATAATTGGCTCAACGCTCAAGGATCGGGCAGGGAACGAGCCCTGCCTTGCTGGTCAAGTGTAATGCCGATTTTGAAAAGTGGGTTGATAAACTACTAGGTCGCCCCGTTCGATCGATAATTTATAATACTTAAGCCACCCCCATCACCCTCGCTACCCACCACCTAATTTTAGAGTATATAAGTGCGTGTTGTGTTTGTTAGCACATGTACGCTTAGACTCTCTGTTCGTGCTTAAACGGACATACGGCGTTTTATAAAGGGACCCATTTAAATCCTATCCCTGAGTCGTTCCGTCACTGATGCTTGATCGGCCATAAGCTGTGAGGGAAGGAGTGGGTGCAATGCAAGGGTAGAAATAGTGTCCAACGCGAAATGCATTATCGGCACACCCAGCAACTCCCTACACATCACATTATGCACATGTATATATATGTTATGTATTACAGTAATCTGTATGGGTATACATATTACATACACAGTGTCATTAAATAGGTTCAAACAGTGAATGCTATATGAACATATCTCAATATAAAGGGGCGAGATGGGAGGGAAAGGGGCAGGAGGGATTGTTAGGGGGGGAGGAAAGGGTTCCATAATCAACGTAAATATCAATACTACATTGACACTTAATCCCTACCCCTTATTTCTAATGAATCCCATCCCCTTCCATTACGGTGTATAAGTTATTCGCTCACAACTTACATCACAACAAGCTTGATCTTTAAATGCCTTAAAATTTTTTGAAAAAAGCTTCAAATGACCCCACATGCTTATTGCCCGCAGTCGGTTAGGCGAGCAATCAATAATTCAACATGCCGCAATTACAATGCGAACGCACCATAATTTTACTTTATTAGATTAAGCTCCCATTCTCCCGCCTTTCTGATCCACCTTTATATTGGCCATAAAGTTTATATAACTTTACGACTGGAGCCCGCATCGATTATAGGTTGAGAATGTTATGCTCATATTTGCCGACCGTTCAATATCCCTTGAATATTGTGAATTATGAAACTTCGCGAAATACAATAATTGTCTGCTAATTTATTACATTTAGACCCATCCCGCATTTAAAATTCTTCTCGACAATCATTCTTGTGCATACCTCAGGATAAAGTGGACCCATACCATTTGTTGAACTTTGTTTGATATGAAATTCTAGGCGGTATCATGTTAGGAAAAATTTACACCATAAATTACCATTTTATAAGCAGTGTTGGACTCATCTTTTTCCTACAAAAATACTTGGCCTTAGAAATTTACGTAGACCCCAAAATAGTTATTAGTAAGTTTATTTTTGTTTATTTTTCGCTGGCAAAAAATGAAATTTGAAAATAATCATACTATTGTTTTAATTTGAGTGTTTGCAGTTTTTGGCTGATGATCATCGATTTTTTTAAACTCTGGAATTTGTCCGTCTAGTAGGAGGAAATATATATAACGGTGTACAACAATATAAAGTTGAGTTTTCCCTTAAACAATACTCTATTGCATGGTACCGTGTGGACAATTTAGGGGAGATGCTTTAAATTTTGCTTCTTTATACGTACAAAAGTGATTTTGGTAAGCGCTCAATAAATTACCCGAACCCATGGGCGTACCCATGTTTTATATTAGAAGGACAAAACGTTTAAAAGTTCATTTAGAGGGGGGCAAAACATTTATTTTTTTTAATTTTTCAATATTTTTGCATTGAAATTTTTTTTTCTTCGTAAATTAGGGGGAGGGGGGGGGCGGCCTGGGTACGCCCATGCCCGAACCATTTGTAGTCTTACTTATTATTAAGTTACCTTAATGGTAAATTTGTAATTAGCAATAAACTCCTTTTTCAAACATCATCACTCACGCCTGAATTATAATCATTGGCTGACTTAAGCTTCATGATCACATAAAGTTTATAAGAGCAGAATGAGTTTTTATTTTAAAAAACTGTATTTGATAACTCTTAAAAAAAGCAACGAATTAAAAATTCCTCATTTTTATTAACCAACTGAACATTATTTTATGTCATACTTAATAAAAATCATTATAATATCTCAGATTTTATCAGTAGAATGCTTAAATTTTAGATTTAAGTTTGATGCGCCCTTAAATTATCCTTATCTGTCGAGATAAGTGGGATTTTGTATCAATTAATCAAGAATAGGCAGACAATGCACTTATACAAAAAAATTTTGCACAAAATGATTATCCTGGCTAGGATAAAATTTTTAATTAAAATTTGTCAATCACGGTTAGCGGTAATCCCTTCTCCATCTCCTTATTAGGACAGGGTTGAAAAATTGTGGATTTTAAAATTATTAGTAAGCTTAAATTTACATTTAGAACGGTTAAAATAAATAAAGGTTTTTATAAATTAAATTTATTTCGAAATTTTAGATAAAAGTTGTTTGGGGCGCAAAAAGTGGGCCGCGTTCAGAATGATCGCGATGCGATGCGAAAATAATGGACATAAATAACTGGAAGAAATAATGCCATATTTTTTTTTAGTCATCCAACAAATTTAACATAATATAAAATTCCCTATAAATAGGAACAAACATTTGTAATCTGTGCTCATAATTTCGTTTCACATCGCATCGCGCTCATTATGATTTATGAACGCAGTCTAACTTCAAAAATATAGAACCGGGGAACGTAGGGGTGTAAGATTTTTGTTTTTAAAGGTAATTTTTATTATTACCAATGTTTTATCATTAAATCGGGCAGATTATGAACTAATGATTGATTTTGAGTTGAGGAGACATTTTTTTATCCGTTAGAATTAAATTTAATGACCCTTTAGATTTCCGCACTTTAATAACAACAGGGCGATTCAGAACTTCTAACCTCATTTAAAGTTCAAAGGAAACTTCTATAAAACTACTTTTAACTGTCTTTCAAGGTAGTTGTTAAAAGTGTAAGGGCAGTTTAGAAAAAACTGCACAAACCCAACGAATTTCGAGTATCCACTTTTCCTCATTTAACAATATTAAACAGAAGTATGTGGAGGGCAGATAATGATATTAATGGTGGATAGCATTTAAGCTATCGATATTGGCTCCCAACTTGTTACTCTTACAAAATAAATCGATCCCAGTGCGCGTCTCAGATCATCTCATTGCAGGGTAAAGGAGCGACAAATTGTGCACCATGCATGTACTACGATTCTTTTCGGATACTCTATATTCCATTTCATCCAATTACAATAATTAGGGTTTTTCATGACCGGGTTTACAATCTATGAGGTTGAGTAATAATAAGCTAACCCTACTTCCTAACATATTAAAAAGCCGCTTTGTATTAATTTATTTATTAATTCATAATTAAATAACGCTATTTACACGGTCCAACAAGAGAAATCATCCGGCAAATCTATTTGCAGATTCTGCTAGAGTTTTTAACGGTGAACATGTATATTATTTATTTTTTCCTATACGTCAAGTTTTTAAATATTTGCTGTTAATGTTGCTAAAAACAGCGATTTTGGCGTTTTTAAAACGTCACTAACTTGCAAATTAATCATTAATATTTTTATTTAATAAATTTTTATAAACAAAAGGAAGAAAAATCTATTACAGATTTTTTTGATCTTAGCTTAATTAATTTTAGAGTTATAGACAAAATTAATTATCCATATCCTTTTACATTGACGAATTGTCTCAGATTTCAGTTCGCTCTTCCTTCCCTTTAGAACTAGGAACAGAGACCTGCATGGTCCAAAATTTTAGGGTCAGGCCTAGCCCATACCCGCACAATTTATTTTTTTCGGTCCGCCCACAGCTCCCGATAGAACTTAAAAACTGGCACCGCATCAGGCCCGCACTATTCAAATAAGTCGACATTGGTTTAAAATTAAATATTTTTATAAAAAACGTTATGAAAGTATTGTTCATAAAGTAACTAAGATGGAGCACATAAAATCGGCTGGGGCGATTAGTCAATGTATGATAGGGATAATTTAAATTTGTCTATAACTCTAAAATTAATCAAGCTAGGATAAAAGAATTTGTGATGGATTCCTCTCCCCTTTATTTGCAAACCAAATTTATTAAATTATTTACCAATAATTTTGTAAGTTAATAGACGTTTAAAAAACGTCAAAATCGCTGTTTTCAGCAACTTTGCCAGCAAATACAAAACTTGAAGGAAAAAACAAAAATATTTGTGTTCCGCTTAATCTACCAAAATCTGCAAACAGTTTCCGGCTGATTTTATAAGTCTATTATTTGTAGGCCAGTCCGAAATTGTCCTCATTTATTTCCTTCTATCAGTCACTTGCATAATACCATATTAAATTTCATTATTTAAACGTTTTATTACAGTTTTAGACATGGGCGTAGCCTGCATTGGAATTAGAGGGGGGCAGTAATGATTTGGGGGGGGGACAAATGAACACTTTTTTGAAATTTTGGCCATAATTTTAATTAATTTCAACATATTTTTAGATTTAGAGGAGTGCAGCCGCTCCTCTCTGCCCCCCCCCTGGCTACGCCCATGGTTTTAGAGGTCTTTTAGTTTCAAGACTGCTTGTTGAACCACCTTCAATAAAAACCGTATTCCTCTTTAAACCTAATTTCTAGACATTTCATTAAAATATTTAAAAGATTGAGAATGATTTAGCCATGTATTATGTGATCTTAAATATAAAATCAAAAAAATTTAAGTAATATAAAAATTACGATAAGAAAATGCACAAGATAAATAAAGATCTTTGTAAATATAGAGATAAGTGGGAATAAGGTTGAAAGGACTGACCACCAGCCTACATGCGTACGCAGGGGGGGGGCAGGGGGGGGGCGGCTGCCCCCCCCCTAATTTTAAAAATAAGATTTTTTCAATACAAAAACCCTCAAGAATTAAAAAAAAATTTGTTTTGCCCCCCCCCTAATTTTGCTCTGCCCCACCCTCATTAGGCTCTGCCCCACCCTAATGTGGCTCCCCCCCCCTCCGAATAGTCGAGACCTTTTTTTTTTTTTTGCTCTCAGGAAAATTTTAGAAAAAAATTTTTTTTTTAATCTGCCCCCCTCTAATTCAAAACCTGCGTACGCCCATGCCAGCCTAGGTAATAAACAGTCATAAGGAAAAGAATTAAAATGTATAAACAACCTGGCCTGTCTTTTGGTTTCCAGTTGAGATAAGGAAGGGCTACCAAAATTATTGTTTTTAATTGAAACCCTCTTTACCATATACCAAGCAAGGGCCAAATCTCGTAAAGGTGGATCACTTCTTTATCTTTCAATCGGTTTCATGAGGCGGAGTTTGGTTAAATTTAAACAAAATAATTGAGAAATTGTCAAATCAAAGCTTGTTGCAGTTATAAAATTTTTGCATAAGGTTAGATAAAATATCTTAATGATTGAATAACATTTTGTTAAAAGTTGGAGGTTACTGTGCACAAGTCAAAATTTAAAACGGCTTTTACACAAATCAAATTTATCTTAAGTCAAATTATAAATAAATGCCCTAATGTTATGAAATTTAAACATTTTCATTTTCCGATATAGTATTTTTTGAGGGTAACGATTATTAAATGATACTCCTCCATCCATTATACCATTATATTATAATGTAGATGTACACCAAAGTGATATTTATTTTTAATATTTATTGAATATATCCCCGATTTTCTATAGAAATTATGCGGGATTTTAAAATATTAATGCATATTATGCGTATGACTTATATCAATGTACAGGCTTTTATAAAGCAATTAATAAAATCTGTCACTCATTTAAATACAATTTAAAATTGAATAATACTCGAATTTTTTAGGGGATTAAAAATACTATTTATACTAATATAATTTTTAGAAATTAGGTGTAATACTTTTCATCTTATAATCATTTTTGGTTAAACGCCTAAATTAATCTCAGTATTTTATGTCTAACTCCTAATAATAATTTGCCCGCCTCCTCTCACGTATGCAGATTTCAAAAATCTTATATATAAAATTGAAACTATGTGTGTGTGTATATATATGCCGCCACCAATTTTGGAAAACTACCTGACCGATTTGGGTCAAAATTTCACAGTTTATTCCTGACACTCCGGAGCATGTTATAAGATTAGTTCGAGCCAAATCGGTCCAGTAGTCTTCGAGTATTCGTACGCGTTGCACTGTATACGGAAATAGAACAATAGGAGTAGAACATATAGACATCAAACTTTATTTTTACATCAATAACCGCTTTATCATCAAATATGCCCTAAAATTCTAACATAATTTAATACACCTGGGTAAATGGCAACACAACGTTTGCCGGGTTCATATAGTCTTATATATAAAAAAGGAACCAAAACATCATTACATTAAAATCAAGCATAGTTTTTGCCTATTAATGGAACCGTGGTCTTGTCAATGTCAAGTAAAGTTGATACCATGCCCCCGCCACATATAAAAATATGCCAATGCCTAATATATTTGTAATAGAAGCCGGGGGGGGGGGGGAGCGGGTGGAATAAGTCATGACTTGATCCTTTATGGTTTATATATGTTCGCGCGTAGCTTTTAAGTCAAATTATGCCCGTTGTCGGTCGGAGAAATGGCTTGTCTTCGGATGGCCTATTGATTTTTTAAGTGGTGCCATGTTGCGGTTAAGGAAGCCTTTTGCATGTGGACCCCAATAAGTTTTGATTTAAGAGGGCTTATGAGGTGTGGTGGTGTCAAATATAAACCCAATCTCACCACTTAATTCTCCATATTTTTCCTCATACATTTTATTTTCATACAAGGTTTAACCGTTTATAAGACTTTTAAATTCAAATTTAAGCTTACACGTGCGTTATCCATTAAAACTACCCTATATATTTCTTAAATATATACCAAACCAAATATATATAAGATTAAACTCATCCAAATGGTTAAATCTTTGAAGAAATCCTTCAATTACCATTAGAGTAAATAATATTTCTTCAAGAGAGTTTAGGTTAAAAAATTTGATATGCTTTGTCTGGTTCAGGTTTGTTCCAAAACGTGCCGGGTCAGGTCGTGTCGAAGAATATGCCTCATTTATCCGCTTAAAGGAAATTGAGATTTAAAAGGACTTCTGGATATTTGAATTAAAAATTAAAATAAGAACTTAAAAGTTAGGGTAAACTTTAATTGTTTTATTTATAAGCTATTTATTAAAGGGGGCTATGATTAAATAAATTTTATGTTAAAAATAAGCCAAGGCAAAATATTTTTCAAACTTGCTAACCTAAATTTATACTTATAGGTATACCATTTTTTCATTTAAAAATTCCTAATACAAATGACATTAATTAAAATATTAAATTGTGGCATGAATTAGTTTGATTAAGCTGATACATTAAGTTGTGGGTGAAATTTAATACACTGCAGTCTTTGTCACTTTTGGATCGGGTGGGCAAATTATTCTTATAAGGGTCAAGTTGGATTCAGATTAAAAATTTGAAGCTTTTTTGGTTTGGGTTAAAGTGACTTTGCAGGGTCCTAATCGTGTCAAAGATGACTCCATTTGCAATATTTCTTTTAACGAAATTGAGACTTAAAAGGCTCGCAAGATATTTTCTTTTATAAATTGAACTATGAACTTGAACTAGTCAGTTTTAAGGTGAATAATTTTTATTACTCTATTTATAAGCTATTCATTGCACATTTTATAAACCTGCTCTCTTTAAAAATGATTTTTTAAAACACTTAATTTTTTGCTTATCGTATAACATCCATTTAATAAACCAATACTCTAATTTAAATTACATTTGTTTAAAATAATTTGTAAACAAAATTTGTGGCATCATTTATTTTGTTAACGCTTCGACGATTATTTGACGTTGAAATTAAGCACATAACGCTATTTCTCATCACTTTTAAGTAGGGTCGACTTTAATTTTATATCGGGTCGGGTTTGGGTACTAGTTGAAGATTTAAAAACGCTTTCGATGGGTCAATATAAGGGTAAAACATGGAAGCGGTCGGGTCACGTTTAAGTTAATAAAATTTATTTTGCAGCTCTCAACATACACTTACATCATACTAAAATATCATATCTTATTTTATGACAGACTCTAAATATCTCGAATTTCGAGGTCGTGAATTTGTGAGAGTTACGTTCAAGGAAGAGATGAGTACAGAGGTCGAGGAGATTGCATTTTGGATCCAAACCAGTGTAGGAGATGGCCTTCTCTTTGCCACTACCAGTTACCGTGGTCAAACAACTTACATAGAATTATCCTTAATCGAATCGTCGTTAAAGATTGACCTTAATTTTGGGAGTGGTCCTATAGTAAGTGGTTCATTATTTAACAAAGTTAATGAAAAACAATATAGAATAGTGTTTATACTTCGGGGGGAATATATCAATTTTTCCCCCAACTAAAAAACTATTGCTATTATCTCGAATGACACGAGTTATATACGCAATTAACTCATTCGTTCTTTTAATGAGAGTAGTTTGTTAAATTAGTCAAGTTTTTATTGTCTGGCGAAGTCATTATAACAAGTTACCGTTCCTCCAACTCCTAGTCCTCAAATTAAATTGAATGTGCCCACAAATATCGATTAGCGACGCTAGCATTAAAGTTATTATTGGTTAACCATCAAATAAGAGCTATATAAATTAATAAGGCTCCATTGTATACCTTTCTCCAATACCATAGTTATTCTATCGTCCATTTTTGGTTCACTTGTGAATCAAGCCTCTAGCCATATTCTAGGCTCATAGAATAACCTAGAGTACAAAATATAAAATAATTAAAAATTCAAATAATAATTGACCATTTAACCAACCTATTTTAAACGTTACAATCTTACTCCACTGCAGAACAATAATCTGTTGTCAAAATTGACAACTTGAGTTTATTGATTGGTTCCCTAATATAAAATTCTGTCATATACATGGTAATGGTAAATAATTTTGAATCCTTTTCCCTCCTGATTTAAGTTGACACATTGCAATCTATATTTAACATATTTTCAAATTGATTGATTGATATTAGGGCTAATTTTTTGAGATTGTCTTAGCTTGCTTCTAAGCCATTTATTATATGTAATCTGCTGATAATCATCTATAAATGTAAATTTTTGTTTTTAATCCCACCCGTCCATTTTCTACTAATGTCCACATCCATGGGCGTGGCCAGGTTTTGGATTAGGGGGGGGGGGCGAAACGTTCAAAAGTTCAATTAGGGGGGAGGGGGGCAAAACATAAATTTTTTTATTTTTAAGGCTTTTTGCATTGAAAACAAAATTCGCCATTTAGGGCGGGGGGGGGGGGCTGCCCCCCTGGCTACGCCCATGTCCACATCTTAATATAACTAACGCGACGTTAATAAATGTTTTCAATTAAATTGATTTTAAATTTTTTGTTTATCAAATAGGTGTTCCGACAGGGTGACAACTTAAGCGACGGTGAATGGCACTACATCATGTTTAAGCGGTACGGGCAAAGAATGGAGATTAGGTTGGATGACAAAGTCCCCGAAATATGTAATTTATTAGATGTCTGCCAATAAAAATTATCATAAATGCTATAAAATTATAATTTGTCAAACTTTATACTAATATGTTTTGCACGTAGAAGTCTTATTTTTTGTTTTGCAAACAAAAGCTGTAAGGTTAATAAACAATTTGGCGTGGCTTTAACTTTTACTAAAATAACTACAAATAAACGAATTTTGCGCACCTTAAGAAGGAATTTTCAATAACGTCGTAAATTTTATGCTTTTTAAAATTTAAACTAGCTAAATCGTTTAACATTGAGATTGATTTAGACATTGCTGATGGGTTTTCGGGATAATCAATTCTAGAGTTTTTAAATAATGTTATATAAGGTATTTAATACAAGCTAAATTGAACTTTATAATTATAAAATGTTGTCGGAGGGAAGATGTAATTATTATTAGACTATAATTAATTAAAAATAGAAAGGTATTGAAAGTCAAAAGTGGTGGCACTTCAAAGAGCATTTAATTGATAACAAATAATTAAAAATATTTTTTAGGTTGTGGCCATTCAAATAATAATTAGAATTTCAAAATATAAATTAATACCAAAGCCAATCTTCCTTACATGGTTAGGGTATAAAAATAATAGAAAAGTTGAAAAATATATGTTGCGACATAGGCAATTTTTTTAACTGGTTTAATCGTCTTTTAATTTCCATCATTGTTATTAAGATTAAATATAGGGAATATTTTTTAATTCACATTTGTCATAAGTAGAAATGCAATATAATAAATTTAAGTTAGAAATGTGAAAGAACATTTTAAACATTTTGGTAATCATAATCTATTAAATTTTTTATTTTTTTAATAGGCAAAATTTATAAACGCCAAATTTCGCTAATATTTCTGAACAAAGGCGAAAAATGGTAGTGTCATTTGAACAATTATGGCTTACATATGCCTGGGACAGTTAATCACTGTCCAGGGTTTAAAATGTAAAGTTTCTCAATTGCATGTTGATCTTAATTGTTAAAGGCTTTTTATTACTAATAAATTAATTGTCGTTTTCCATTCGTAGCGCAACCGATTAATTTATCAGATTGCTCAACCCTTTGGGCATTAATTAAATCTATAAATTTAAATTTAAAAATTATAGACACATTACCATCAACTGCACCGTATACGAAAGGCACAGCGAATATTAGTACCACTTTGCCGCTCGATTACAGCCAATGGGACTCCTCCTTAAATCCCGTTCTGCGCTATAGGGCAATTGATATAGCCTACAAACCAGTAATGTCTGCTGAGCCAGATTTAAGATCCATTCCAGTTAGTCGTCAGTCGGGACTTCGCCATGGTTTTGTAGGGAAGATGAAGGCATTCACGTTCAATTCTCTGGCCCTGTTTGACATTTTGTCGGGTGGCCCCGTAACAGATGAAGATAGCAGTGAACGATCGATCAGCATTGAAACTAATGTGGCCGCAATCGATTCAAACAAATTTGAAAGTGGAAACATTTCACCGTTCGGGGGACAAAGTACTCCAGCTAAGCTAGGTCATGGCCCACAAACTTCTAGTCTCGGATCTGAAAATGCTTACGGATTGTTTGTGGCACAGCCAATTACTTTCAATACGGCAGAAACATTTTTAACGCTACCCAAACCAGCTCAGGACATCAAGATGAATATATATTTTCGATTCAGAACCACCTCATCTGTCGGGATTTTGTTCTATTATGAAGGATTAGACATGGTAGATTATTATTAAACTGACAAACTTACAGTTTACCTTTTTAATTTTCCTTGTACCTAGCTAGAAGCATAACTTTATCAAAAATTAAGATTGAATAATTAATGTTTTAACTTATATATTAGGAATTTCTTTGCATCGAGTTGGTAAAGGGGCACATAAATTATGTATTCAATTTTGGATCTGGACCACAGCTCCTGAGATCAAGTACAATTCATAAACTAGACGATAATAAGTGGCACGAGGTGACGGTGTCCAAAACCAATATAAACGACCATGTTCTAATAGTCGACTTTTCGGTGTCTAAGACTATTTCACAAGGTACTAAATTATTTTTATTACATTTAAAATTATTGTATATTTTTTATAACCCACTTTTACTATTGAATTAGTTGAACGTTAGGAAAAAATACATATGAATCAAATTTTAAATCCACTCAATCATAAATGATTTACCAAATCGTTTTTCTATAAGCTCTTATTATAATTTAAAAAAAAATTCATTACACTTTAGATGCCAAGTTTAAATTCTTTGATGGGCAAAGTGGAACGATTTACGTAGGCGGTGTGCCTGAGCAAATTCTAAATTTCCCTCCCGGTCTAGTGCAATCAAAGATTGGATATCAAGGTTGCCTTGCATCCTTAAATGTTAACGGGTGGGAGCCAGATTTACTGGTTGACTCCCTTTTTAAATTTCAACCTCCTCAATTAGAGCCTGGTTGTAACGGGCCAAAGGAACAATGCCTCGCACAAACGCCTTTGACTATATTATGTGAAAATGGGGGCAAATGCTTGCAGCATTGGGATTCATGGTCTTGTGACTGTTCCTTGACAGGATTTTCCGGATTACGGTGTTCAGAATATGGAGCCGCGTTTAGGTTTGGAGCCGTGTCAGCAGGCATACCATATACAAATGGAGGTATTGTCTCTTATTATTTTCCCACTTACGATCAGGCTGATTCAAATTACGAAACAATGGCTCTTGGCTTTGCTACGGCCTACGCTGACGCAGATATAATGAGTGTCCGCAGTTCACATAGCAACGATTACTTGGAGATAGGTCTTAAAGAGGGTCATCTCGTTGTTGTAACAGATTTGGGGGCTGGAGAGAAAACGCTTATGTTGCATAAGCGCGAAAACCAAAATGAAAAAGAACTCAAATCAAAAAGAATCAACACCAATAAAAATCCAGGCTTGGCCGATGGTGCCTATCATGTTGTTAATTATTTGAGACGAGGGCCAAACATGACAATTCAAGTAGACGGTTACTCCCTTACCCGTGCCTTTCCAGAAATGGGTATTAAAGATTCAGGTAGACCATGCAATTAATTTGCAAATCAGTTAGTTGTATAAAAGTTATGAGTTCTCTAAAGATAAAATTTCTATGATACAAAATCTATAATTAATATAATTTTGAAATAAGTAATAATTATAATTTTTACTACTATTGCTAATTTGGTACATTTTCACATAAAATTCCTAGAAAAGCGAACTAATTTAGCTAGCATTTGATTTTAGTTACTTTCAATATAAAACTTTTACTTTGTCATTGAATAAAATATTATAATTTACAAATTGGTTTATTTAACGCTTTCTATTTAAATGATGTTTAGCCGTATTTAACAGCGTTGCTGAAATTTATGTGGGTGGAAGTTCAATATATAAGAAAAGGCGCAAGCGAGATATTTCAATAATATTTGAATCAACCTTTAACTCGAGAAAGAAAAGAGCTCCCAAGCCACATTTTATAGGCCTATTGTCTGCTGTGTCTTTTAACGGGCTTATGGTGTTAGAGGAAGCTTTGCGCGGAAACTCAAATATTTTTGTCGAAGGCGATGTAGAAAAGGTTACCTCTGTAGTTGATGAATTAAAGAGACTAGCGGCCCTAACTGCCATAACAGGCAATATACAACAATCATCACAGGTTAATAACGACCAATTTATAATAATTTGCCAAACATTTGATTCTGAAATAAACTAATTTTATAACATTTATTATAGAAAATAATCACTATCACAACTACAGCGTTTTCATCATTGATACGCGGCAGTTTAAATTGTGTAGACAATATTAAAGACAGAATAGAGTGCAGTTCAACTGCTATATCCTCAGGTACAATTTCTGAGTGACCATTTACAATATAATATATCATATAATTTTTTACAGATAACAGATTGGTCACAGGTATTATAACAAAATCCCCAACACTTAGTAAAAAAGTTAAACTCAAAGGTCTCGAAAAAACTATTGGAGGTTTTAATTTTTTTCACTTGATATTTATTCTATACCTTAAACTTAATAATCGGCTTTAATTAATTAGTTATTATAGACGATGATGATTCTATAATAGAAGATGAGGATGGTTCCGGTTCAGGATATTTGGGGAAAAATATTTATTTAAATGATAAACATAGCGAAAATGATAAGCATATAGCAAATCCAAATAATGCAAATCAAAATATACCAATAAACTCAAAAAAGATGGAAATATTAAGAACAAATGCAACCACAGCCACTATCACTATTACCACCTTTCCCGATATTAGATCCATAATATCATCAACATCGGCTATTAAGACGATGGGCCTTGAGCGTAAAACTACGATTGCGGGTAGGGGAAACAGTAAAAACAATAAATATAAGGTAATCGCCAACGGAACAAGTCTTTTATTATATCCTACAAAGCCTAAAAACAAAAAGAGTGGTTTAACCAATTCCACGCAACCTCCATCAAGCAAACACCATCAATCAATCCCAAAACGAAAAACGCCTTCCTATAACTTCTTTAACCCAAAGCAATCCAAACTGTTCATTTTAGTATGTTCAATCGTAGCCACCCTATTGTTGTTTATTTGCTGTATATCTGTGTGCTGCTGTGTTTGTACTCACCGAAGACGACAACGTTTAAAGCTAGCCAATAAAGCGACAGCCGCAACTACCGCTGCAAGCGAATCTTTGCTACCTGATTATGGAAAAGAAAAATCGGGGTTATTAGCAGAACCAGGGTTTGGGAAAAAGCCGTCTTACCTCCCAAAACCTACATCAACCATGATGGAGAAAGTTAGTAAAAACACCCATAATCGTCAGGGTAATCATTACACTCGACCTATTCCAATGGCTTCGAACGGCAAGAAAACAAATTATACTCCTACTAAAGGCCATGCATTAAAATCTAGCACATCAGCGACAACTACTATGATGAAATTTAGCAAAAGCGAAGATGCCGTCTATCAAAATCTAAACGCTACAACGGCAACTGAAGATGATGCATCGTCCATCCTATTCGACAGCTACACTTTACCTCGAGTAGACACAAGCGAAAATAGCACAATAATGAGTCGAATAGAGGGCGACACTTTTTCCAATAAATATGCCCCAGGATCGACCCCAAACGCGAAATGGTCTTCAAAAAAATCGAAAGATTTAATGGGAACATGGCCAGCACCAAAAGCTCCTGACAAAACTAGTGAACGTTGCGTTGATAGCGAAAGCGATAATTCGTCACTTCCTTTATCCACGAGTGAGAGCGTTGGGGCTCGTTATAAAGACGCGAACGGAATTTTGACTGGGAAACGAAGCGAACGGAAAGCGATGCTTAGTAATGCCTCATCGGGGAAGCCTATGAAAGAGTGGTATGTGTAAATCAAAGAAATAACACATAATTCCTTTCACCGTTAACCCAAATTTAGTCTGAAAGATGTTAAAAATTCATCTATCAGTCATAGATTTCTATGGCATGATTACGTTTGGCTATCGCGAAGTCGTTGATCTGTTAATCTTGTGGAATTAGCATTCTATTTTTAAAGCATGCATTTATACATCATTCATTTTGCGTCTTTCATTTAAGATTCAAACCTTTGCCATTTACTTACACATAATTTAATGACAATTACCGTAAACAATTTATAATTATGATTGAAAAACCAAATAAAGAAGGTGACTATCATTAGTACATGTTCTAACAATCTTACTTAGATGTTATGGAGATATACCTTTAAAAATTAATATATGCACAACCATGGGCGTAGTCATTGGAATTAGAGGGGGGCAATAATTATTTAAGGAGGGGCAAAATGATAATTTTTTGTAATTCTAGCCATAATTATATTATATTCTAAAGAATTTTTGAATTAGAGGGGAGCAGCCGCTCCCCTGGCGACGCCCATGTGCACGACCCTATAGAGTCCTTAAGTCTAAGCAAATTTAATGTGCATAATAATATTCAGAGAATATTCATAAATTTACAATAGATATTCTTTGTCTTAACGATTACTTCTTTAACTCATTAATGCCTATCCGCTGCTTTAATGAGGTTCCCAATAGGGGGTTAAAAAGTTGGCGTTGCGATATTATTTAAATATGAAAATCTAGAAAGTAGTATAATGTATTCCTTTTTTAATTTAAACTTTTAGTTCCCAATGAAAAGGATCTTTATTATTAGCTTGATGAAACTATAACAATTTGTACAAATATTACTTACCTTAAGTACCATTATATTAGTAACTTAGTCTTTTGTAGCATTAGAACAGCTGTGTTTTTGAAAATATTTGATGATTACATTACAATTCTTTTTAATTGCTATGCAATTTATGGGCTCGTTTTTTGGTTGTCCGTCCGTTGTCCGTCCGTCCGTTACCCTCCTATCTATTTGCATTGGGTATATTAGGTTATCGCTTTTTTAAATTAAGGCATGAGAAAGAAGTGCCCCACCCCTCATCTCTATCTCCCTCGCTGTGTTATTTTTTAAATTAATGCATAAGAGGTGGCCCACCCCTCATCTCTATATCCCTCACTTTCGGGCGGGGTCGGGTTTTAATTGCTAAGTAAATTTAATGCATAAGTATTAATTGCTATGCAATTTATGGGCTCGTTTTTGGTTGTCCGTTGTCCGTCCGTCCATTACCCTCCCTATCTATTTGCCTTGGGTATATTAGGTTATCGATTTTTTCAATTAATGCATGAGAAAGAGGTGCTCCACCCCTCATCTCTATCTCCCTCGCTGTGTTATTTTTTAAATTAATGCATAAGAGGTGCCCCACCCCTCATTTCTATCTCCCTCGCTTTCGGGCGGGGTCGGGTTTTAATTGCTACGTTAAATTATTATATAATAAACATAAAAACTCGGGCCTTCGGCCCTCGTGGGAAGGGGGAGAAGGGAAGGGAAGAGGGGAAGGGAAGGGGGACGACTCATCTGTACTTCGTATAAATGTATCATATTTGCTATGCAATTTATGGGCGAGAAAGGTGGGAAGGGGCGAGAATGCCTATAGGGGGGTATTAAATGCCTAATGATTAATTAATTATTTATACAAATTTTCCATTATAGGCAAAATGTAATATAGGCAAGGGTTAGGGTTAGATTTGGTGTTTGCATCTAGTTGCGTATTACATTAGTTTTTATGGCCTTTAGTGATTATGGGTCTAACAAACATTATATTATAAAACAACACAATATTAAGAATTTGCAGAATTGTTGGGAGAAATTTTTTGTTGAATTTGAACAATTTTTAATTAAAAAAATCAAAAATTTGGCCAATGGTCACTTTTTCTCTATTGGTCAGTACCAACAGATACTCTATAAGTCAATGATAGCCAAAAAAACGGGAAAAAATTTTTGATGCTCACTTTGGCCAATGGTCATTTTTTTCCATTGGTCAGCAGCCAGCACACGGTAAAAGTGGATATAAATTCATAAGAGTAAAAAAACGAAAAAAAAAATTTCGAATCACATTTTGGCCAATGGTCATTTTTTTCCATTGACACGGTAAAAGTGGATATAAATTCATAATAGTCAAGAAAAAACGAAAAAAAAGTTTTCGAATCACATTTTGGCCAATGGTCATTTTATTCCATTGGTCAGCAGCCAGCGGACGGCCAAAAAGTCATAATAGCAATGGTAGGAACAGGAACAATCATAATAGTCAAAAAAACGAAAAAAATAATTTCGATTCACATTTTGGCCATTGGTCATTTTTTCCATCGGTCAGGAGCCAGCGGACGGCCAAAAAGTCATAATAGCAATGGTAGTAACAGGAACAATCATAATAGTCAAAAAAAACAAAAAAATAAACTCGGATTCACATTTTGGCCAATGGTCATTTTTTTCATTGGTCAGCAGCCAACGGACGGTCAAAAAGTCTTATTATCAATGATAGTAACAAGAACAATCATAAGAGTCAAAAAAACTCCGAGATTCTAACCTAAAAACTAGTTAAATTGCATAGCAATTAAAAGTAAACAACTTTTATTTATGTTTATTATATAACATTGGTCAGCAGCCAGCGGTCGGCCAAAAAGTCATAATAGCAATGGTAGAAACAGGAACAATCATAATAGTCAAAAAAAAACGAAAAAAATAATTTCGATTCACATTTTGGCCAATGGTCATTTTTTTCATTGGTCAGCAGCCAGCGGACGGCCAAAAATTCTTATTATCAATGATAGTAACAAGAACAATCATAAGAGTCAAAAAACTCCGGGATTCTAACCCCAAAACTAGTTAAATTGCATAGCAATTAAAAAGTAAACAACTTTTATTTATGTTTATTATATAACTAGTTAAATTGCATAGCATTAAAGTAAACAACTTTTATCTATGTTTATTATATAATAGATAATTTAACAAATCTTATATATAACACACCGAGGGAGATAAAGATGAGGGGTGGGGCACCTCTTATGCATTAATTTAAAAAATAACACAGCGAGGGAGATAGAGATGAGGGGTGGGGCACCTCTTTCTCATGCATTAATTTAAAAAATCGATAACCTAATATACCCAATGCAAATAGATAGGAGGGTAACGGACGGACGGACAGACGGACGGACGGACGGATAACAAAAAACGAGCCCATAAATTGCATAGCAATTAATAAAAGTTGTTTACTTTTAATTGCTATGCAATTTAACTAGTTTTTGGGTTAGAATCCCGGAGTTTTTTTTGACTCTTATGATTGTTCTTGTTACTATCATTGATAATAAGACTTTTTGGCCGTCCGCTGGCTGCTGACCAATGGAAAAAAGGACCATTGGCCAAAATTTGAATCCGAGTTTATTTTTTCGTTTTTTTTTGACTATTATGATTGTTCCTGTTACTACCATTGCTATTATGACTTTTTGGCCGTCCGCTGGCTCCTGACCAATGGAAAAAATGACCATTGGCTAAAATGTGAATCGAAATTATTTTTATCATTTTTTTGACTAATATGATTGTTCCTGTTCCTACCATTGCTATTATGACTTTTTGGCCGTCCGCTGGCTGCTGACCAATGGAAAAAAATGACCATTCAAAATGTGATTCAATTTTTTTTTTCGTTTTTTTTACTCTTATGAATTTATATCCACTTTTACCGTGTCCTGGCTGCTGACCAATGGAAAAAAATGACCATTGGCCAAAATGTGATTGGAAAATTTTTTTTTCGTTTTTTTTACTCTTATGAATTTATATCCACTTTTACCGTGTGCTGGCTGCTGACCAATGGAAAAAAATGACCATTGGCCAAGTGAGCATTAAAATTTTTTTTTCCGTTTTTTTGGCTATCGTTGACTTATAGAGTATCTGTTGGTACTGACCAATGGAGAAAAAGTGACCATTGGCCAAATTTTTGATTTTTTTAATTAAAAATTGTTCAAATTCAACA
This sequence comes from Gordius sp. MW1, assembly GCA_964036665.1. NCBI lineage: Eukaryota > Metazoa > Nematomorpha > Gordioida > Gordea > Gordiidae > Gordius > Gordius sp. MW1. Next base: position 9,444,828 of record OZ038526.1, read on the forward strand.
AAAAATTTCTCCCAACAATTCAGCAAATTCTTAACATTGTGATGTTTTATAATATAATGTTTGTTAGACCCATAATCACTAAAGGCCATAAAAACTAATGTAATACGCAACTAGATGCAAACACTAAATCTAACCCTAACCCTTGCCTATATTACATTTTGCCTATAAATGGAAAATTTGTATAAATAATTAATTAATCATTAGGCATTTAATACCCCCCTATAGGCATTATCGCCCCTTCCCACCTTTCTTGCCCATAAATTGCATAGCAAATATGATTCATTTATACGAAGTACAGATGAGTCGTCCCCCCTTCCCTTCCCCTCTTCCCTTCCCTTCTCCCCCTTCCCACGAGGGCCGAAGGCCATCGTTTTATTTAAAAGCACTCGAAATAAGCTTCGCCTTACAATTTAACTCAATAGTATTGAAAGATTAAATTTTGAATTAAATAGGCGTTTTAATTGTTATTGCTATTTTCAACCCAACTGTAACTATGAGGGTAAAAACCTAACGACCCTTATTATTAAGTTTTCCATAGGATTCTGAAAAAGAATTTGCAAAATTGGGATTAATGGGGATAGTAGGTGTTTTAACCTTTTCTAAATCAAAAACCTCCCCTTGGGTACGCTACTGCATAATTCTGATTGAACTTTTACCATTTTAAATTCTCAAAAATGTCACATGTTAATCAAAAAAGACTTGATTTTTACGTTACATTTTAATTAAATGTTGATGACTCCAACTTAGTCTCTATCATTACACCTTGTAGACTTTGATTTTTAGCACATTCGTGTTACTAGCTTTGACGGGGGGCAGGTATTAGAACAACCGTCTAATTTGTTCATAAAAATCAACAAGAAAGCTTTAGCCACTCATCGCATTAACATTATACATATGTGGAAAACAAGAGCTTTAATGTTCAATTATTCATTTTCATTCGAATTCTAAATTTATACTTACCTAGAGAGCTTTGTCTTAACTATGAGTTTTGTCTTTTATTGGATAAAATGTCGATTTTTTAGATATTTTCTGGTTTTTGATTAAGCTTTTATGCATTTATTATTTTAAAAAAACAAAGGCTAAGCAATGTTTAATAGAGATATGAGTTAATCTAAACATTTAAGGATTAAATGTATACACTAGAGATTTGCACGGCCCGGCCCGCGGGCAGGGCTTGGACGGGCTTCTGCTTAGAAATAAACAACGGGCCGGGACTGGATGGGCCGTAATATAACTTAACGGGCTCGGGTTGGGCCTATATAAACTTGAGGCCCGTTAAAAGCCCGTGACAAAAACAATTAGATATAGCATAAAAGAGGTGTTTTTATAATGTTCTAATTATAATTATTTTATGTATATTAAATTAACAAGGAAAGCTAAATTTTATTAACATCTTAGATCATTTACTCATCAATATCTCAATCCGCATTGTAAAGGCAGTTTAGGTAGGGCAAAAAATGTTTTTTAGAACAAGAAATTTTGGATTTGGAGGGGTGGGGCTGTTGTCCATCCTTGCCTCCCCATTTATACGCTCTAGCAATATTGAGTGAATTAATTTAATATTTTTTAGGATTATTTATATATACATTAATTATTAAATTTAAAAACAAATGTTAAAAGTTATTTATTTAAGTTACTTTTGTAAAATATTATGTAGTATAGCGGCATTCAAGGTACCAATAATTTTTCACCGTTATATGAGAAACTTGCTCAAAGGCTTAAAAGGCGTAAGTGTTTTTATGGATGATATTATAATAAGTGGAAAAAACAAGGAAGACTATAACAAAAATTTACTAGAAACACTAAATTTAATTAAAAATGCCTGATTAACAACGTCCCTAAACAAATTACAATTGTTCAAAAAATCTGTTAAATTTTTAGGCCATACGATAGATGCTAATGGCATTCACCCTAGTGAAGATAAAGTGGAGGCAATTAAAAAATTTAAAGAACCAACTAATCGCAAAGAATTAAAATCATTCCTTGGTCTAGTTAACTACCTTGAAAGTTTTATTCCAAATTTGCAATCTAAAAGTTCAGTTTTGTATAAATTAACATCTACTAAAGTCAAATGGAATTGGACTATAACAGAAAAACAGGCATTTAACAATATAAAAAACTTAATCTCAACAGATAAAACAATAATTCCATATCAAAATAATATACCTATTATAATTTCATGCGACACTTCCGAAACAGGTTTAGGAGCAGTTATCTCACATAAATTTTTAACGGACATGAAAGACCGATTGCTTTCGCCTCTCGGACACTTAGTCCAGCTGAACGTAATTACTCGGTTATTGACCGAGAAGCTGCCGCAATCATGTTTGCTATACAAAAATTTCACGAATACATTTACGGTAGGAAATTTATATTACTTACAGACTACCGCCCCTTGGAAAGGATTTTTGGTCCTAATAGGGATTTGAGTAAAGTAACAAATAATCGCTTAGTCAGATGGGCGACAAAACTTATGCACTATAATTTTGATATTAAATATGTGCCGGGATCATCGAATAAATATACCGACGCTTTATCAAGATTAATTCCAGTTTCAAATAATTCTGATCCAGAAGAGGATCTTGAAGATAAATTAATTAAATTAAATCTAATTGATGACTCAACAATCAATAGAAAAACTTTGATTAACGAAACTTCAAAAGACGATATTTTAAAAGAAATTATTAAATTATTTCAAAATAATTGGCAAGGAGATATTTTTAATGATAAAGTTAAAAAATATTGTGATTTAAAAAATTATATATCATATGAAGATAACCTACTATAATTTAATAATAGAATTATTATTCCTTCTGGTTTAAAGTCACAAGTTTTAAAAATACTACATAATGGGCACCCTGGGATTGGAGCGATGAAATCTTCAGGAAGATACTATGTATTTTGGAACAACATGGACAATGATATAGAGCAATATGTAAATGGTTGTAATAATTGCCAAGAAGGTAGACCTTTAACCAAAGAAGTACCAATGTCCAGCTGGAATATTCCCAACCAACCATGGGAAAGGATTCACATTGATTTGGCGGGGCCAATATCAAATAATTATTGGCTGGTTTGCATTGATGCCCTCACTAAATGGCCTGAAGTTATGGTTATAAAACAAATCAACACATCTAACATTATTTATAATCTACGAGTTTTATTTTGCAGATTAGGGCTACCTCGTTATATAGTAAGTGACAATGGTCCTCAATTCACATCAGATGAATTTACAACTTTCTGCAAAAGAAATGGAATTCGACATTTTCGGGGCGCACCGTACCACCCTAGAACGAACGGTCTAGCAGAAAGATATATAAGGACCATAAAGAGCAATTTTTTTGCGGGGAGGAGACAAGGCCTAAACGATCGTGAAAATTTATTACAAGTTTTATTTAATATGCGAACGACGGTAAATACCACCACTGGTATTAGTCCGGGGGAAGGTATGTTCAATAGAAGACTTATTAAAATGGACACGGAAGGAGAAAATTAGTGATTCCGTGTGGAAACAAAAGTATTACAGGAACCGGGGCCTGGAATACCGCGATTTTGCTAATCAAAAAGTTTGGGTGAAAAATGACAGATCTCCAGGTTGGAGAGAAGGTCCCTTACAAAAAGCAGTTACTTGACCTATGACGTACAACTGGGTGACAAAACTCAAGTAAAACACACCGACCATATGAGAGTAGACAAACGACCAGATCCAGCAGCGATTTCAGAAGACAACATACTTCCCTATAAAAGAGTATCGGTGCCAACTGTCAGATACCCTCAAGGTTCCGCTTAAAGGGTGGAGTAGTGTAGTGTAGCGGCATTCAAGGTAGCAATTTGAATACACGCGTTTTTCCTATACTTGAGCGCTGTCACAGACATTTGATTATACGCGTAGCCATTTGAATACACCTTAGTTTACACCGTACTTATTATCGCTTATTTGATTTCTACTTTTATATATGTCCTTCGTTATGTGTATATAAAGCCCTATCCACCTAATAAAAGAGTCTCTCTGTCTCTTGATGTAGTCTCTGGTTTAGGATCTGAGTTTAGTGTCATACCCTCGGTCACTTCATCACATATTACTTTTTTTATTTTTTATAAAACCTAAAAATCTGAAATGGTGGAAAAGCAAAAATCCAAGTATATTAAAAAGATTATAACGTGTTTTAAAAGTCTATTTGGCTAGTTTATGTATCCCAAAGTGCCACTTGTAAAAATTTCTTTTATCAGGTCGCTTAGAGCAGTGATTCTTAACCGGAGGCCGCGGCCCCCCGGGGGCCGCCAAATTATACAAAAATTTTTAGAAGATAATAAAAATATTCAGAAAAGCTTTAGAAAAATACTCACCTGAACCAAGAATTAACAAATTGGTTGATAATGTTCTGCAGCAGAAATCTCATTAAATATATTTCCGAATGCATTTTTTATTATAAATGAATGCTTTTTATGTTTAATTATGAAGTTTTTATGTTATTTAAATAGATAATGAAATAAGTTGTGTTTTATGTTAATTATATAATAAAATGAAACATTAATAGAAAATCAATATACTATAGATAATTTTAACAAATATAAATTATTATAAAAAAAATGGGAGGCCGCAAAAAAAATATAAAGTATTTGGGGGCCGCGTGTATAAAAAGGTTAAGAACCACTGGCCAAGAGAACTGTAAAGTCACTTTTTTTCAACCCGAATTCGACCCGACCCGAAATTTGACATTTTTAACCCGAACCCGACCCAAAAATATTTTACATTTTTTCCGAACCCGACGTGACTCAAAAATTTTTTAAAACTTTTGACCCGACCGACCCGGGCCTACCAGGAAGTCTTTAAATTTTTTTAAACGCTGATCGCGTAAAAATTTTGGTTCCAAGGGGAGAGTAAGAAAAATTGCCGTGTATAATATTTAATCTACAAATTAACGTGCGATTTATGATGCTAATTGATATCACAGATTTTGATTACTAAATTTATCTTAATGATTTATCTTAGAGATGTATAAATATGAAACAGGGGCTTCGCCCCTGGTGGGGAGGGTAGTGGTGGGGAAAACCTTAGGTCAGGTGAACCTCAGGTCAACCTGAGGTGAGGTTTAGGTTAGGTTGATCAAACAACCTAACACCTAACCTTGAGGTTAGGTTTGAGGTTTATAACGACCTACCTCAAGGTTTTTTAGGTAAAAAAACCTTAAACCCTCAGATCCGAGGTTAGGTCACCTCGAATTTTCAACTCGTATGCTTCATTTTTTATATCTTAATTTTACGACTAAATTATAGTCTCTAACAAAAAAAAATTATTAATTATATATATATCATGTTCCGCGCGGCGGGATAATGATTTAGAAAAGAGGCCGCAGGAACATGATTTAAAATGATTTGAAGGGGGGAATCAGGAATTTATTGGGAGAATTGTGGAGGATAGGGGGATATGTCGGGATATATTAGGAGACGGCCGGTCCAGGGAAACCTCTTCCAATTAAGGAAGGGGCTAAATTTATTAACCCTTTTAACTTTAAATAGTATGTTAATTTGTTTATTTATGACCGAGAAAATTACAAGAATAATATAATCAATCGATATGAAGTTATTGACGCGTATATAAAATTCAATGTTGCGGTTCGTGTTGATCAATAATAATATATGGGGGGAAATAACAAACACGTATAAGCGCGTGGGGGGTGGGAAGTTACACACACGTACTGGAAATTAAATGGAAAGAAAATATTAAAATCAGTACAGGAAATACAGCATATGTTTTAACGCGTGTAAGATCAAAAGAATCTCACAATCAACGAACTTGCAATTAATGTAAAAAGAAAGGAGGGGGATCGATTAAGTATGTATGGGATACGCATTTTTACAATGAGGTGGGGGAAATCCTTAACTTTTGTATAAGAGGAAATGAGGGGTGGGAGAATTTAAATATACGAGCTTCGGATACGACAATATATATTTAAAATAGTTCAAATAAATTTATTTTAATAGCAAATTACCTATATAATCTATAAATTTTTTACTCTCTAATAAATTGTCATTTCATTTGAAAGAATTAATGCATGTGTATTTTAAAATATGCTGCCATCTACAATGTGTTATATTTTTATAACACATTTTTTAACTTCTCCGCCTATCTATGGTATTCTGTGATATACACACTTTGTATTTTTTTAAAAGAACAAATTATTGTGCTCAGTATTTATTTCAATTTTTGCTCAGTAGAATATTTATTTGCTCAGGAGAATAATAAAATACTCAGTAAAATATTCAAATGCTCATTAAATAATGTGCAGTAATTTAATTATTTGTTCTGTAATTTTTTTGCTCAGTAAGAAATATTTAATTTCAAGATAAAATTAAAATTTAGGCTAGATTTGAACCAACAATATCAATTCATAGATGTCAAAAATGTTACCTATGTGGTAATAAGACAAGTTGTTTAGTCTTAAGTGTTCGACTAAGAAAAAGGACAGAATATTTTTTTGTCTGTTTTGGTGACAGTTGTCATAATTGTCGTTTTTAGCGTTAAATAAACTCTTTAAGCGAAAATTGGTGGGCTAGGGTGTCACAAAGTTGTTACAAGTAGAAAATTTAAATTCAACAACCTAACTTGGTGACCATTGTCATGTCGTTTATAAAGTTAAATAAGTTCTTTAAACGAAAATTAGTGGGTTAAGATGTTACAAAGTTGTAACAAGAAGAAATTTAAATTTGTCAACTTAACTTGATGACAATAGTCATAATTGTCGTTATAAAGTCAAATAAGTTATTTTGACAAAATTCGCTGGGTAAGGGAGTCGTAAAGTTGTTAAATATATTAAAGATAAACTAGTCAACCTATCTTGACAATTGTCATAACTCTCACTTATAGAGCCAATTATATTTTTATAAAATTTCCTGTGTAAGGTGCATAAAGGTATCATGAAAATTTTTATTAGTCAAACCCACCTCAAGACACCTAAACCAAACGAAAGGTCGACTAATAAATCAGAATAACCTTTGGTCTATTATAATAAATGTGACTGCCTAAAGGTTGACTTTACAAGAAACCAACCTATGAAATGTTTTTCAAATTTCGACTAAGCCTAAACGTCGACTATAAAAAACATTCGCTTATTTTAAAACACTAGTAAGCATACACTTATAGTATTGTTTAGAATAAACTTTTTTTGTTAATATATAAAAAAATAAAATACTGTATTCAAAGCGCAAAATAAATAAATATTGAAAGTTATGAATGTTCATTACTGAGCATTTTAGAAAAAATACTGAGCATTATAAGTTTAAAGCTGAGCATTTTAAATTTTTAACTGGGCACTTTAATAAAATACTGATCAGCTGAGCATTTCTTAGTTTTTTACTAAGCATTTAAATAACATCCTTTTTTAATAATTTTGTAAGAACACAATATTGCAATATATAAATAAAATCGAATTAAAAATATTCAAATTCATGTAAAATATATGCTCAAGATACGCGGGAAGTTGAGAAATGTGCTATAAAAATATAACACATTGTAGATGGCAGCATATTTTTAAATAGACATGCATTAATTCTATCAAATAAAATGATAATTTATTAGAGAGTAAAAATTTATAGATTATATAGGTAATTTGCTATTAAAATAAATTTATTTGAACTATTTTTAATATATATATATATATTGATATATCACCTCACCCAGGATCTCCTTGTTATGTAAATAACTGTTGATATATCATTATTGTTTGTTACTACTTTAAATACTAGAAAGTACACGAAGATAAAATTTATTCAACTGTAAATTTATATATACTTAATAAATTTTTTTCGTTAGAGACTATAATTTAGTCGTAAAATTAAGATATAAAAAATGAAGCTTACGAGTTGAAACCTCGAGGTGACCTAACCTCGGACCTAATGTTTTAAGGTTTTTTTAATTAAAAACCTTGAGGTCGTTATAAACCTCAAACCTAACCTCCACGTTCTAAACCTAACCGTGAGGTTAAGGTTAATAACCTCAGGTTTCCCCACCACTAGGAGGGGGAGGGAGAGGAGGTTGGAAGAAGGGGTTTGAACCCGCCCAAAAATCTGGTTAGTGTTCGGGTTTTGCATAAATTTTGAAATCGGGATCGTGTTCGGGTTTAAGCAATTGATTTAGGGTTCGGGTACAGGTTCGGGTTCAAGAAATTATATTATATCAATTATATATATAATACTTACAAATATTTCTTGAGATAATTAGTATCAATAAATGAATGAAAAATGCCGGAAACATAAAAATATTGAAATTACAATCGTATGATTTTCGTTACATTGTCATGATAAAGAAAACTGAGATATTTGATTCACAATATATTTTTGAATTAAAAACCCTAACCCGAACCCTTATTTGTATTCATCGGGTTCGGGTTTTAAGGGTATTTTTAAAAATGGGTCCGGGTTTGGGTTTGGGTCCTGTAAAACATCGGGTTTTACCCGGTTCGGGTTCAGGGGTTCGGGACAAACCCCTGGTTGGAAGGGGGAACGAAACTCATCTATACTCCGTATAAACGTAGCATATTTGCTTTGCAATTTATGAGAAAGGTGGGAAGGGGCGAGAATGCCTATGGGGGGGGGCAATGGTCAAGCAGGGAGTCAGATAAAACTCGTACAACGTTATAGTTGTTTTTTAAATATACTATTTTCATATTAATAATTTTCCTCAATAATGTACAAAATAACATGTTTTTCAGTATTAAATAAATATATTAATCATAAAATCAAAAGATCAATATAGCTTGAATTCGCACTTAAAAATTTGTTTTTACGTTAAATAACACAGGTCTACAAAAAAAAAGATCCCGCAATCCGACTAATAATTCTGATAGAAAATTTTGCGCTGAAAAAAATAGGTTTTTAGTTTTTTTCTACGATTACCAGTTTTTTAGATATACGAGGTTGAAAGTGCCAAAAATGCCCTTTTTAAGCCTTTTTGAGGCTATATTGCCACAACATTTTTAATATTTAGCGAAAAATAGTAATATATTCATGTAGATTAAAGTTTCATCTATAGGTCCATTCTTTTATTTTTTTATATCATCCTTATACTCAAATTTATACGCGTTTGCGTGAACCCCTTCTCCTTATCAAAATTCGTCCCACTATGTCTGGAAAAAGGAGTTTATTAGAGTTCATACTACACACGCGCTGTTTACTAACACATATATCTCTCCCTTTACCTACTCTCCTCTCTTTCTCCTCCACTCCCGCCCCCTTCATGTGTGCTTAAAAATGACAAATATACCCAAAATCCATAACCAAATTTATAAGCTTGTGACCCCCTATAGCACCAAACATGGGTGCAATTAATTTTGTAATTACATTTTTTGCGAATTATTTTGTTTGATTAAATAATCATCTACACTTAAAATTAATAGCAAATCTATTTAAGGTTTTACGTCAAATAGAATATTAAATTAAATCGGTAAAGGCAACATGAAGAAGGCATACTTTAAAGGAGTCATAATATGGGGACTTCTAACCCTGGTGGATTCACAATTGGCGAACATTAATAGAAGGGTATGTAAAATATAATGTCTCAATATTTGTTTTTTGTTAAAAAGAACGTAAAATTATTTAAGAATATTAAGTGGTATATGAATTCACCCTTGCCTTAACCATCTAATGCTAAACACAATTAAATTTTTTTAAGAAAATCAGATAAATTATGGTAAATGTAATATGTAGTAGCAAATTATTTTTTTTATTTAAATAGGTTGAAACTATTAAAAATATTCCCATCTCAGTAAAAAAGTTATCATTAGATTTGTAATTTTCGCCTAATATAAAAGTTGCAAATTATACTAGAATATTTCCTGCAAAATATTAGGATTTTTAATTAGGCTGATATTACAAATTTTACCAGCTAGAGCTTATTAATTCCATAAATGGAGATGGTGATAATAACTGAGTAAATTATTGGGACAAAAATGTAGTGAACAATGTAATCTTTTAACAACCATAGTTACTTTCAAAAAACGTTCATAAACAAATATTTTTTGTTCAAAACATGCGTATGAGGTTGTTAAAATTCCTAATTAAATTTTAGAGTTCTTGATAGATTATTGATTTCCAAAAATGTCTTGATTTTGTGTTTAAATTGATGTTTTTCAGTGAACACTGAACATAAGAATGGCAAGGGTTTAAAATATTAATGTAGAACATTTTAACTATATTTTTTTAGTAAAAACTGTCTTCTCTTTAATGATCCAATATTGAAAAATAGTGTAGAACAGAGATCTTCAACGGGCGGTTTTTAAGAGGCGGCCCACCCGTACCCGTTTTGGTGAGCTTTCACTTCAGGCCAAGCCCCCCCCCCCGTAATATGATGGCCGGTAGGTCCGGCTCATTAAAAAATTAACTTTATGAGCAACATTTTAATTGCTATGCAATTTATGGGCTCGTTTTTTGTTGTCCGTCCGTCCGTGTTGTCCGTTGTCCGTTGTCCACCAAGTTATGGCGCCAGCTTTGTGACCTGGAGGCTCGTGTTCAATCCCAGGAGAGGACAAATTTTTTTATATTTTTTTTAAATTAAATTAATATTTTGTTCTTGTTAATAACATTGATAATATGACTTTTTGACCGTCCGCTGGCTACTGACCAATAAAATAAATTGATTTTCTAAACATAAAACATATTTCATTATCTATATAAATAACATAAAAACTTCTACAATTTTAATACCAGCAGGGTGTGAGTTGTTATAGCCCACGGCTTGTGATCTGGAGGCTTGTGTTCCCTCTCAGGAGAGGACGAATTTTTTTTATTTTTTTTTAAATTAAATTAATATTTTGTTCTTGTTAATACCATTGATAATATGAATTTTTGACCATCCGCTGGCTACTGACCAATGATAAAATGACCATTGGCCAAATAAATCGAAATTTTATTTTTTCGTTTTTTTTTGGTTATAAAGTTTATTTTCACGAAACAAAGTTACATAAATAAGCGAAATACAAAAATAAAGACATATTGGTTAAATACAAAGATCTATATCATTATCTTCTAAAATGGGCCATGAGTCGGCAAAGGATTTAAAGTTGTATCGTACAACAAGAATCTCTAGTTGTTGCCTGAGTAAAAAGGACGCAGAAATTTTAGATTTTGGGGTGCGTTTTCCGAGTCAACATTGATAATTACCCTATTCCCTTTCCTACAAGGGCCTACGCCTCTACTGATATGGGTCCCTGTACCCCTACAAAAGCCTATGCCTCTACTGATGTGGGTTCGAATCACGGCGAGGGCAAATTTTTTTATTTTTTAAATTAATATATTGTTCTTGTTTATTTAACTTTTTAAATATTTATATAAATTAATAATTAACCAATAATTTTGCATTTAATACTCCCCTATGGGCATTCTCGCCCCTTCCCACCTTTCTCGCCCATAAATTGCATAGCAAATATGCTTTATACGGAGTATAGATGAGTCGTCCCCCCTTCCCCTCCTCGCCTTCCCCTCCCCTTCCGCCCCCCTTCCCTTCTCCCCCTTCCCACGAGGGCCGAAGGCCCGAGTATAATTTATTATCGATTTTTTTCATTAAGATATCTCGAATAAGCTTTTGCCATATTCCACATCTTGATCCGTAACATATTTGTGATTTGCCCAAATCACATTTTTGATATTATACTCTAATTTTTTTTAACAAAATGGGGTTGTAAAAAATACTTTTTCGAAAGTTATCAATTATTATTAAAAAATTGAAATCAAAGCTAAGCGTTTAAGGTCTTTGTGTAGTATTATATTCACATGGGCAAAATTGCGCGCACTGTTCCTTCTAAGTGTAATTTTTATTTACGGAAAATGGTAAAAGCCAAGATGCAATAATCCCTATACTAAATATAATTAAAATTATTAATTAGTTATAAATAGAGAAGCTAATTAATAAATTAGTAAAAGTGTAGTTATATACTAGAAAATAAAATAAAATATGAGTTATTCAAAATGTAAATATGACAAAATGCAAAATGTATGAATGTGATAGGAAATGTTCCTAACTAAGTGCATTGATTAAATCAATCCATTCTCATTATCATATACAGAGTAAGGCATCTATATCTTGTAATCAAAATATTTTAGGCCTAAGAAGCCATATTTAGAAAAAAAACTAAAAAATCTCTATTGGCCCGGTTGTCTGTTTGAATTAAATATAAATTCCGGAAGCAGGACTTTGTATGGCCCGCCAGAGCCCATTATTAAACTAGTTTGGTCCACCCGAATCCGGCTCATTTTTAATTTAGCCCATCTGTAACTGCACGCGGGCGGGCTTTTAGCCCCGTCCGTTGATTGGGCCTGCCCGTGCAGATCTCTAGTGTAGAATCCAGTTGTAGAAATTTTTGTTATAATAAAATATCAATCAACCTTTCAAGAATGCATCAAGCAATTCGTTTATTTTCAATATTGATCCCCCGAGTTGCAGATTTCTAAATCTGTCGATCAAATTTAAAATGCAATATTTGAAATAGTTCAACAAATTATAAGATTAACCCATATTCTAATTTTGCCCCTTTTGATTCCATGTTAAAGCGATTTAAAAATTAATAGAAATATCAAAGAATTCATCCTTCGATTGAGTATATTTAATTTACTAATAACAATTGTCCAAATCTTGTGGTGCCTGGTTATCCGCGCCTGATCGAAATGGACAAGCCTATTAATTTTAAAAACAATATTAAATTCTAATAAGGTTAATTATGTTTTGATTTTAATTTGTTTTTGACTTATAAAACAATTAACCTTAAACGTATGAAAAGGTCGCTTTGGGTATTTTTTACAGTCAACAATATAAAATCTATGTTTAGTAGTAAAAAATGCTGTTGTGCTTACATTAAATAGAATGTAGTTTAATTATAATATTTTAAAGAATATAGCCTATATTTTAATAATTCATATTAATGAGCTGCATATACAGGGTACTCCAACAATTGAACCATACCCCAATTTTGATGCTGTGAAGGATGCTGAAGCATTAAGAGCATCTGTTAAAAGATTTGGTAATATTTATAAATTAAATTATTATTATTTGAGGCGTGGACTAAATGTTTGATTTTATGTTACAAAAAGGTAAAAATCTGCACATCTCTGATTACTTAAATAAAAGCATTATGCCAATACTTAATGTTTGTGAGTTTCGCATATTTTCATAATTTAAGCTTAAATTAAGTTCACTAATTCTAAGTTCCAAATTTACCATTTATTAAAAGGAACAAGCGACAAAAAGCTTATCGGTATAGTTACGGGTCGTTCCAACGCACAGCGTCAGGCCATACGGGCTGCATACAGAGATCGTTTTAAAAGAGTAAATTTTCGGCAATCAATTTTTATTTCTTAATCCTTGAAGCGGAATGCAAGTAAAATGAAAATTAATTTATTTTTATTTTCTTATAAAATTTAAAATATAATTTTTATAAATATGTTCTTTTCATAGCCAGGTTGTTAAAGCTAATATTAACATCTTACTTGTTCACATTGTAATATTTCTTAATTAATTTATTTAGGACGCCATAAAAGATATTAAGGGCGATACTAGTGGAAGTTATCGAAATATTTTAGTGGCACTAATGACACCCGAAGCAGAATATGATGCATCTCTAGTTCGAAAAGCCGTCAAGGTTGGTTTTAAGTTACTGTTTCTAAGTAAATGACGAAATTAAATATATTTCAATTATGAGGGTTTATTTAGTTTACATTTTATTTGAAGAGCATTACCTGATGATAACGATAAGTGTCAGGCGCGTAGCCAAGGGGGCCTTTTCCTTCCCCTCGACTAAAAATGTGAAATTTTTTTTGATTAATAATTAGATTAAATGGCTTACAATATTATAGTTTAGTTGCATAAAAGATCTTGAGACACTTATAAAAGCCTGGAAACTTAATATGTACATTCAATTTTCAAATTTAATTTTCGACTAAATGCATTGTAAAATTTCCGAATGTTGTAAAAATTGCTGTAAAATTTGGTTAAACATTTTTTTCACGTAAAAACATTAGACCGCCCCATTGCTAGGAAGTGACTAATTAAGCGATTATGTAGAATATAGTAATAAATTTCTTATATATTTCAATTGTTATTAATATTATGGTTTGTGTTTTAAGTTATTACTTGTGCATAATAGATAGAATATATGCATATCCAGACCTAATTAAGCATTGACTATCAAATTAAATATTATTCGTGGTGATTTTTCCTATCCTATATATTTATATATATTTAATCCATTGATTAATAATCTCTAAATGATACCCTGTATTTGTTCAAATAGTAAATGAAAACGTCTCACCTATATATAAACAATGATGAAGTTTTCAGTGGCGTAGCCAAGGACCCTTCCCCCCCCTCCTTAGCAAAAATTCAAAAAAATTGATATAAATAAAATATTAAATAAATTAAATTTTAGCAAAAAGCTTTAACCATATATTTTTGTCTTCTTAACACCACATCTATCAATAAGGTTTTTCTAAAATCAGGAGATTAAAAGCTTATTCAAAAATAGGATGACTCCGATGGAGAGAATAAGCAAAATTAAATTATCATAGTGAAAAAATCAGATTGTTATTTATTATAATGTTCCTAATTCTATACACAGAATTAAACCCTTTATCATTTATCATCTGTTTAAAATTTTCTGCTAACCCATCACGGTTTGATAAAGTGACATAAAAATAGTAACATTATAAAAATATTGTTATGGTGCCCGACCAGACTGAGAATCGTAATTTACGATGGTTGTCTGCTGGGCCCTTGGCCGAGTGGGCCTGGCTTTTTGGTCGTTTAATTTTTAATTACGAATAAAATGTTTCAAAAAAATTTTTTGGCAGCTTTCTTTCCCCTTAAAAAAATCCTGACTACTCCCCTGATAAGAATTTTTAAATATTACGGTTAGATTAACTAGATTAACTGCTTTCAACATGACGTCTACCTACGGCAGATTACACTAGTCAACAAATAATGGTCTTGTGTAAATAACCGGGAAACGATCAACATATTCCGATAGAGTTTTTTGTGGAGAACACAAATATGTTTTTCGTTTTTTTTCCTATACGTCAAGTTTTTTAGATATTTCGATTCAAAATCGTGAAAATGACCGTTTGACCCTTTTCAATGCTCAATAGAGCGATATTGAATGGCTAAAAAAAAAATTTTAAACCTCTAAGTGGTAGAACCAACTTAGGAAAAACATTCAAACATAAATTTTTCCCCTATTGTTTTTACTTTTTAATATATGTCAAAAATGCAATTATTCCCTATGCGAAATCGCGGCTTCCTTTGAGCCTCCCTCCCTCTCTATCTAATTGGCTTATATGCTTGTATAACACTATACCCTTAGTGCATGTAAGTGATTGATGTGGGTGCAAGAGTAGTGGGTTAATACGAACTATTCCTACTACTACGCCTGTCATCCTCCCTCTCTACTAGAGGAATAGCTTGTATTACGCCACTACTCTTCCACACCCACACCCTCACATCATACATCAATCACTCACATGCACCAAGAGTAGTGTTATAAACCCAATTAGATAGAGAGGGAGGGAGGGAGAAAGGGAGGGAGGGAGAAAGGGAGGGAGGGAGGGTCAAAGGATGCCGCTTCGCATAGGGACTAATTGAAATTCGATATATTGGAAAAAGTAAAAACAATACGGGAAAAAATCACTTTTCAATGTTTTCCCCTAAGTTGGTTCTACCACTTAGAGGTTTAAAAAATTTTTTAGCCATTCAATATCGCTCTATTGAGCATCGAAAAGGGTCAAAAACGGTCATTTTCGCAACTTTGAATCGAAATATCTAAAAAACTTGACGTATAGGAAAAAAACGAAAAACATATTTGTGTTCTCCACAAAAAACTCTATCGGAATATGTTAACCGTTTCCCGGTTATTTTTTATTTGTTGACCAGCGATTAAATACTCTAAAAGTCTTCTAAGCAAGCGAAAAAATCTTAAAGATATATAATGGTGGTAGATAATATTTACACATTATTTATGTTATTTTCCCTTGTTGATCTTCAGGGATTCGGCACAGACTTTAATTTACTGATTGAAGTTGTGTTAACACGAAGTCCAGAACGTATCAATCAAATACGTGAAGCCTATAAACGACGTAATTTGACAATATATCAATTTCATATGTCATTTATGTATAATCTATTAGCAACTCTGTAGCCAATTTTAAAACATAACTGAAATATTAGTTGTTGCATTTATTCTCTAGAATGGAGGACATTGTATATTTTTTATTACGTATAGTAGTATAATCAATACACCATTTGAGATGTTATTATATATTAATATCTAGTTTACAAGAGAGATTTGATATCGGATATTAAAGGAGATACGAATCGGAAAGTTAAAGATTTGCTAGTCAAAATAAGTCAAGTAATTAACATAATAAATCTAGCAATGATCTAAAACGTCATGATCTCCTCATTTCATTTTTGTTACTATTTAGATTGTTATGATTATGAACCCTATAAACTGCTTCCTAATTATGAATTTACATTCAAAAAATCAAGGATTTTGACATATAAAGAATTAAATGACATATAATTTCTAATTGTATTCACATTTTTATAGGGTGGACGTGACCAATCCAATGATATTAATGTAGCCGCTGCTAGAAAAGATGCTCAGGTAAGCAAATAGTTATCAAGTTTATTTTGACAAATTATGAATTTTAATAGCTAAACTTGAGTTTTTCTCTGGTTTTTCTACCGTTGCTCAATTATTCATTATAAATGAATATGTTTACTGTAAAGATTTTGGCCAAAGGAACGGGCAATTTTCTATTTGGATTCGATTCAAAGGCCTTTACCGATATATTAGCCACACGAAACTTTGCACAACTCAACCTAATTTTTGATCAATACAGCCGGATTAGTAAGCGAACTATAGAAGAAGGTATCAAAAAGGGTACCGTTGGGAAATATCAGAAAACCCTATTAACATTAGGTATCTATGTATACATTTATTAATATAGACATTTTCACACTAATATTATGGCGATAATATATTTAATTTATCGTACTATTAGTTATTTAAAAGATAATTCAGGGTACTGTATTTTTTGTTT
Organism: Gordius sp. MW1; assembly: GCA_964036665.1. NCBI lineage: Eukaryota > Metazoa > Nematomorpha > Gordioida > Gordea > Gordiidae > Gordius > Gordius sp. MW1. The sequence continues at coordinate 9,461,910 of OZ038526.1, forward strand.
AAATGCTTAGGTTAATTAAAAAATATAAATGATAAATCAAATAGGAAATAGTAATGTGAAAGATAGGCAGAGGCCAGCGAAATTGCTGACGCGTCCGACACGAATCCCGATTTAAATTTGTCCAAGCCCGACCCGATCTAATTAAAATTAATTTTAAGCTTAACTCTAGCTTGAGACAGGGCCATCAAAAGCTGTGACTAAAAATTTACATTATTCGACAAAAAAGCCAGCAAATATTGATAAGCTGTTACGCGATTTACACCTTACCTAGTTTTAATTATTTTAAAGTTGGATTATATCAAAAAAATGCAAGGTTTGGTTGCAAAAGTTTACTAGACCCCACCCGAGCCCAAAGCTAGTTTATTTAAATATAGTCTACCCTTGTCCAACCTGAAATGTTTTGACTCAGGCTGGGTAGTAGCTGGCAAATCAGGAGATAGCAACTTGCAAAGGGTTAAGAACGCGCCAATTTATGGATAAGATGCAAATAGACGGTGAACTTGATGTTTCATTAAAACATTCATTTTTATATTTTTATTTGCAGTGGAAATAGTGCGAAATCCGGGCACCTATTTTGCGAGAAGAATTAGGAAGGCCGTTAAGGTATCATAATATGTTATATAATAACTACTCATTCAAACATAGGAACAATATAGTTAAAATCATTTGTGCGCTACCTATTAGTGTGTTTATCTTTTCTTTTTAGCTTAAATAACATTTAAACATTGTTATGTTTGGGAATCAATCAACATACAAACGTGTCGAATAAGGCGAGTAATATTTAAAGGCTTTTTAGAGTGGTATAATCAATGTTTGACAATAACATTTTGTAGAGCTCAATTCATATTTTATTGCATTAAAGGAATAGCGTGGCTTTTTTCTTTTAAGCTTAAATTTTAAATGATATTCATAAAATCTAAATATGATTACGTTTTCAATTTTATCAGGGTCTTGGTACAAGTGATAGCGCTTTAATTAGGATTTTTACGACACAGCCAGAAATTGACATGGGTGACATTAAAGTGGAATATCAAAAGTTATACAAAAAAACTCTCGAAAGTTCGATAAGGGTACATATTAATAATAGACTATTTCAATTAAAATTGACCATCCAACGTTACTTACATATTTATTACATTATACTCGAATGTAATTTCATTAAATGATAAAGCTTGTTAGAAATGACCTAGCCAGTATTTAAAATTTAAAATTAGTTATAAAAACAGTCTTTAAAAATTTTAATTTTTTGTCTAAATAATTTGATCCACATGCTCTTAGGTATTCAATATTTTTATCCTCCTGCTCCACTAAATTCAAAAAGATTGCCCGTCATTTGTTTGATAAGTATAGCTTAATATAGAATCAAATTGATAATACTATAAAAATTGAATTCATTTTAAAGGTAAAAAATTAATGTTTACCTTTGTTTTATGTTTTATTATTAGGGCGATGTATCAGGAAATTTCCAGAGGGTTCTGGTCAGTTTAATCAAAGGAAATAGAAGCCCTTTGCGCAAACGCTTTGCGAATTACCTTAATATCGCATTTTAATTTTGAATGGTCTTTATTGGCTCTGTAAATGTCTCGAATAAATTATGAATTAGTTCGAAGAGACCAATAAAAATAAAAGGTTAAAAAATGTATTATTAAAAGTGTGGATCTTATTCTGATTGCTTTAAGATCAGGAGACAATAGGTATAAAAATACAAATTTAAAATACATAAGTTATATTAATTTTAAAATTAAACCGAAAACATAGTTAGAAAACATCTAATTTTTTAATTTTGGTCCTTTTTTGTCCAGGCCCAGCCCTTATTAATAATGAATCAATAAATACAAATGACCTTTATTGTTCATTATATGCCTTACAGATGGTGATAGCGAAATAAAAGCAAATTAAATTATATGTTTTCCAACCTCGGTTTTGGCTTACAATATTAAAATAAGATATTAAAGCAATGATAACATAAATAAAAGAAGGATAAATGCCTAAACATCTATAATCATTAGTAGTGTTTCGATCTCGTCTCGTCTCGGTCTCGAAAGCAATCGTCTCGTCTCGGGAGCGATTGTGAAAATCTCGATCTCGTCTCGGTCTAGGAAAATCTCGGTCTCGTTTCGGCGAGAATTCTCGTCTGTCTCGACATTTAAGAAAAATTTATACAAAATAAAAATTTCTCCTGTTTTATTAAAATTTTTAATTAGGTGTTACAAAAATCCAAGTGGTATACCTTTATATATAAAAAAAACTTAATACACAAACTTTTTAATGATATAGCGCAACATGACATCTCATTGACAATAGATAACATTTTCTAAGGAGTGCAAATTAAAAAATTATAATTAAATTTGAAGTATAGTACGAAAGGATCGCTGTTGTTGTTGTTTGTGTTGTTGTTTATCTACTCTACTACTACTATTACCAAAACAACAACACCCACTTAATTCTTAGTGTTGAAGAGAGGGGAGGGCGACGTCAAATCTGGTGTAATTTGTCAATGTAAAAGATAGGAATAGTTAATTTTGTATATAACTTAAAAAGTAAAGGTGCTAGGATAAAAAAAATTGTGAATACATTGCTCTCCCATATATCTACGAATTAAATCTATTAAACAAAATTTTTACCGATTAATTTGCAAGTTATTGACGTTTAAAAAACGCTAAAATCGCCTTTTTGTCAACTTTGACAGCAAATATTCAGACAACTTGACGTATAGGGAAAAAACTAAAAACATATTTGTGTTCACCGTGAAAAACTCTACCAGAATCTCGGTTGATTTCACAAGTCCATTATTTCTTGACCAGTGTTATTTTTCACAAAATTCATGATATTTTTTATGTTCATGTGAAGAAAAGGATAAAGACATTAAAAAAGAGAGTAAAAAATTAATTTTCTTTTTATACTACTCAATGAATAAAATAACATGACATGAGTGAGTACGCATAAGTTCACTCTATTGTTTTCCTTAAAACATAATCGCCCTGATGGTATATGGATTAACTTAAGGGGGGGGGAGTTTAATTTTTTTATTCAAAACATGGGCGTAGGGCATAACCAGGTTTTGGATTAGGGGGGGGGGGGGGGCGAAACGGTTAAAAGTTTAATTAGGGAGGGGCATAAAAAAATTATGAATTTGTAAGGGTTTTTTATACATTGGAAAATTTTTTTTTTCGTCATTCAGAGGGGGGAGGGAAGGGCGAGTTATTGATAAAATAAATGTAGAAGCAATGCAAAATATTTAAATTAAAGTCATACACTTAATTAAATTTATATTAAAATAAGTCGTAGTTAGATGGTGAGATAGAGAAACTCTCTTTTTTATGAGTTGCTAAGCGCGCTACTTTTAGAGGCACGCGGTTCGGTAGTGCGCTAATTTTGTAGATTAGCGTTTACAGCACTGGATTAAGACTATATGAATTTTCTCAAGTTAAAAAATAAATGTTTAAATAAGTTGCTAATTCATAAATATATTATTTAGTGTGTGCCTAAAAAAGCATATACTTATAATTTTTTTACCATTAGCTTCGCTTTACGCCTGTTTCTTCTCTTGTTCACTCAAGCACCCGTGCTGTGAGGATTACTCCTGCGCACACTAGGGTGCTTGAGTGAACAAGAGAAGAAACAGGCGGAGGGGCAGCCATAGCTGCCAGCAGTTAAGAGCACTCGCTCCATAACTTCACGGCTTAAAAATGTAAAAGTTCTAGTTTCTAGGTACATTAAATAGTTGACGTAAGATCCAAATGTACACCACATTTATACGGGAAATGTAATACAAATTTTAATTAAAATACCAACAAATTTTATTTTTTAACAATATGTAACATAGGTTTCGCCATGTTTGGCTAAATTGATAACATAAAAGTGCGTTTATACGTGCAAGTGATTATAAAGAGCACTTAAAATGTAATGTATATTAGAATCTAATATCACGAGCGCTTCTCTTAGAGGGGCCTCCGTTTCCTTGTATAATTTTGACCAAAACATCTTGAAATTTTCCTGACACATCACCCTATTAGTAAGGTAAGGTATTAATTAATACTTATTTTTAAATTATTGTATTATTATACATTCAATGTTATCAAACAAATTTTTACCCTAACAGAATTTTCCAGACTCTTTTTGTATAATTTTTGATATTCCGTTTTTATATCTTGTAAGCTAGTCTCAGACTGGGTAGTAAATATCCTCACTAAATCTTTATCTTTGGTACCTAATCCCTATATTGTGATATTAGATATTGTTAAGTTTTGATTCAACATAAGTTGTGTGCATGGGGGTAGCCAGGGGGCAGGGAGGGCTGCTGCCCCCCTCTAAATCCAAAAATATGTTTAAATTTATTAAAATTATGATCAAAATTTCAAAAAATGATAATTTTGCTACACCCTGAATAATTATTGCCCCTCTCTAATTTCGATGCTGGCTACGCCCATGGTTGTGTGCTATATTCGTGATTGATTTTCATAATTACTAATTTCGATACTTAATTAATATTTGAAAAGTATTTCCTTATAAAAATCGTATTTTAATATATTAAACGTTCTTACTTTGACAGCACCATGAATGCGCCTTGCATAGTAAGTCCCTGGATTTCTAATGATTTCAACTAGGATATTATAAAATTAAATTATCAATTTGGATCTTAAATAAAATAATAAGATATCGTTAAAATTTAAAAATACTGATCAAATTATTATTCACGTTAAAATTGAGTACCTAAACTATGGAAATAAAATGACGTTGAGGAACCATTTAACTTATATAATATACTAGCTGACCCGGCAAATGTTGTTTTGCTAAAAATACAATTTTCTTTAATATAATAAAATTCGAGAAAACTTTAGCCTTGTATGCATGACGTCATTATTGTATATGATGCTACAAATGAAACTGGTCGGAAAATGTCCGATATTTTTAAAACTAAAAGGAATTTTAGGATTCTGAAAAAGCTATTTTACCCCTGGCCGCCCTGGGCACCTATGGCTAAATTTTCCGCGCGAATCGGGCCGGTAGTTTCAGAGTTTAGCCCTTTTTTAAAACGTAATGTCTGATATTTTTAAAACTAAAAGGAATTTTAGGATTATGAAAAAGCTATTTTACACCTGGCCGCCCTGGGCATCTATGGCTAAATTTTCGCGCGAATCGGGCCAGTAGTTTCAGAATTTAGCCCTTACATACATAACATTTTTAATTGCTATGCAATTTATGGGCTCGTTTTTGGTTGTCCGTCCGTTGTCCTCCCTATCTATTTGCATTGGGTATATTAGGTTATCGCTTTTTAATTGCTATGCATGAGAAAGAGGTGCCCCACCCCTCATCTCTATCTCATGCATAAGAGGTGCCCCACCCCTCATCTCTCTCTCCCTCGGTGTGTTATATATAAGATTTGTTAAATTATCTATTATATAATAAACATAAATAAAAGTTGTTTACTTTTAATTGCTATGCAATTTAACTAGTTATATAATAAACATAAATAAAAGTTGTTTACTTTTAATTGCTATGCAATTTAACTAGTTTTTGTTATATAATAAACATAGATAAAAGTTGTTTACTTTTAATGCTATGCAATTTAACTAGTTATATAATAAACATAAATAAAAGTTGTTTACTTTTAATTGCTATGCAATTTAACTAGTTTTGGGGTTAGAATCCCGGAGTTTTTTTGACTCTTATGATTGTTCTTGTTACTATCATTGATAATAAGAATTTTTGGCCGTCCGCTGGCTGCTGACCAATGAAAAAAATGACCATTGGCCAAAATGTGAATCGAAATTATTTTTTTCGTTTTTTTTGATTATTATGATTGTTCCTGTTTCTACCATTGCTATTATGACTTTTTGGCCGTCCGCTGGCTGCTGACCAATGTTATATAATAAACATAAATAAAAGTTGTTTACTTCTAATTGCTATGCAATTTAACTAGTTTTTGGGTTAGAATCCCGGAGTTTTTTTGACTCTTCTGATTGTTCTTGTTACTATCATTGATAATAAGACTTTTTGGCCGTCCGTTGGCTGCTGACCAATGAAAAAAATGACCATTGGCCAAAATGTGAATCGAAATTATTTTTTTCGTTTTTTTTGACTATTATGATTGTTCCTGTTACTACCATTGCTATTATGACTTTTTGGCCGTCCGCTGGCTCCTGACCGATGGAAAAAATGACCATTGGCCAAAATGTGAATCGAAATTATTTTTTTCGTTTTTTTTTTGACTATTATGATTGTTCCTGTTACTACCATTGCTATTATGACTTTTTGGCCGTCCGCTGGCTGCTGACCAATGGAATAAAATGACCATTGGCCAAAATGTGATTCGAAAACTTTTTTTTCGTTTTTTTTTTGACTATTATGAATTTATATCCACTTTTACCGTGTCCTGGCTGCTGACCAATGGAAAAAAATGACCATTGGCCAAAATGTGATTCGAAAATTTTTTTTTCGTTTTTTTTACTCTTATGAATTTATATCCACTTTTACCGTGTGCTGGCTGCTGACCAATGGAAAAAAATGACCATTGGCCAAAGTGAGCATCAAAATTTTTTTTTCCGTTTTTTTTGGCTATCATTGACTTATAGAGTATCTGTTGGTACTGATCAATAGAGAAAAAGTGACCATTGGCCAAATTTTTGATTTTTTTAATTAAAAATTGTTCAAATTCAACAAAAAATTTCTCCCAACAATTCTGCAAATTAACATTGTGTTGTTTTATAATATAAAGTTTGTTAGACCCATAATCACTAAAGGCCATAAAAACTAATGTAATACGCAACTAGAAGCAAACACTAAATCTAACCCTAACCCTTGCCTATATTACATTTTGCCTATATTACATTTTGCCTATAATGGAAAATTTGTATAAATAATTAATTAATCATTAGGCATTTAATACCCCCCTATAGGCATTCTCGCCCCTTCCCACCTTTCTCGCCCATAAATTGCATAGCAAATATGATACATTTATACGAAGTACAGATGAGTCGTCCCCCCTTCCCTTCCCCTCTTCCCTTCCCTTCCCCTCTTCCCTTCCCTTCTCCCCTTCCCACGAGGGCCGAAGGCTCGAGTTTTATTATACTTTTAAATATCTAATTAAGCCTTGTATGTATGACGTCATTATTGTATATGATGCTATAAATGAAACTGGCCGGGAAATGTCCAATATTTTTAAAACTAAAAGTTAGGATTCTAAATTAGCTATTTTACCCCTGGCCGCCCTGGGCACCTATGGCTAATTTTTCGCGCGAATCAGGCCGGTAGTTTCAGAGTTTAGCCCTTTTTTAAAACGAAATGTCCGATATTTTTAAAACTAAAAGGAATTTTAGGATTCTGAAAAAGCTATTTTACCCCTGGCCGCCCTGGGCATCTATGGCTAAATTTTCGCGCGAATCGGGCCGGTAGTTTCAGAATTTAGCCCTTACAAACATAACATTTTTATTATACTTTTAAATATCTAATTAAGCCTTGTCTGTATGACGTCATTATTGTATATGATGCTATAATTGAAACTGGCCGGGAAATGTCTAATATTTTTAAACTAAAAGGAATTTTAGGATTATGAATTAGCTATTTTACCCCTGGCCGCACTGGGCACCTATGGCTAAATTTTCGCGCGAATCGGGCCGGTAGTTTCAGAGTTTAGCCTTTTTTTAAAACGAAATGTCTGATATTTTTAAACCTAAAAGGAATTTTAAGATTCTAAAAAAGCTATTTTACCCCTGGCCGCCCTGGGCATCTATGGCTATATTTTCGCGCGAATCGGGCCGGTAGTTTCAGAATTTAGCCCTTATTTACATACATACGCACAAACATACACACAAACACACATAGTTTCATTTTTATATAATATATATGCATAATGTTATTTCAGCATTAAAGATTCAAAAATTATTCAAGGTACTGGAAATTTATTGATTTTTTACGGTTTAATTCTCATATAAGATCGTTTTTAACCCAAAACAATCTTTTGTGGTCCTCAATTTATGCTTAACCAAACATAAGTGAAAACTTGAAGTATAAATTGCATAACAATTAATTAACACATATAATCAAAAAGCAAATAAACATGATAAATGCATTTGATCAGAACCCGTTATTAAAGATGATTAAGGATATTTTCACAAAATATAATCTTTACTTACCCAAAGTAAGAAGACTCTTTTGATATTTTCCCGAGGTACCCTTTTTTATAGCTTCCTCGATTGTCTTCTTCGAAATGCGGCTATATTGATCAAAGATAAGGTTGAGTTGTGCATAATTCCGAGTAGCTAGGATGTCGGTAAATGCCTTTGAATCGAAACCAAATATTGCGTTCCCCGTGCCTTTAGCTAATCTCTGTCATTAAAAAGTATTAATAACCTCAAACTGTAAATTTGGAATTTTTGGGACCTGCCTTTAATAATAATTCTTAATTTATACCTGAGCATCAGCTCTTGCGGCAGCCACATCTGTGTTAGAGGTGGGATCCCGATTGCCCTAGATTACAATCAATAAAAATGTTGGCTTAATAATATAATTGTTTTTTAAAATTATAATTTGGAAACCAAACGGTTTGATATACTTGGCTCAATTTGACTAGCAAATCTTCAACTTTTCGATTCGTATCACCTTTGATGGAAGAGGCTATGTCTTTTTTGTACACTTAATGATAATATTAGATATCATAAATAATTGTTTTATAAAATTAAACAAATTTTAGACCGTTATCAAATTTGGTAAAATACTCACAACGCCTATAAGCCTCTCTCATATTATTAATATCTTGGGGTGAGCGGCTTAGCATGACTTCGATCAGTAAATCAAAATCCGTTCCAATTCCCTTTACAATAAAATAAAGGTAATTTATCAAACTAAATATAATTATTTATGAAAAATTATTTCATGAATTTAAGAAATGGTATAAATTTTATAAAGTTTAGTTCCTTTAATTTATGTGCATGTGCGTATACCTAGCCCTAACGATTCAAACGAGCATTTAAATCTATTTTGTATGGATAAGAGTAGAAAGACTGCTCTGAATTGGGAGAAGGCTAGCTTTCACAAAAGTTTATTTTAATGGGAAAATTTAATGTCTCTAATTCGTAACTAGGTTCAAAACAAATGGAGCGAACGTCAATAAAACGGTAATGGCGGCTTATTAAAAATAGACCCTAGCTTTATTCACATTTTACATCGGGGGCTTTATGGTAATAGTCAAGCCTTATTCGCCTTAGTCGTCTAAAGCATTTTTGACAGATAGAAAATATCAATAATTTATTAAGTAATTACAAAACGTATGCTTGCCTTATTATTAGAACACTGCGCAAACATAGATAGCCACTTGCCACCTATTATTTTTTTGTTGCAAAGCATATTACTATTTTGTTTTAATTTTTATTAAATCAAATTGGAGTTATATAAATTAGTGATGGTGAAATAGCGTTTGATAGGCGCTAAAGCTATAACACATAGTCACTTGGAGGCGCTAGAAGTGTAGCACATTTTCACATAAGGCGCTAGAGTTATAGCGTGGCGCTAACATTGTTATCAAATTTATAAGTTAAATTGCATTATTAATTGCATTAATATACGCACATGTGGTGCCACATGTGCGCATAATAATGCAATTTAACCTATATATTTTAAAACAATGTTACCGCCACGCTATAACTCTAACGCCTTATGTGACAATGTGCTAAAGCTTTAGCACCTCCGTGTGACTATGTGCTATAGCTTGAGCGCCTCCAAGTGACTATGCTATGTAGATGGGAGGCGTTACACGCGCTGGTGCTAAACCCAATGATTGGGTAATTGTGTTCCTGGCTACAAGGAAGGGCAATATAGGCCTAAACTACAAAAAAAATATAATGTAAAAGGAGCTTAAACCTAGAAGCAGACGGGTGGGCTTATAGTTTTGACCATTAATCCCACCTATTTTAATTTTGAAATCACAATTAATCATTAAAACATTTTAAGTTATAACGGATTTAATTTATGACTAACAACTAATTTTAATTAGGAGTAAGTTTGTATTTTCTAGTTCCCAAATTAATTAACTAACCTTTATAGAATTGCGAACTAGCGATGCGTCATAATCGGCTTTGGGCGTCATAAGTGCGACCAGGATATTTTCATAATTTCCGCTGGTATCACCTTTAATGTCTTTGATAATGTTCTTTATCAAGAAGGAAATGAAGCACGTGCAAAAAATAAACAAATTTTAATTATTTTTTTAATTACATATTAATTTCCTAAATTATTTTACATTGTTATATATACAAATATATGTTTAAATTATGATTATCCATAATGTATTTTATATTCATTTCATTCATGATACTATTAGCAAAGTGGCCAAATCGATATTTTAGTAAATATATAAAATTTTGTTATTTAATTTGGCCCACTAGCTTTAAAAACAATGGACAACAAGAAATATTTGAGAGAACAGAGGGTGAATTACTCACCCTTTTGTATTTGTTTTTGTAGGCAGCTGCTATTTCTTGCCTTTGGGCATTAGTTCGCCCGGCGATTACATTAATTAATGATTTGTCATTGGTTCCTATTATTAAATAAGTATTAAGGGGAAAAAGTGTATAACTTCTTAAATACAAATATTTCGCAAAATTTTTTTGATTTAAAACAGATTCAATGTGGTAATGTGTTAACTTAATCTAAAAAGCTTGGTTAAAGCATTATATCGAACAAAATGACTCACGGTACCTAAGCCTTTTAAGGCGCCCCTTATCGTAGTGGCATCCTTATTAGCATCAAATCCAGGGTATGGCTCAATTGTTCCACGTGACTACGTAAGTTTTAAGTAAAAATATAGAATTTGCTAGGGATTCATATAAAAAATCTAAGGAAATAGATGAAGCCATTAATATGGGATATATTATATCCTTATATAAAAAAATCATTATTAACCCTGTTACTTGTCTGGTATAAAACTCTTTTTACCACCTGTATAATCTCTGCTTGATTAATGAAAAATTATTTCCACGACTATAATATATAAGCAGTGGCGTAAATAAGGGGGGGGGACGGGAAATTCCCCCCCCCCCTTGGCAAAGATTAAAAATATTTTTTTATAGCTTCTCAACGCTGAGGAGGCTAAAAACTGACATTAGAAATACCATGTCTAAGAATAGATTAAATGGATTGGCTTTATTAACAATTCATCGGGAGTTAGCTCCTACTCCCGATGAAGTTCTTACAATTTTTGAAATTTCCCCCCCCCCCTTGAGAAAATCCTGGCTACGCGCCTGTATATAAGGATTATATGTTAACTGTAGATGATAAATTAAAAAAAATAGATTCTATAAATTAATATGATTCAAATGCCGATTATGACATCGACTTTTATTAATATGGGTAACATTACATCTGTGATAATTTTATCTATCTGCCCTTGTCAGTGGCGTAAATGACGGGGGGGGGGGACGGGAAACTCCCCCCCCCCCCCCAGAAAAAAAATGTTTTAGATCTAAAGTTTATATTTTATAGTTGTGCAACGTAACTAACCAAGTATGACACTTATTAATTGCTATGAATGACTTTCTTTATGTTTTATACCAGATAATTTTGATGTATAAAAATGTTATAGGAAAATATTTAAAAATTCCCCCCCCCCTCCCCGGGAGAAAATCCTGGCTACGCGCCTGGCCCTTGTAAAATGTAAGTATTAAAAATTTGGCCACAAGATGTGTTTTGAAATCGGACAATTAAATACGGTATATACACACAATTTTTAAGGATTAACATAGCCAAACATTAATTAGGTTAGCAATATATGCAACCCGGATTTTTTAGCAAAATAAAAATACATAGGTTTGCGAGAAAGTAAATTTATAAATTTTTATAGAAAATGAATTACTGGTTGTGGTCCTCCAAATTGTGTCAAAGCAATTGAAACGCAACCCAATCCGATTATATATGAAATTATATTGGGTACCATTTTATATATTTATATTGAATTTAAAATGTATCAATTGAAGCTCGTTGTTAATTAGAAGTAGAACTGTGACCAGAAAATTGTTACACTAAACAAAGTTGCATAAAATAGTTTAAAGTTGCAACTAATGAAAATCAAGCAGCTTATGAAAATTAATTTTGAAGGGGGGGATTTAAAGTACTAAGCATGGAAAACCAAGGCCGAATTTAGTACACGAAATGTCATAAATTATAGCCAAATTTGGGTATAACGTCTTGTCGCATATAATAACAAGCCTATCAATTTCAATCGATCACTATTAAATTTTGTTGTGGAAACCCCTTAACTATGCTAATTAAGATTTGTCCTCTAGATGTTGCAAATAACTAAAGGATGTGATGGATGTAAATACTGTAACCCCCAAATAATAAAATGACACAGTTTATTTCAGCGAGAGTAAGTAAGGTGGGTTAAACACCTCCCGGCCCCTACCCTTACCTAATTATATACTTGCCTTTTTCGTGCTTAAATAAAAAGTACTACGATATTTTTAACACAAAAACAACAAATTTTATAATTATTATTTATGGCATATATAGGTGTTTTTATAAGCACAAATAATTATTTGAGTGTAAAAATTTGGTAAGCCTTAATATTAATTTGTGAAAATGATGAAAAGAACCATAATTTTTTTAGTTAAATTTAACCCAATAACTAAATATTGCAAAATCTTAATGCAGACAAAAATTAAATATATTTTCAAAAATATTAAAAATGTGTTCCTTACCAACATTAAAGCGATAGCTTTTGAAAATATTGACGGACATGCATATGATTTTTACAAGTAAATATTTAATTCTACTTTAGCCAATCTAATAAATTAACATTACTGATATTTGTATTATAATAAGGGTATGCCTTTTAATATTAGACGGGTCAATATATTTTACATTTTAAAGGGTTATAAATTAATAATGTCACAGTATTAATCAGCATTTATACCTGAAACTCATATAAAAGCTTAGTAAAGCTATTAGTATTATTATTTTGCTACATTAAAAACTCATTTGTTACATTTTTTATATGATTGCCTATTATCTATTTGTAATAACTAGTTTTTTAAAGTTTATTTGAAACGTTTTTTTGGCAATCTCTGATCACCCCTTCGTTATTCTGCTGTCGATAAAAGCCTTTCATCTAAAAATCAATCAGAAAAAAGCATCCATCATTGGAAGTTGGCCTAAAGCTCAATAGTTAGTTGTACCTGTGTAGCACGCAAGCTGTATTTTTAGTATATTCGCTTAATTACAAAATTGCATAGCAATTAAAACTTTTCAAGGACTTCTTGCTAACGAGTTGTTTGATATTTGAGAAAAATAACTTTTAAAATTGCTATAAATTCTTAGTTTTAAGAAGTTACATTCCATAAAAATCAAACATTTATTGCGCAAAATTTTATACATTGGTATTGGTCGATACATTTAAATCCTTTAATCACCATGCTTATTCCATCGTGCAAAATATCTCTGTATATCGCAGGTTTTCTCATATACTTCCCTCTAACACAAGTAAAGTGATTTTCTTTATTTATGTTTAAAAACTTAAATTTTTCTCTCTAGAAAAATTAAATGTGCCCATTGAAATTTATTTCTAAAACAAATACATTAAATTATAACAAAGAGTGGTAGTATTAAGTGAAAACTTACTTAATGTCTATTAAGCGTTAAAGTTTATTAATTGCTATCAGCATTTTTAGGAAGGGTCAATAAGCGAAATTTTAGAATTACAACAAAAATTTATTATAAATTCTCCTCGTTTTAAAGTTAACTATTATTATAGTCTGGAGGCACAATCGAACCCTTTAAGCCATTTGACGCTGCTAAAGATGCGGAGGCGATCCACAGTGCGGTTTCTGGACCGGGTATGTTATAGTCTATGGTTATAGTTTATGATATAAGTCATGAATCAGTTCTATTACCAGATTTAATTTTGTTAACTAAAGATACCCTTGTTTCAAATGAATGCCAAAATAGGATGAGGCATAAAATTCGTATTGAGATATCCATTTAATTATATATAGGGACCAACAATAAAAAGTTAATCGACACGATCACGATGAGAAGCAACAAACAACGGCAAGAAATCGCCCAGGCTTATAAAGACCGATATAAAAAGGTTTATTAAATAAAGTCTATATTAAGTAATTACAACTTAAAGCTATATTCTATACATGGGCGTAGCCAGGTTTTGGATTAGGGGGGGGGAACAAAACGTTTAAATGTTCAATTGGGGGGGGGAACGTAATTTTTTTTAATTTTTAAGGGTTTTTGCATTGAAAATTTTTTTTTTGCCATTAGGGGAGGGGCCGCCCCCCCTGGCTACGCCCATGATTCTAGATCAATTCAATTTGCCTTATATGCATTGTTGTTTACATTATATCTTTAACTCGAAATAATTTTTTGACCACTAATATTTGTAAAGAATACAATTGTATTGTTGTTGTCATAAATATATAAAAGTAATTATATACGGTTTGTATAAGACTTAATTAAGGTTTTCGTGGAAGGGCAAAATTGTAAAAAAAACAACAGTAAAATTTCGGTAAAGTGTTCATGGCTTTTTATGCAGAAATGTATTTGCATTAGGATGTTATTAAAGACATTAAAGGCGACACAAGTGGGACAGAGGAAGAAGCTTTAGTCGCTTTAATGACACCCCCTCCAGAATACGACGCTAGTCAAATTAGGAAAGCTATCAAGGTATATTTATTTACTGTCGTCCCATCATTTTATAATAAAAATCAATAACCTTTAAATATTTTGTTTTCCGTTATTAATTAATATCTACAGGTATGTATTATATGTATTAAATTTCCATGCTTTATTATTGTACAACAAGGGAGCAGGTACAGATTTTTCTCTGCTGATTGAGATTCTGCTAACACGAACGCCTCAAGAACTTCAGGCCATAGCTGATGCCTACAAAAGATGTAATTCTTAATATATCTAACAGCACTTTAAATAAATTTCAATCTCTGACATTAAATAGTTTATAGACACTTAAATCTATTGATTTGTCCTAGACTTAAAGTTCAAAAACTACCAAAAATAAATAAATTCACGAAAACCATTACCAAGCCCCTTAAAATTTTCTACTTCCTGAATAAACCATAGTCAGTTTTATTTTTTAAAGGCTTAACTGGAATCGTTTAATTAGTGTTATAAACGTAAAACTAAGATTTATATTAATACGACTATATATTTTTCACCCTTTGCACATATTTATCTTATTTTATAGTATACAAAAAAGATATTGTCAACTCTATTAAAGGAGACACTTCTGGCAAAGTTGAGGATTTATTGGTGCAAGTGGCCCAGGTTGGAGTTAGTTTAATTGATATCCGAAAAATAATGGATAGTTTTTAAATTATTAATTTTTTTTTGATTGACCTATCAAATCATTTATGAAATATATTTTTTATCCTATTTAAACTCTAAATAGTTGAGTTTATAAAGTACCACATTGTTTTAAAAATTTTTAAACCTCTAAAAACACTAGTCAACAAATAACGGTCTTGTGAAATAAGCCGATGAAGATTTTTGTGGTAAACACGATAATGTTTTTTGTTTTCTTCCTATAATTTAATCTTTTCATATATTAGAGTTCATAAGCGTTTTGCCCCTTTTGAAGGTGTTCGATAAAATATTTAAGTCAAACCTAATTAAGTTTAGAATTAAAAAAACTTGCTTTACCTTATTAGTTTTATTTATATGCATTCCCTTTAAAAATCGCGTTAAGCACTTTCCGTCCCTTTCTTAACCCATTCGTTGATAAGCATATAAATTACGGTAAAATCTATTTGATTATTTCTTTAATGGGGGAAGGAAAAATTGTTTGTATTAAATATCATTTTCATCTGCCTAATCATATAGTTAAGATTTTTGCCTTGGAGTTACATAGCCCCCCTCTTCAATAAGAGAGAGTAAAAAAGAGAAGAAGGAGTTGGGGAATAGATCGAGATTAGTACAGCTAGAGTTAGAGTTGTTAAATTGCTAAGTTGCTTAACTCCAGACGCGACGCACACTGAGTTGCTTATATGCGTGTTAGCACAATATGTGCTCGCTGTTCGGTGCACTAGGCAGAACAGTAGCATATAAAAATTCTCGAGGGCCGAGCAGAAACTCAAGCAGATGGTAGCTGGAGTTGAAGCAAGTTAGCAATTTAACAACTCTAGCTAGAGTAGATATTTAGTAATTAGAAAGTCGTTGTATTAGATACAATACGCTACACACAAATTATTTGCCACTTAAAATTTTTCCACATTCACATGCATAAACCTATAAGATAGGAAGGGAGGGAATAATGTATGGAACGATTTTGCAATAAAAAATATAACCCAAAGTTAATTTTACGAGTATTTTTTTTAAAATACATCTTTAAAAAGTCAACGTTTGTGTTTCCAACTTTGAAAATAATTTTTTCAAATGACGCATTATTCGCGTTTAACAAAAAGAACCCTCTTTATATAGAAAGACTGCTCATCAATTTTAAATAAATGCATCACCGCCATTTCGAAATGTGCACAAATAAGGGGAGGACATATAGACTAGAAATTAATAAAGTATTTTTCATACGCAAAAAATAATATTGAATTAGGAAAACATAAAAACGGCATTTAAAAAATATTTCATTTTTAGAAAATAACAAATTAAAATACTGTGAAGATGTGATGTTATAGCAATTTAATGCCATTAGCATTTTATAAAACAAATTAACATTCTTTTATATTTATAAACTAATAGGAAAGGTAAATTCACTTTTTCTATTTTAACAATGAGATACACTGATGAAAGACACGGGAGATAGTTATATATTCATAATGGTGGATTTAATGGTACACACATTTACCGTATGAAGCATATGACATGAGTAGTCTATGTTTTTTGGTCGATATTTTTGTATTTGTGTAATATCTTACTTTAACGTGGTATAGGTTAAACGCGATCCCTCCTCTAATACAGATCCTGAAGCGGCTAAGAAGGATGCTGAGGTAAACAATACCTAATTAAATCAATTTTTAAACTCCGGGTTGCCCGATCCTGTTACTTTAATTTATCGTCATAAAATTTTAGGCGCTCCTTAAGGCGGGTGCGAATAATTGGTTTGGAACTAACGATAAGACGTTTACTAATATTCTTACCACTCGCAATTTTGCTCAACTCAGGCTTATATTTGATCAATACAATAGAATAGCTAAGAAAAGCATAGAAGAGGCTATAAAGTCGGAAACCTCTGGAGAGTATCAAAAAGCCTTGTTAACATTAGGTAAATCTTTATCGACTCATTAAGGTAGTGCAACATTTTATTCAATCTAAATAAAGTAATTAAACCGATGAAATAATAAGTAAAGAATTAATTTAGATTTTGAATGTAGATGTTTAAGGCATAACTTATATATATTATATAATTAAACATGGTAATAATGATTTAATCTTTTTTGTTATTACATCTTTATAAACATATTTTATGTGTATTGGCATCTTTGTAAGTTGACGTTATCCAAAACCCTGGCAATTACTTCGCGACAAGAATGCACGACGCTATGAAAGTAACGTTCACTTATAAACATTACGTTAAGTTTAATATAATTGATTTAACTATGTAAAACAACGTCCCAGCATCAAGAAAAAATATTGTTAATAAAAAGGGGGGAGTCTAAGGATAGAAGGGCATAAATCTTGTACTTTAAAGTGGTTTTTGGTAAAAAAAAACGCTATATTTTGATGTTACCTATCAAAGTTGGAGTCATTTATTTGTTAACTTGAGAACTAAATAGTATCGTTATAATTGAAAATTTCAACAGGGCATGGGAACTAATGATGACACATTGATTCGCATTAGTGTGACTCGCTCTGAGGTAGATATGGAAGAAATTAAAAAGGAATATATGAAAAAGTACAAAAAACCTTTGGAAGACGCCGTCAGGGTATTAGCATAATAAAACAAATTGTAGGCGTTTACACTTGCGATAGCATCAAATTTTTACACTTTTAATTTAAACTAGCATTTTAAAAATACAATGTGAAACACTATGTTATTAACTAGGGAGACGTGTCGGGCAATTTTCAAAACATATTGGTCAACTTGATTAAAGGAAATCAGAAACCTCTATAAAACATTCCTTAAGTGTTCTACTAATTCCTCTAATTATTATGAATCGACTAAACGGTATCATATTATTCAGTTTTATTCTATTAGTCTCTGTTAATTTATATTCATTAGTTCCAATATTTCCATATCATAATTGTCATTGATATCTTAAAATAAAGAAAATTTAAAAGTTTTCGTTTGTATTTTTTTCATATAGCTGGTGTCACAAATGGCAATCTGCTCCTTCATGTATTTGTCCACGTGTAGCTGCATTTACATAGGCCTCGCTTTAGTTTATATTTTCTAATGTCCATATCGATTTAACGATTCCATTCCGACTTAGGTCTTCCTTCCACTTTTTCGCTTACCTACGACATGCATCTCCTTTATGCGATGTGCCGAGTGACCCCTCTTTGTCTCATCAAATGGCCAAACCATCTCAATCTTATAACAATTTTCTCTGTATCGGAACCACTAATTTAATTCTTATCTCTTGATTTCTTATATGGTCCTTCTTCCTTAATATCCATGTTAAAATACAGATTTTCATTGCAGCCAAACATTGCTATCACCATGGGCACAATGTAGGTTATATATTAACGTCATTTCAATTTTAAGGACATGTGTTTGTCACACATAACCATTCATCCCTAAATTTTAAACATTCTGCGTTGTAGCCTTTAACTCGCTTTAATGCAACCTAAAGGCAATATGTTTAAATTCCTAATTGTTCAAACACCAGTCTTTTCCCGCTCCAAGCATAGATATTTAGTTATCTCTCAATCCATCCTTCACTTGCTTTACCTATGCAACCTTTGACTTAGCATAGCACTATATCGTTCGCAAAGAGCATTGCCCAAGGTGATGCCTTTCAGGTCCTTTATAAACATCCAAATTAATGTCAGATTCAATAAAATCTGATTAATTTTAAATAAAAATACATAGTTTAATTGCTAGATAGCAAACAAAATTAAAACCAAACGGTTAGGCATCTGACTAATTTTTATTAAATATATTCTATGTTACCTTAAATATTGCGTTATATAATTTTTTTATCCATTTTTAAATCTAACAGGAGGTAAAAAAGATAATCGTTGATATAATCTGATCCGAATGAAAATGCATATAAAAGATCTGCGTAGACTAATTTTTTGCGACATGCAAACAACCTTTAAACTGCATTGCACTATTAAAAGGGAATCCCCGTTAAAATATTATTTCTTTAAAAATGTGGTATAGTTTATACTTGAACTAAACATAGGAATATAAAAGAGTGATTTACATATAAAATCATAATGTAATATTGTTGTTAAATAAGAAAATCTTTTTCGCCAAGCTTTATTGTGGTGCTTCCATCTAATACAACTTGCCTTAGTGCAAGCTAGCTCACTAGTGGCACTAATGAGAGGATCTGACTACAACTTTATAGCTTAGTAGTAGTGTTGTAAAAACGGCTGGGTTTTGTTTGGCCGACCTTTAGTTTTAGTTGACTAAACATAAACAAACCCAAGGTTACCTTTGGCCTGTTTATGTTCAGTCGGCTAAAATCAAAGGTCGACCAAACAAAACCTAGCCGTTTTTAACACACTACTTAGTAGCAATGACTGATATTCATCAAACCATAGAAGCTTATCTACCGCAATTTTTATATTAATTCGTTACAAACATAGACTGCTTATCACGGTATAAAATGTGTGTGTGTTTTTCCGCCATTTTGATCAACACCACCGTCCTATATCACATAATGGCGTTTTGCGCTCTGCCGTTTTGTTCGAACAGGAGAGGTAAAGAAAAAAGGTTTTGATTCCATAAATAAGTAAGACATTACTAAATATATGATATTTTTAAAAAATTTATTATTGACACATTTCATAAAAATTAAAAATGTAAAAACTGTAATGATATTAAAATTTTTTAAAAATATCATATATTTTGTAATATCTTACTTATTTATGGAATCAAAACCTCTTTTCTTTACCTCTCCTATTCGAACAAAACGGCACAGCGCAAAACGCCATTATGTGATATAGGCATAGACTAAATAGACTGCTCATGTCATATCTTCCTTATGGCAAATTGTGTGTGAAATTTGCCGCCATTTTGATGAACAATACCGTCCTATATCACATAATGGCGTTTTGCGCTCTGCCGTTTTTTTCGAACAGGGGAGGTAAAGAAAAAAGGTTTTAATTCCATAAATAAGTAAGATATTACTAAATATATGATATTTTTAAAAAATTTATTTATTTATGGAATCAAAAACTTTTTTCTTTACCTCTCATGTTCGAAAAAAACGGCAGAGCGCAAAACGCCATTATGTGATATAGGACGGTATTGTTCATCAAAATGGCGGAAAAAAACTAGAGATGCACCGATACCACTATTTTATGCCGATACCGATACCAGCCGATACTTAAGATTTTTTTGCCGATACCGATACCATGCCGATACTTATAATAAAAAAAATTTTTATACTAAAAAATATATGCAAATTAAATATTATAAATTAAGTCACATCCAAATTTTGGTAGATCAGAATTTTGACGATAAAACAATTGTAATTATAATTTATAATATAATATTAATTTATAATAATAAAATTTGTTATTAATTAATTCAAAAGTATTGTGATTAATAGATCAAAAAAGAAATTTAAATTTTATTATGGTACACTTTATATTTTATTAATACATAAATTTATTTTATAAAAAAGTAAATATACGTGTAATTAGCTTATATTAAACTAATATTGAAAATTTAGTTCTCTTATGTTCAACTTAACAATTGTTAGTTGTTCTATTTTCTCCGAAAGAAGCCTTCTTCTCCTATTAGAATCTATCTCACCCATCATACTGAATAATGATTCTGATGGTACTGTTGTTGGTGGTTGGTAGGAGATACTATAAATATTATTTTTTGAGTTTCATATTGAAAAAGGTATCGGCTTGGCAATTGCCGATAGTAGCAAAGTATCGGGCCGATTCTTTTGGCAAGGTATCGGCGCCGATACCATGCCGATACTTGGTATCGGTGCATCTCTAAAAAAAACACACACATTTTATACCGTGATGAGCAGTCTATGTAGTCTATGGATATAGGACGGTAGTGTTCATCAAAATGGAGGCAAATTTCACACACAATTTGCCATATGGAACATATGACATGGGCAGTCTATGTAGTCTATGGTTACAAATCTCTAATAATTAAATTATGATACATAAATTCTACACTTTATTATAATTTAAAATCCTAATCTACATTATGCCAAATATAATTCTATTTACCTTTAAACTACAATATGCATTCCTTTGTAATAATAGTCATAACATTTAAATAAGGCCAAATAAAACCTGAATTGTTTTACCTATCTTGGCCCAATCGCAAATCCCCAGTTCTTTAAGCTCTTTTTTGGCTAAAACCATGGCAATTGAAACAATCATGCAGTATATGTGAAGTGGTTTTAAATAATTTTAAAATATTAGACTAATAAATAACGTTCTGTCCCTCTTTAATTTAAAATAATTATGCTTAGATTATTACAAATCACTCAGACGGGTACAAAAAAAATCAACAAGTAGAACCCTGCACGGCCCGCTAATGGCCAGCCGCAGGAAGATTGGGCTCGGAAAATTATGAGAACGGCATCTGAACCAACTCTAGCTAACAAACTATTCACAAAAAAATAATTCTTAATAACACAAATCTCTTCAATCCTAGAACTTCCTTTCTTTTTTATTTAAAAGTTAAATTCGTAACTAGAAAAATTAAGGTTGGAATTTTATAACAAAAAAAAATTGCGCTTTATTTGTCATATTTAACCTCGTTGCACATTATAAATTAATAGCATTAACATTAACCACTGCAAAACATCTCCATAAGAATTTAAAATAAGTGTTAGGCTGTCGGATGGGTCCCAAACTAAGAAGATGATTTCAGGCTTGGGTTGGGCTTCTGCATAGCTAGGACAAATTTCGAAATATTATAATGAAGCATATGAAAAGCAATTTCGCAGGGCATAGAGTTAATGCCTTCGATAAAAAAATTATTTATAAATCTTCCAAATTGAAAAAATTTCAAGTTTGATCTTAAGGCGCAACTTAGAAAGTCTGAAAATATTATGTAGAATAGCAACAAATTAGCCAAATTTTTATCATCATCATCACAGCAATTTAAACATGCATCAAAAATATAAAAACAGTACAACAGCCTGGCAAGTGTTAGATTATGAGATCTTTGATTTAATGATCCTCCTGATTAATTGATTTTGTGCTAGGCCCAGAGTTGCTGAGTAAAGCCAGTATAAAGACAGGGCCTAATGTAAAAATACACTAAAGGGTTCCTAAAACTTACGGATGGTACAATCGAGGAAATATAGAAGAGGAGAAAGGCGGAACATCTTGTTATCCATTTAAAAATTGTTATTCGATTTGAAGGATTGATATCAGTTTTAATTCCGGATAGTTTTCCATACATTAACTGAACAAGATGAATTGTCAAACAATTAGTAACTAGGTAAATGTTTTAAATCATAGATTACTTTATTTACAATTAAAATATTCGCTTTCCTTTAAAAAATGTTTAGTAAGGATATTAGTTAAACACTGGTCAACGAATAATGGACATATAGAACAACAGGCAAACTGTTTGCAGATTTTGGCGGAGTTTTTTACGCTGAACACAAAGTTTTTAGTTTTTTCCCATACACAAAGTTTTAAAAATATTTGCTGAGTTGCTAAAAATAGCGATTTTAACGTTAACTACTGGAGACCTGCACAGCCCGGTTGGCGTACAACCTAAGAGCCCGGCCCAAAACTTCTGCTTTAAAATAAAACAATGGGCTGGGTCTGGATGGGCCCTAATAACCTACAAGCTTGGGCCATGTTCAGATATATATAGGGCTCGCTAAAAGCCTGTTACAAAATCTAATTAATGTTAATTTGTGCTTTATATAGTATAAACATAATTTTTTTTTATAATATTCCTATTTATAATTATTTAATTTTTATTAAATAAACAAAGATTTAATGTTAGAGAAAAAATAAGAAATAAATTCGTGTTCACCGCAAAAAACTCTACCAGAATATTCAAACAGTTTTCCGGTTGAATTTTCTTGTTGAACCGTGCTATTATAGAAAAATAGAAGTTTCAAAAATTTCATTTAAAAAATAAGAAGTCTGAATAGTGAAAAGTAATACAATTTAAAATTGATGTTCATTTTTATTATTATTTAATATAGATTATCCTTGATTAGTACAAATGATATCAATATTTGTTATTCTAATAACTTCAGAAGATATAAGATTGGTAAGGAGGAGAAAGCATGGCAAAGTAAAATATTGATCTGGTAAGCAAAGGTTGGTAAACGTTAACATACCCCCATCTTCTAAATTGCTTAACATTGGATCTGAATTAAATAGAATACAGCTAAGCATAAAAAGCGATATAACATAATCATAATATATATAAATGTTTTTATGGATCAAACAAGCAAAACATTGCATCAACACTAAATACTCTGGTAGCTTAACAAAGATTTCTTTAAATTATTGACAGAGATTTGTTGTTATATGTAAATTTTTCTTCAAGATCTATATACTTTTTGATTCCATTGTCATAAATCTTAGTGCTAGTGATATGCTAATCCATAGAGGCAATTGAACAAGAGGATATATATAGTTTTTGGCTGGATGGCAATTATCCCTGATATATAAAGAGTTTAATAATTCATAAATCTTCTAACATTAATGTTTGCGTGTTAAAAATTTACTTTTTTATTATAATTTTGTTGTGCTTTGTCAAAAGGAATATTAAGTTGTTTTGCTTCAATAGTTATATTCTTTTTTACGTAGGGGACAATATCTGACATCTCCTTATTTATTACTGCCAAGCGTTGTAAATTTTTAATTTGCAATAAAGAAATAGGCAAACCGACAGAAAATCTGCAAATAAAATTTAAAACTTGTATTATTACCTTAATAGTAGAGTTGAAACAAATAAGCTGCTATACCATTCAAACCCAGTTATATGATGAGTGTAGATTAAAAATTCTTCTGCTAACTTGATAGGAATAGATGAGTCATAAGAAAAACATGATTTTCTATTAACTATTACATAAGAGCTTTTTAGAAACATATTTAATCTTTGACAAAACATGTGAGTACCTTTTATACTTCATTTCGTTACCTAAGAATAAGAGTGCGCAAATGAACATCGGTAGATTTTTATATAATTAATCATAAATGTTTATATACATGTAAATTAATTTTGGCTTTCCTATTAAGATTTCTATTTTGTTTATCTGCAAATGTCAAATTCTTGGAATTTCTTTGCTCTATAATTTGTTAAATAAACTCCATATAATTTAAATACTTAGCATATATATACTTAGCAAGACATTAAAATACTTAGCAAATATATAAAATACTTAGCAATACAATAAAATGCTTAGCAAAATTTATTTAAATACTTAGCAAATGAATAAAAGACTTAACAATTGAATATAAAACTTAGAATTAATTAAAAAATTTAGCAAACTAATTAAATACTTAGCAAATAAATAAAATACTTAGCAACAACGCTAAAAATACTTAACAATTTGAATAAAATACTTAGCAAATAATTTGTTGCGAAATACAACCACTATCAGTCACGCTACATTGCACACAAAAGGAATATGTTACATGGTGGCAATTAAAAATAAAACACTCGATAGAGGTAGGTATGTATTAAAAACCCGAATCGCAATTTGTTTCTTAAAAATTAAAGAATTAAAATAAATTAAAGTTATATTTTTGGTTTAATTTGCTTTACTTTTAATTGGAATAAATCTCAAAATTTCTATTGCAGACACCAAAAGACCGTAGTTAAGTTAAAATTTTACAGTATATAAAGAAATATTGACCTTAGGTAAATTAAATTAACTTGTCCTCAGCCGAGGCTATAAAAATTTCAAAATACTCGGATATTAACAATACTACTATAATATTTTGTCCCATTGCGACAACTATCCCAATAACCTTTGGCCCCCTAGCCTTACAACTTTTTTAAAAAAATAAGGAAACAAATTTCATTGCTATCCCATGATAATCGCCAATCATTTTTTATTCGACAGAAAATCGGCATAACTATCTGTAAATATTAGCCATAACCGAATGTTTTCCTAATATTTACGATTCTTAACTTTTTAATTTATTTATCTCACCTTCATAAAATATGTAATTCTCTTTACTAATAAATTAGTTCATTAAATACCTAAAGCTTTAGGCTATCTCTATTGATTAACCTAAGCGTTTAGGTTAATTTTGCGCTCTAACCGAAGCTATAAGCTTCTTAATTGACCTCGTTAGGTTGATATTGACCTCTAACCTCGAGGCAGTGGTTAGCGTTTTTAAAAGACTTCAAGGTTTTTTGAAAAGCCTAACCTAATAGGTTAGGTCGACAAAACCTGACGTTTTCCCATCACTAGTGTAATGCAGTGGCTCGTTTTCTATCATACACAACAGAGGTCAGATTGTTTGAAATTTTCTGCCCGAACCCGGCCAGAATCATTAACTTCCTTGTCCGCCCGGACCCGCCCGAGAACTTCTAAGTGTCCGCCCGGTCCCGCCCGAATTCAGTGCCTGGCCCGAAATATAAAATTTGCCTGTTAGGCCCGAATTTATGCGATCCCAAACAGAGGTCAGATCTGTTTAAATTTTTCTGCCCGAATATGGCCGCGTCCACATTTTTGACTAAATTGGCCGCCTGAACTCTTCTAAGTGTTCGCCCGGCCATGACTGAACCATAGAGCTGCCCGAACCCGGCTCGATTAATAGGTCACAAAACTTTAATAGATTAATTGCTAATGCTCTTAGGTTAATAAAAAATTATTTCAATTATTAATATTTACTTTTTTGAAAAACTATATATAAACAATAAATTACCTTCTTGCTATAGAATATACAGTCAAAACCGTTTAATTGCAAAACCTTGAGCTTGAATTTTTTTTCGCGATTAACCGATATTTCGCGATTAAACGATGGAAATAAAAGTATATGCACATTCTATTAAATATTTATTTCTTACGCTTCGCAATAAAACGATATTTTATATAATTATCTGTTTGATTTAAGGATTCAAAAATGTTTGTGAATATCCGATATTATACTATTAAGCGATTTGTCAATAAACGATGTTTTTGTTAATGTTTCGTTTAAAAAAAACAAAATGGCGGTTAACTTCGCGATTAAAAGAATTTCGCGATAATCCGATTTGCGATTAAGAAGTTTCGACTGTAATGGAGAAAATTATAACTTGAAGCAAAAAAAGAATGATATGGAAATTAAATATTTATTATAAAAATAAGTAATAGCGTAGATAAGGAAATAAAAAGGAATGGGGAAGTTTTGTTAAACCAAATTTTATTCGTTAATAAAATTAAATGAATCAGAATCAAATTTAACACTTATATGTGCTTAAGAATGGCATGACGCTTTTGTTTTAAGTCTAGACTGCACATGTGTATTGCGAAGCGAACAATGAAAGGGCTACTTAATTATAAATATCTCATCCTTTTCATAAAAGCTAGGGATCTGAAAGAAATGGAGTAGGGCAAAGATTATAAAAATAACTTGGGAAGGGGTGGCAAAATTATGTTGTTTTAACACATTTTAAGCATTCTCGATATAACCGCATAAAAAATTAACAAAATAATATTCTATGTTTTTAATTTAATTATGCCCCAATTGCCCGAATCTTATCAGCGTGCCCGCCCAGGCACGCTCGAAAATCAAAATTTAAGACGGTTGCCCGGCCCGGCCTGGCCCGTTAGTCGGGCATATCTGGTCTCTGATATACAACACCACATCATATCGGGTTTTTATTTAAATGCTTTTATAGCGCGAATGCGACCCGACCCTTTTTTTTACATTTTCAAAAATTGTGGTGAGTAAAATTTAATCGACAAATTAAAGTGTGATTTATGAAACTAATTAATTCCACAGATTTTGACTACTAAATTTATTTAAATAATTTATTATAGTGAGGTATAAATATGGTAGTATCTACAATATCGGGTCGCAATTAAATTGAAATATTTAGTGTTGCAAATAAACTTTTTAATAATTTTAAACTTACTTTAATTTTGTTTATGAATATATATTAATATAGTTCAAATTAATAATGAACTTCTACTTCACACTATTTAAATACAATTTGAAAATATTAATTTGTTGATATACTTTACCTTTCACGAGTCAAATTTAATTTGCGTTCAAATTTGAATTAACAAAAAGAATTTTATTAACTGAATGAATGATCTTGAATTATACATTTTAATATTAATTAAAAATATTATACTACTTACCATTAATTTAAAAGATATGTCCCGTCTATTTTGCAATGTTAAATTCATAACCTTTGACTCGACACTTAAAATCCAACCAGACCCGGCCCGAAAGCATTTTAAAAATTTCAACCCGGTTCGGGTCACCCGTGCAGGTCTCTAATAGAAACCAATGGGATAGGGAAGGGAGGGAGACCCTAAGTCTGGGGCGACTTTGTGATATTGAATATAGGGAGTAAGTGGAATCATAAAATAAATTAAAACTAATTAACCTGCGTAAAAAATTGTTTTTGCATGAATTTCCTCTATATTTGTTTTTACCAACAGAAATTATTTTTTCAATTTTTGTCGATTTGCTTTCTCGGTATACACCTTTAAAAAAGAGCAAAAACGCTCATTTTCGCCATTTGAACTCAATTATTTAAAAAAAACTTGACGTATATGAAAAAAAACGAAAAACATATTCGTGTTCACCACAAAAAAATCTATAATAGTATGTTAGCCGTTTTCCAGTTGATTTTTTAGTACGCAATATGATTACTTAGCTCTAAATAATAGGTTGGGCTAAATAGATGAGTTGTTTAATATTCAATGTGTAAATAATAATTTATTTTTACTACGGTGAGTCTAAAAGGTTGTAAAAAGGGTTTAATGCTTTTATTCATCATTCCAAATAATGTTTGAAAAAACATAAAAAAAACAATGCTTCGAATAAAAATTTGTTCAGCGGTATCAGTTGAGCAGTCCTAGTACTACCCGGGACTGATGTGTAGCCCGACTTGAGCCTCAACTTTTTTTTTAGATTTAAAATTAATTTTATCTTACTTATGTATAAATGTTATTTGCAAAAAATTTAAATCGAGAATAAGCATGGCAATTAAATGATGGCGATCCCAATTTCTAAATTTAGACATTTTTTATCATTTAATTGTATTGTAAATGCAAACTTTAAGTAGTTTAATATGCTTGGTATTTTATATTATATTTTAAAGTTAAAATCGCTGTTATATGTGCGTGTCATATAACATGTTACAATTTTGATTAAAATATAAGTTTTTGCAAGGGGCTTTGTTGGCTTGAGTTTGCAACGGGTCATACGGCCTTGGAGTGGACTGGTTAAGGTTCTCTCTGAGTCATGCTCAAAAACCCTTCGGGCCAGGTCTATTGGCAAAATTGGCGAATGAATTTTCAGATTTTGTAGATTTATTTGCAAAATCGAATAAAAGATGGAATGCAATGCTACTCCTTACGGACTTGTTTCACTTAAAATATTTTGGAATAAAAAGTAAATACTATATTAACTTACAGCCGTACCGATTTCCCCTTGAATTCCAACAGTTATATTTAAATAATCTAAATTTTATTAAACTGTAATATATGATTTCGTCTTTTAGGGGTCTTAGTTTTAAAGATGATTTAAAAACTCAATTATAAAGATCCTGTTAGGTATGACTTAATGCGGAGATGATTACTTTTGAACATGGGCGTACCTAGGTTTTGAATTAGGGGGGGGGGGGGGGCAGATTATTTTTAACAAATTTTTTTTGTATTTAAAAATTTTCCTGAAAGCAAAAAAAAAGGTCTCGACCCTTCACTATCCAAAAATTTTGCGGCTACCAAAAAAAGCAACTCCCTAATTAGGCAGTGGGGGCAGCCGACCCCTGGCTAATTAGGGGGGGGGGGGCAAAACATATTTTTTTTAATTTCTAAGGGTTTTTGTATTAAAAAATTTTTTGTTTTAAGAGGGGCGGCTGCCCCCCCCCTCTGGGTACGCCCATGCTTTTGAATCTGGCATGTTACGGTTATGGCTAAAAAAACTTAATGAGTGATGGAAATTTTTAACTTAAAAAATCTTCGATTTTAAGTTTTATTGTAAATCTATGAAAATCAAAAAATATTTGGTCATTACACCGGTACCATTATTCATTTTTACAAATTATTTTTGTAAACTCAGTATACTAATTTTAAATATCCCTAATATAGTCGTCGTTTTTTTAAATATAGTCAAAATTATTTTGCTGAGTGAGGATATATTTTTGATTTGAGTGAGGTGTAAGTAGAGGCCTGCAGATTTTTCTGGGTCCAGGCCCGAACCAGCAATTTTTATCAAATACGGTTCAGGCCCGACCCAAGCCCGAATTTTAGCATTTTTGTTCGTCAAAATTTCCATAATTATCGAAATTTTAATAAAACTAAATTTTGGTAAAAATTTTATTGAAAAATGAGACTCATATAATAATATAATTATAATTATATAATTGAACTATTTTCATGCAAAAAGATACAGGCATTAAATATGTCCGCATTTAAATTAGTTCTTTGCTCTTCATAAATGCGTTTTCAAATTTCTCTCGATTTACTTTTTCCTGGACTTCTTTGCACCATTTATGCTTTTGACTATAAGTGGTCCCTATTAAGCATTATCAAAACTAATAAATTAATTACCTGATGAGCAAGAATTGTATGATAGCACATTCTTGCAGTTCTTACAAAAAACAAAATCCATTTCTTACTTATATTCTCATACACAATCACAAATAAGAATCTTTCAATACTTCACTCTTTCCTTAAGGTTCTATTTACTTTAGAAAATTATTTTTGAATATTTTTAGCTATTAGAAGTAGATATCTTCTTTGCTTCATACTCAATTGTTGTTATATTAATAATAGCGCGAAAAGAATTAATGTTTAACAGATTTATTACTAATTACTTCTTAATAATGTGAGATATTATTTTAAATAGAATCAAAGATTTCTTAGACTACTACTTCTCAATTATTTGGGCCTACTTTTTATACATTAGGTCCGGCCCGGCCCGTAAATATAAAACCTGAAAATTTAAGGCACGGGCTTTTCCGCGGGCCGGGTTTAAAGTCGCCCGTGCAGGTCTAGGTGTAAGTCGAAGGGAAATGAAAGTGGGGAGACCTAACCTGATTGGATACATAATAGAGACCTGCACGGCCCGGCCCGCCGGGCGGGGCTTTAGGTAAAAAAAAGATACGGGCCGGGCCTGGACGGGCCGTTCAATTCCCTAACGGGCTTGGGCCGGGCCTAGATTAAACTGAGGCCCGCTAAAAGCCCGTTGCAAAATAGTTTAGTTTTTATTATACTAGAAATATAAAGTAAAAACAAAGATGTGTTAAATTTTTTTTATTGATTTTTAATTGATTTTTGTCTAATTGACAATGAAAATAAATTTGAATTTCCTTCTTTATTCATTCATTTACAAAAATACCGCGCAATTCAAATAGATAAGTTTTCATTAACTACTAAATACAGGAATAAACTACATTATCCTTCTAGTCACAAACTTAAGAGTAAGTTAATAAAATTTCAAGATTAATATTTTGAATATTCTCATTATAAAACTTTGTTATATAACTATTTGAGATTTTCACTCTATAACAAAATTTTATGTTTTAATAAAATAATTGTTTTAGAAATAGTACATAACATATTAGCATGTCGGAAGAATTAATAATGGCTGATAAAAGAACTTATAATAATCTCAAAATAAAATTAAACCATAACTTGAAGAGTGAAGTGTGGAAAAGGTTGATATATTACTGGATGAAAATGACCCAAGCTGATATTTGCATCTGCAAAAAGTATTTATCATACAAACCATATGATGGAACATCCCATCTTAAAAGACATAAATGTGCTAGCTTTGATTCAAAGTCTGGAACGATGGATCAATTTGTTACGGTGATGGATACAAAAGAAGCAAACCTCCTAAAAACCAAAATAATAGATGAGGCAATTAAATTTTGTGTCAAAGATTTATGACCCTTTGAAGCTTTAGCCAAAGAAGGATTTAAAAATTTTTGCCAATTTCTGATGGATAATTTTTCAATAGTTAGACAAGTGAAGATAGAGGACATAATGCCTCATCCCACTACTGTAGCCAGGCATGTCAAGCAGTCTGCCATTGCTGTAAGAAAGCTAATTTTACCAGAAGTAACATCATATTTAGAAAGGGGATTGTGTTCGGCAATCACAGACATGTGGACAAATGACTATACCAAGAATTCTTAATAACATTAAGTATACACTACACTACATTAATGATAAACTTGTTAAAAGGATATTGTTCACAGCACAATTCCCAATGAAAAAAATGCAGAAAATATTAAAAGTGAAATCCTAAATAAATTAACATCATGATTATCTCTAAATGATATTTTTCAAATTGCATTTGTTACAGATCAAGGGGCCAACATCATAAAAGCTCTACAAAATTATAGACGACTGGATTGTAAGGCTCACCAGATAAAGTATATCATTAAAGGGGCTTTTAATGAATTATTTTTGGGGGGAAAATGCTCCAGATGTGTTGAACACAATAAATGACACCAAAGTTCTAGTACGGTACTTTAAACAAAGTGGCTTAAATAGAAACCTAAGCCATTGTTTATATCAAGATGTAGCTGTTAGGTGGAATTCTAAATTGAATCTTTTGGAAAGTGTTAATAATATGTTAGATGAAAATGAAGAGATTTTAACAAAAAGGAATGAAACCTTTAAGTTGGTTAATGTAAACAAGCGTTTGCTAAAATCCACTATTGAGTTATTGAGGCCATTTAAAGGAGCAAGCACACGATTATAGGCGGACTCAAAATCCACTATGCCTTTTGTATTTTTATGGAAATTGAAATTAATTAATATGATGGAAAATAATGGATTTTCTAACAATCAAATTAGAAGTATCATAAATAAAATTAAAGAATTAATTTATCAAAAATATGCCATCCATTCCTTGCATAGAATGGCTACTGCGCTTCACCCCAAATTTAAACACATGAAAATGGCTACTACTCAAGAGAAAAGGTAGACTTATGAAGAAATAAAAAGTCTTATAGATCGCGATGATTTTACTCAATCAGTTAGTTTTTCCGAGAAATGACAAAAGTATGTCTCAAAGTAAGATTTTAAATTTTAAGACAAACTTTGAGTAATATTTTAGCTAAAAAATATAAATGCGTATTTTTGGAATGGGAGGATAATGAAAGCATACCTTCATCAACTGAATTAAATCAATATCTTGAGGAATATGTAGATCCTGATTGTTTTGATCTCATAAAATGGTGGAAAGCCAAAGAAGCGAAGTAATGTTATTAATATGAATTCAACCTTAAATTAGGTATCCAAAACTATCTCATTTGGCGTATAAAGTTTTATGTATTCCTGCCACAAGTGCCACTAGTGAAAGAAAATTTTTAACTGCAGGTCGATTGATGGAAGAAAAAAAAACTCGCTTGAGACCTGAAATAATTGATGATTTATTATTTTTACATGATTATTATTAATATTTGTCATATATAGATATATTGATTAAATATTTTAATAAAAAAAAATTAAAATCCAACAGAAATTAGCAAACTAAAAAATTTTGTATACGGGCCCGGGCCGGGCTCGGGCTTTGCAATTAATTAGCGGGCCCGGGCCTATCACCTTTTATTTTTACGGGCCCGGGCCGGGCCCGGACTTTTTAATTTTTATAACCGGCGAGCGAGCCGACTGACCTGAACAGGCCCGTTGCAGGTCTCTAATACATAATATTGATAAGGTTTGAAATGTACGTGCAAGTTCGTTGACTGTAGATATATAAGGAAAGGAGAGACATTACATGAAAAAGCATTTAACCATTTAATTGGACAAATAGGTATAAAAAGACTGTAGCCGCCGTTTACCCCCTCCTAGAACCCTGCACGGGCCGTCCGAAGCCCGCAGGTCGACACTGACTCGGGTCGGACCTGATGGGTCGACACCCGAAGCCCGAGCCCGGCCCGAAACAAAATCTAGGTAAAAGGGTTTACCAGATTTTTAATATACAGCAAACCCCTACTTGGACGTGCGTGAAGAGTACTAATTTTATACTTAATCACTGGCATCCCTTTAAAATTTTTAATAGTGCTCTCAGACAATTGCCATTGCTAAAATAAAAAAATCAGCCGCCGCTGCCCGGTCTTTAAATATTCCACCAACTTTTTACTTAAAAATAGATATTTTAATCGCAAAGTATACTCTTAAATCCCTGGACGACAGCTAGCCGCTTTTAACGGATGATTGATGCGACGCTTCTATATTTGTTTTTATTTCTTACCCGCTTTTGTATTTTATATATTTTATAAATAACAGGATTTCGATTTTTATAAATATTCTCTGGAATTAGTAAATATAATTTTTAAACTGCTAAAATTTTCTAAACTACTATCTATAATTAAATGATTTCTTACACAAACCTATAAGGGACTTAAAACTATGTTTAAAAGTTGGTATGCGTTCCTTTATTTATGTCAAAATTATGAATATTTCAAGAATGGGGTTCGCTTCGCTATACCCCACAACTATGCCATGAGTGAAGACTTATAAAATCTACATTACAGGGAGTCACTGCCAAAATAGTACCTATTTGTATATTAAAAATAATAACTCCAAACCTTTTATTACTATATTTTTAATTCATTGTAAAATTTTAAATTTATTTAATGCTTTTACAGTCTATTTATTTTGTATAAATTAAAAGCGGAAAAGTATGCGAAAAATAAAAAATAGTAAAAATATGTTTAGTCATTATAACAATGCGCTATAGTTTTTTGATATCACATAAAATCATATACAATATAAAATTATACTAAAGTATAAAACTAAAATTCATCTAATTCGTTAGGATAATTTGTTAAACCATAATTATGTATATTTTTATGATTCTACAAAATAAAAGAGCTTTACATTAATTAACACGTACAAGATGATACAAAAAACAATTTTATTAATAAATGTACTATAAAATTTATATATAATATAATATAAAGTGCTAAGAATTACACTAGGTAAAAAAATACCATTTTTTAAGATATATAAAACTTTAAAGTCACGCGGTTACCTCTTTTGAGCTAGCCTATATAATACAGTATAGTAATGAATTATAATGATATCCATTATTTCCATTTTTTCGACCATGTTTCATGTTTTTCCCGCCTGTCTTGACGGTTGGTGGCGAAAGCACTTGAAGAGAAACTTGACATCGATTTTTGATCCTGTTCGCGCTGTTGTTTTTGATGCTGATAAGAATAGGCCTTATGATCATTTTTTTCGGCCCTCTTGTGGTTTTTATCTTTATTTTGGGTACGAGCCGATGAACGTTGTCTAAACCGGACAATTTCCTTTTCACGTAAATGTGGCAGTTTAATCTCTTTTTTACGCACCAAGTCGTCTCCGTATGAATCCTTAGGTTCCAAAATTGATCTTACACTCCTATCCACATTTAGTTTCATTTTATTATTATTGAAATCTATAACAACATCCTGCTTACCCATAGACAAATTGCTGACACCGGAAGAAAAATTAAAGGTAGTCATTAGTTTGGGTATCAATAAACGAGCTTTCGTTGGGCGGCTATTAAATAAGTAATCAAAAGGTCGTTTATGCTCAAACAGATCTTTGTTTGAGGTCACGTTATGTCCTAGTGCATCGAGTTTCATTCGATGCAGGGCAGGTGCCATTACATTGCTAGGGAATCGTCTTTGGTATGAGGAAGGTGACTGTAAAATATCTTTGTAAAAATCGAAGAAGGGACGCGTATCGACACCATTACCCAAAGAATTCGCAATTTTCTGTTCTTTATTAGGCCAAAGTCGCTTTACCCATTCGGATTGCCCCTTGAGCGCCCCATAAGTATCTGCGTCCATACGTTGGATCGGACGGTAATTAAACGTTTTCTTATCATATGTTTGAGGATAATTAGTTTTTGGTGGCACAAACAGGGTACGAGATCTCCAACCCGAGACCGGTCGAACCCTAGCATCTAAGGTCATATTAACATTAGTCAATGCCGCTGCGGGAGGATAAGATAGTTTCTTTTTGTTCCCCTGATTGTATGTATTGGCAGTTAAGAACTTCTGTCGATTAAGATTCAGGTTCCACAAGTAATACTTGTCGTTGGAACGATCCCTCTCTTCGTAAAAGTTGCCCCGCCTCCCCTCTTTTATGGCTTGTGATCGATACTGGCGGTACATTTTATTTTTCATGAAAGCAAAGAAGGGGGTCGTTTTTTTGGAATCATCAGTGGTACTATCATAGGCTGAGTTTGTTGACTTGGTAACAGTGTTCGAATCGGTCGATGATGATGTATAATAGTGATCAGTAGAACTAAGGGCTGTAGTCGATTCTGACCACTTTTCCGTGGTGGACGTAGCTAATGGGCTTGATGGGGATATTACAGAATGCCATTTATCTTTGAGTACTCTTCGGTATTTGATATTTGTAGCTTTGTTACCTTCACCTATAGTGGCTTTGAGTAGCATGGCGCACAGGAATATTCGGAATAAAAGTATGACAAGTTTCTGCGGTAAAATGAAAAAGAATACAAATATGAGAAGTTCATATAGCACGAATTGTAATAATTTTAACCCAACTTTTAGGTATTTTACTTGCTTAACAAAATAATTTTTAGGTTTATCATTGACAAACTATAACTGTTAATGTATGTGCAGTTTAATCAAATTGAATAAATTAATGTTTTAATATTATGGGGTGCCGTTAAAAAATACGATTCTGGAGTTCTATACTCTCATAGGTTTAGCGAAGAAACGTGGCTCCCATTTTCTACCTAATAATATGTTTTTTAATTTTGATAGTGATAAAAGAAATTATGAATATAGATTTTGTATCTTCAAACTTAATTTTTGGCCAAATAAAGCATCTTTATGTATCATTATTATATAAGTTTAAGCATTATTTATAAAAAATTAAAACATAAAATTGTGTGTCTTATATTTTGAAAAACCATATTAGGCTTGTACATTAAATGAATCCCATTCACATTTTGCTAGACCAACATGGTTAATTTAAAAACATCTTAATTTATTTTTAATAGCCTGTTAATAAAACATAAATTTACGGTTATCGAAATTATTCAATAGATGTTGCTATTGTAAATGATAGTTTAGCATTTCATAAAATATTTTATGGACCCTAAATCTTGCATTTATTATTTAATTTTTCATATACAAAGTGTAGTTCAATAAAATCGTGTATAATTAAATAATTGTAATTTTTTAGATTTAAATGCAATTTAAAACTTTTAAAGATATTAGAAGATTTTTACCCTCCTAAAGAATATTATTTGAATGGGGAGATGTTAATTAGAGGTTTATTATGGGATTTACAAACATGTTACACATGGGCGTACGCAGGTTTTGAATTAGGGGGGGGGGGCAAAACGTTCAAAAGTTCATTTAGAGGGGGGCAAAACATAATTTTTTTTAATTTTACAATGATTTTTGCATTGAAAATTTTTTTTTTCATAAATTAGGGGGGGGCACCGCCCCCCCCCCCCCCCCCTGCGTACGCCCATGATGTTACAAAAAATGCGATTAAGTAGTGCTAATTTTGTTTCATCTATTAGATCTTACCCTAGTTTAATCTTATAAATTCTTATATTTCCGTGACAAGAACTTGTTGAAGAACTATATTGAACTATTCAAATTTAAATTCAGGGGGTGGGGGAGGTTTAAATTAGATAAGATTTTCGTAAAAATAAATCGATATTTGCGTAAACTATCCATAAATCCCAATAGATTCAAATAAAATATTAAAATTACGATTTTAAGTTGTTCCCTTGGTATAGAATTATTCATTTTTAAATTAAAAAAGCAGGCTCATAAAAGGTAATAAGGTTTCAGAATAATTTTAATTAGATACGTGTTGAATTAGGATTTTATTTAAATCAACTTCTGTTTTCCCATGTGAACCCATGAAAACTTATTGAAAAATTTAAGCAATCATTTCGTATAATTGAAAAATAATAAAATTTAATCTTAAGATTTTTAATGAATGTTGATTAGATAAAAGTTTTTCAACTTACCATGCTGTTGTAGATTTTCAGAACCCGGGGTTCAATCTTGGGAATGAAGTAGACTTCACTGGGTGTATTAAAAATAGGGGGAAAAACACAGAATGCGCTAGGAGAATTGTGAGAAACGTTAATTTTTATTTTGGTGACAACGACCTGTGATAGTTATTATCGCACCCGACCTAGGTAAGGTATAACGGCTCAATTAAGCGTGTGCGACGAGTGATGAGATAATTTTTTTTTTTTTTACGAGATATTGATGGGCGATGACCCTGGACCAACAGGGGTTAGTTAGCTTAATTAGCCCTGGCACACTTAACACAAACTGAAATGGTAGGTGCGAGGAGTCTTGGGCTAATCACTAACTTTGAAATGGGGTCAGAGTGGTTTTGTAGCAACGGCGAAAAATGTCATTTCTTGCGTCATTTTCTAGTATTTTATACTCTATCCCCACCCCCACTTGTTCATGTAATAATACTCATAAACTTATTAATCATGGCGGCGACGCAAGCCTTACTTCGATTAAGGGATAAGGGTGAAAGTTGGCTAGTGTTAGGAAAGTATAATTATAGTGATTTTGAAAGCTTCTAATCCACAAAGGTCACACGACCCCTTCCTCGATAATGTGTCGTCATCTGTGTGCAGCTAAGAGACTGTCACCACCACAGTCTTACCAGCAAAAGCGTCGCTATCAAGGTAAATGACGGGGCTTATAGTATTAACAAAAGGGTGGGATTAACACACTCTGTAAGTGATGCACAGTGTAAGTGATTTAATACATAATTAAAGCTTAAAGATGCGAGAGGAGGGTTAAAAACCTAATTAGATAAAATGAAGCTTGTAAATATTTCCCAGGTAAAAATCGAATTAGGAAACAAAAAGGACATTTGGCAATAGTTTAATTCCGCACAGACATATTAAAGTTTATGCTCGTGTTGTAATAAAATTACTCGGCTTTCTCTTTTTAACTCAAGTAAAATTGCACATACTATTCATATACAAAAAATTAAACTGAATAAAAATTGAAAGTTATGACAATAAATCAAAAGATTTTATTTAGTTAGAGAAAATAATTTCTTTTTTTATTGTGCGAGCTTAGATTTTATTATCCACGTACAAATTTGATCGCTTAAATGTTAGAAGCTGACTAAAAACGAAATATTAAATAAATTAATTTTACCTTTTTCAAGTTGCGAAATTAGGTCAACCCCCCATTATAAAAATGTCACCCAAGCACGATACACTCAATCATAGGTGTCAAAGATCTTCGACTTTAACATAATTTTGCGACATTATCCTCATACTTTCACTCTTAATCAATATTTAATAAGTTGGGACGATTTGCCCCCGAAACTTAGTGGGGTCCGCGATAAGAGCTAAGGGCAACGAATGACAGGATAATTAAAACGAAAAGTAAGTCTTGGCCATTGCATAACTCTTAAAATGGGAGGGGAAAACGGTTTAAAAATATATAGTACCTTTTCATTAAAAAAAATATTAACACTTTTCCCATCAATTATTTTCGTTACCTCTTAATTATTCGTCAAACCCTTTGCAAATACAGTAAGTGTAATTAATGGAACAAAAAGCTATATATATATAGTTCTTTTTATCAATAAATCCATTTATTCGTGCTTTTTGGTAGATTTTTTATTTGCTAATCATGTATTTGCTAATTATGTTAATATCTTGTCTTCTTTATCGTGTATTATGTCCCAAAGTCGTGAGGTTTGTTTGAAAAATTTCCATCACGCCCCTATAAATTACAAAGCTAAATAAAGAGCGATTTTCCTACAAAGCAATGATCCAGGTTGATAATATTGGGAAAGAAAAATGAGTTGGAGCAAAAATAGGACGGCTTTTGTGATAATGTTAACATTTTAATTATA
Organism: Gordius sp. MW1; assembly: GCA_964036665.1. NCBI lineage: Eukaryota > Metazoa > Nematomorpha > Gordioida > Gordea > Gordiidae > Gordius > Gordius sp. MW1. Next base: position 9,501,035 of record OZ038526.1, read on the forward strand.
ATAATTTGACAGATATCACGTATTTAAAAACGAGAACCAAAATTCTCCATTAAAGCGTTTTATTCGAATGAGTCCGGCTTAAATTGAGGTTTTGATGCGTATTAATAGGGCATTTAAATAGTAATTAAATTTAATTTTTATTTATAAAAAATTTCGATAAACATAACTCGGCGCTATAAATCAAATGCAAAAATAAATTACATATATAGATTTTACAATAAATAGAGCTATAGTCATAAGCAAATAATGAAACACTTTGTTTATAAAATCAAATTTTCCAAGCGATGCGAGCCTTCAGCCCTGCTCTAATGGTGATGACAATCCTTTTGGCCATGTCAATCGTGTCGATATACCTACCGACGGCAACGGCCACTTATTTTAACGGACCACACCAACATTTACATCACCAACCACGACACATAGTTGCACCCCCTCATTCGCCCGTCTATCAGCAGAGTAAAAAAGGAGCAGGTCCCGTGCTTCATCACCAGCAGCCTATCATCATTCCATCTGTCGTTCCTATCCATGGTCATGGTAAAAAGAGTTACCGACCGCAGAAAGGTTATCACGGCAAAAAACGTTACTACATCGAATCGACGTCGACTACGACCTGTAGCTCAAGCAGTTCCACCACCGAATCGCCGCGAGTCAAGATTATCGTAGTAAAAGCATTATCAGCTGGCGGCCCTAAGCATTCGTACAATAGAGGCAAGTACAGCAACATCAAGGACGACTTGGTCTCACTCAACGAAGTCAAGGGTCGGAAAAGGCTAGCCTACTACTCTCAATCTAAGCATCTGGGATATCAAAGGGGTGGTGAACCGTTGTTGGGCGCCCAAGATGGCTCCATCCCCCTAAGAAAGTTATTTGAGAAAGCACAAAACATGAGAGCAGCTGTACCCCAAGGTAGAGCAGATCCAGTTTCGGGCCCGAGAGCAAGTCCCCAGCTCAGAAGCAATCAAAACTCAGGAGGTTTAGGTTATGATGGAGTCCTCGATCAAGCACCACGCACAAATGGCGTTGCAAGGGGAAGGAACACGGGGATAAGAACAAATTCAGTGTCTGACACTAGAGGCAACGGACCAGTCGGTGTAGCGAGGAGACCTCTTACTACCGCGAGTTCACTCTCCGTTCCCCTCCCCTTTCAACCCTTACCCTCTGGTGGTAGCGATCAGGGTCCTTTATTTTTTCCCAAAACTAGAACGGGTTCCAAAGGCTACATCGTCCACGACTTAGCCGCCATGGCTGATAATAACATCAAAGGTGACGTCGGTTTGTTTTTTGAGCGTGCCGACATCGCCGATTTCTTTCGCATGGGACAATAAATTGTTTGTATGTTATGTGTGACCGTGCGAATATCCAAATAACAATGAAATTGTACTTTTTGATAAATATATATATGATTTTGATACAATCTTATTATTTATAATAAACATAGATAGTATGCCTTATGTGGTACACAAATAAATAGGATAACCAAATTGAATCTTTTACAGATAGTAAACATTTCATAACTTTATTAGATCAACTTTACAGATATGCTAAGCAATTAAAAATTATAGATATTATAAAACTTAAACCAAAAACTTTTTTTTTAAATTTATTTTAATTTACCAAGTTATTTTTGATTTTTTTACGAAAAACTAATATTGGAACATTGCTTTCCAGACGCATATTTGAAAAGCGGCAGGAAAGTTTATCTTAACTATAATTCCAATCATATATATTTGAATAGGTTTTAATCATCGAGGATTATATATATATATATTTTGTTTTTCTTTAAAATGAATGTCTATTATTAAAATTATAAATTATTTAAGCGAATAAATGTCAAATATTTTAAAACTGATGTGATTTTGAAATTATGGGAATAATTTCTTTTACAATAATAAAATTTATTAAGAACTAAGGGGAGATATTAAAAACTTAAACTGAAAGACCTAGAGTAGACGAAATTGCATTTTAAACTCGTTAATTTTCGTTTAAATAATTTGCTGAAGTCTTTTAATCCCAGAAAGGAAATATAGTCCTTCCTCCTATTTCGGCAAAAAATATTGGTGATACTTGTCTTATCTAAAAACACAAAAAAAACTGTTTCTATTGCATAGCTACGTTCGGAAATATTTAAGGTACCAAATTAATTCAATAACTAGTCTGAATAATATAATTACTTTGAAAATAGATCTTATCGACAAAATGTTATTTTTATTATCTTGCGATGGGTGGCTGTATCGTTACAGGCACCCCATCATTAAAAGACTTGAAAGTATCCATAATTATACAGGTTTACATACCTCGGCTCGATACACATTAAGATTGAGGTTGCACAACAGAAGTCAATGCCCGGGTTCAAAAAGGATGTTAAATGGCGAAATATATTAGACTCCACATCAATCGTCAGACCGGTGTTACTTAATGGAAGTCAAACATGAGAATCAAACACCACGGAAGAAAAGCTAGTGTAAGCCATGGAGATGAGAAGGATACGGTGGAGCTTGGGGTACACTAAGCTCGACCATATAACGAATGACTTTCTCCGGACGATAATGGGTATTTAGCCTATGGCGACTAGATTACCGAAAATCATCTAAGGTGGAATGGCCATATACTAAGAAGAGAGACGAATGATATAAATCGAAAAGTACTGGACATGGGCGTACCGGGGAAGAGAGAAAGACCTAATGTCACGTGAAAAGGGCAAATGTACAAAGTTAGAGAACTAAGAAGATTAACCAGGACATTGCACTTATTCGATCAATATGGAAGAAACCAAAATAAACCGGGCCAAATACTTGATAAAGAAGACTATGCCTTATTATTAAAGGGCACGTTATCTTATTCATTTATAATATAATTATAATATTTTAAAAGCAATAACCCTATTGTCTTTGCATCATTACAAATCAAACTCATTTAAATTAATCGTTTTGAATTAGGCAATATATTTTGACATTTTTTATTAGAAAATACCATACAGGATTAATTTTAAACGATAGTTGTAGATGATATAAATAAATCAATTAGTGTTTAGGATCGATAACATTGCATATACCGTCGGCGTATTCACGCAGCGTAGTAACGAGTCGACGATCATAAACATGGCCTGGTGCGATGCCGTGCATCCAATCATACCTTGCCTCCCCGTGTAGTACTAACAAGGAGAGACGAGGCATAAAAATACGAATCAGGGTGTTGGGGTGTTTGGTTGGTTCAACTAAACTTAAAATCGTATGTGATGCTAAGTTTAAGGAAACCAACCTATCGCCCCAAGCCCATGTGTCGTCGTAGTGAGGGTCTATGCCAGAACCTCGTGCGGGTTCGTATTCCAAATTGCACAATTCAACGGGATTAAACCCCTGAAAAATTCCATCAGAATGTGGCGATTTTTGAATGTCAGAAAGTATATTATCAACCAAGTTATAGCCCGAAAATTGATGAGGAAACGAAGATTGACGTATCTTTTGTCTTTTAAAATTAATACGAGGCCCAAAGTCTTGCTTGCGACGTCCTGATTGTGAACCCATCCAACAAGCGCTATCTATTGCAGAAATAAGGCTTTGTTCTTGGGATGGACTTAATGCATATTCTTTCAAATATATGCCATCTATGTTTATTGATTGAGATGTAATATCACATTGACCATTGATATTATCATCATTAGTATGTAGTGGACAAGTCTTCAGGTTAAACATTTGAACAAATTTACGATCTCTGCATTCTTTAATATTATTTGTTAAATTTGGTGCCAAAAATGGCCATGTTTTGTCAATGTTGTTGGCTGGCCATGCTTTATTTTTACATTCAGGACAGTAAATATATAAATTATATAATTCAAGATTTATTTTGTCTGTAATGGGGGAGGTATTTTGATTGGTGTCAGAAATTTTATCACTGTTTTTTGAATCACATATGCGACAATGTCTGATACCTTTGCACCAACACATAGCTGGAGAGATATTCATACCCAATTTGTTAATTTCTTATGAGAATAAATATGTGCATTTATGGTCAAGCCTTAGAGGTGTGCTGCATTTTGTGAATTATTGTAACTTAGCTATTAAAAAAGAATATATATAATGCCACTATATATGTACAAATCAAACACTAATTTATATATTTATTTATGCAATGTAAAAAATTATATTAAATAATTTAGGATAGAATAATTATAAGCTTGTTACAAAGGTAAGTGTTAAACCAAAAACGTTTTGCAATAGGAATAATTGTAATTAAAAAATATGGGTTTACCGCAGAAGGATCCAAAAGTTGCATGTGTGACAAAACGTTATGAGTTTGATTATATTTATATTAAACCTTTAAAGTTTAGCATGTTTATGTCTAGATAGAAAAAAATGCAATGCCCTCTTGTTATTTTTTTGTTAATAGAGCTTTTTATATTTATTGATGAATTAATAGACAATCATAAATTAATTCTTTATAATATAATACATAAAATTTTTAATCTAAACTTATTATTAATATGGCTGGAAATTAAGTTTGATAGTGTAGGTAGACTATTAGCATCTGTAATATTTTAGCCAAAAATTAGGATTTTACCTTGTTTTTCAATTAATAAATTTATTTTTTAGATTCAGATAGAGCAAAATTCTAAATTTTTTGCGATTTTATATAGCTATTTTGCTCTATCTGCATTTTTAGCAGCAAGTTTTACGATTTTGTAGACATTAAAAATAAAATGACGACTTCTGACCTAAAATTTTAAAATAAATATGAGATTATAAAGCTATTTATTTATTTATTTATTTATTTATTTATTTATTTATTTATTTATTTATTTATTTATTTATTTATTTATTTATTTATTTATTTATTTATTTATTTATTTATTTATTTATTTATTTATTTATTTATTTATTTATTTATTTATTTATTTATTTATTTATTTATTTATTTATTTATTTATTTATCTATTTATTTATTTATTTATTTATTTATTTATTTATTTATTTATTTATTTATTTATTTATTTATTTATTTATTTATTTATTTATTTATTTATTTATTTATTTATTTATTTATTTATTTATTTATTTATTTATTTATTATTATGACTATATTACTCCAATAACTTAAATTATTTTACTTTTATAAACAATTTTAATGTAAATTATGGCTATGTACGCGGCAAATTTTTTAAAATAAAAATATGAGGTGATAAATGTATATAATTAAATTTCTAATACAATTACGATTAATATCCTTTATTAAGCTCTAAACCCTTAACTGAGGTCAATTTGTATAGGGGTTAATATTATTTTTCTTACATATAAATGCTACCCCTCTGAAAAGCATTATTATATTAGACAATATTAATTGTTATATAAATAATATACAGATACAAAATAATTGCAAACGCTTATTCCGACATTTTTGATTTAAAAAAATATGGAAATGTATTTTTTTCTTGAAAACTAATTGCCTTCTATGACGGGGCAGATATATTATAAATTTGCTATTATACAAGCTTTTTTTCAATCAGGCATCTTCCTTTGCCAGCATCTAAATTTGCAATTTGTACAATCCTTAATATTTCCTTTGTGAACATTTTTTTTTATAAAATTTCCTTTAATATTAACATTTCCCCATATAAATTTTCTTTTCCGAGCTTCATAGATTTTGTCTTGCAACTATCATTATCAGTTTCTTGATTTATACCCTTAAAACTATTGTAAAAGTTATGGCTATATTTTTATATTAATTTTACTTAACTTCATCCGAAATGGTTATTATTTTATCAAAGTTTGACATACCACAATGTGAAAAATAATCGTAGAAATATTATTCGAATTAAAATTCAAAAGCAGACGATTTATTCACGTGATTTAATGCGCGTTTGCTATTGGATAATTGCAGATAGAGCAAACCAATTTTAAAAAATATCGATATTCGGGATTTAAGCGAAATAAGAACCCTAATAGCGAAGACAAAAAATATTTTTTTCGCATTTTTTAAAAAGTTTATGATAAAATATATAAAATCTACAGAATAGCACTTTTACTGTAAATTTTTAAAAATTGCAGATAGGGCACTCCAATTCTCAGGTAGCGATTGTGCTTTAAAGATTTTTTTTATAAGCAAATGCTTTTTTGCTTGCAAGAATATTTAATTCTAATTTTAGGCAATCAAAGAACAGAACTTTTTTATAAGCTCTAATTAAGCAGAAAAGACACTTTGTTTTTTCGAAATTGTGCGAATGATCACCAAAAAACATGTAATTTTTATAGTTTGCTCTCATGTCTCATATTAACATATTCAACGATATAAATAATAAACTTTGTCAAAACAGTTACTTTGCGTTAAATATTAATTTTAAATTTATAACTGTATCATTAAAATTAAATGGTTGAAGATATAATTTCGTTTAAAACGTCCTAGTTCTATTAAACACGCTTATTAGGGGTATTGAACTATACATATTAAATTAAACAATTATTAATCGAGTGAGACAAGCTTTTAATGGGTGTTTAATATAATAAACTATAAAAAAACTGACAAATTTTTTAATTGAAAATTATTGGTCTTGTATTTAATATATATATAAATAGCTAATTAATTAGGTTGTCAAATAAAATTTATATCTGAATCAAGATTGGCAATAGAATCAATCGTACATCAATTTATTAATTAATATATCAAATATTGCATGGAAATCCATGCGTTAGTATACTATAAGTATAAGACATAATATTATAAATTATGTGAATAAGCATTGAAAATGAACAACCATTTTGCATGCTTTAACATTTATTAGTTAGCAAATATCAAATATCATATATTTTCCTTTGGAATAAGTTTTGAGATATATTTTTTTGAACTTTGCAGTTTATTATTCTTGCTAAGTAAGAGATAATTGACTGTTTTATAAAGGAAAGTATAGCCATACAAGAAATGCACAACATTTCAGTTCCTTATAAATTTTTCCCTTCGAGTCGCGATGGATTATCCTATTAATTAAAAATTCATTAAAAAAATATTTTTTTATGTATTCTTACGTGTAGGAAATTATGATCTCTCTTAAAATCCAAAGGTAGTTTTTGTAATATTTTAGCACGCAATTTCTAGCAGAAAGTTGTACGCAAGGCATTACCATATATAGAATAGTGGTGTTTTACCAAATTCTTATTATGAGTCTATGTATCTAATTTTTGTAAAAACCAAACGATAATAACTCAAACTAATATAGTTTTTATTTTAAAGAAATAAATATATTGTTTTTTTAAATAGCGCTTTAGTATTTTTGTTTTAAAATAATTAAATTAATTATACATAATTTATTTATAATTTCATCCCTTTTAAAATCTTTTGTTTCGTTTAACATTGACTAAATTCGTGTGGTTTAAATTATAAAATAGGTTTAATTGCCATAATTATCTATCAGGACACTGAATTAATTTTTTTTCAAAATTAAATTAAATAAAGCCTAACTTAAAATACATAACATATGATTAAAACTAATTTTGCCTATTGTAATGAATAATTTTTATTAAATAAATTGCACAAAAATCTTGAAATCTTTTTTAATTTTGTTTTAATAATAATAACAATTATATTTCACGACTTTTGTTATAATTAACTTTAAATAGTTTCCTTTTACAATGCTTAAATATATAAAAATCTATGCTGTTTAAGCTATTCCCGCGTCAACATTGAACTTGAGTATTAAATTCTGATAATATTTTTTCAATCTAAAATATTTATATTTTATCTCAATTTCTATACCCTATAAGTAATTACCTTTAAATATAAGTGATTCAATTTCTATCGGGGAAAAAACATTCACAAAGGTCCCTATTATTAAGCAAAATCAATCTATGAAAATGAATAGGATGGAATGGTATACATGCCAATTTGAAGGCAATACATAAACGCGCGAAAAATGAAGGTCCCTTTCTACACGCGATTTCTATAAAAGTTGTAATCTTGCCTCACATCATATTGTATGGAACCTAGGGTGACCTCCTAGTAGTTTCAGTTAAAATAAAGCCCACTTGACATTGATTTATCAGGGGTGAGAGTTGGATCCATTTATTCGTTTAAAAGGCACACTCTTAACTACTTTTATTACGCATTTTATAAGGAGCGTCATAGATTTTAAATTTACAAAAACGCATATCGAATATAAAATTATTTCATCTTATAAAAGGTGTCATGACCAGGACTTTCGTTATTCTATTCATTCTCGTAAGTCATCCCCCTAGCGAGCGTCGTTTATTTGATACCAAATCATTTGCTTAGAGATATTTAAAATGCAAGTTTGATTCTAATCATGGGTCAAATCTTTGCGATTTACTATAGTGAGCTGGAGTATGTTATTATTTAACATAAGCAACATTGATATTTAAAAATGAATAACTTTTCTTAAGTTTTTGTTATATACCCTGTAATAAGATCCAATGATGAAATATCCTATTTTTTGAGCAATCCATCAAAAGGAGCATTAATCCTAATTATATCAAATTTTTTAAAATGATTTACGTCAAAATCCTTACCACTTTTACCTTCAATTAGATTTGTGTAACCGTTTCCAACTTTTGAATACTGATGCAGTTTTTTATTTTTTATATATACCTAAATGTTATTTTCTTAATTTGAGATTCAGTCTTAAAGAACATTTTCCACGCGTTTCTACCTTAAACTTGGCATCATAATTATTTCAAAGAATAATTTTGAATTTTTAAAATATTCGAATTAGCTCACATAGCTAAATATTTTCCTATTTGCACTGCTATTCCAAAAAAGTTATTCAGTATTTTAACCTTTAAAAACATGTTTCATGCATGTTTTTGTTTTAAAGTTATTTTTTCTACCTGACACTTTTTCGTTTTCACCAAAATTAATATTTAAAAGGGTTGTATTATGCCCTCACGATCTGTGGGTTAAAGTTAATTCGGATTAATCGAACGCTGCATTGATATTAACTAATAGGTCGGGTGAAATTCCGATTAAAATTTTTAATATGAGTAAATCAGGTTAGGAAAGGACGCAAAAATAGTTAAGAAGGTTCTCAAGTTTTTTGCTGAGTTTTTCAAATGTTTGACAATTGCTTAGTTGGAAATCTTGCAAAGTTTTTTTAAATTGTATATATTTTAATCAAACAAACAAATTTTAATGCATACGGATACACTGTCTCTCAAAAATCGGATTGTCGTTTTTAAAATAGTAATCATAAAATTTATAAAATTTTAGCTTATTTTCCTTCACACTTTATTTTTGATGGTTAATATATAATAAATAAATGATGAATTTATAAATTTACAATTATTTTTATGTATAAATCATACGTATAGATTAATAAATTTTTCATTTTTACATTTTTTAACATTGTTCGTTTATACTTAACATATTAGCTCATTAGCTTAAAGCAATTAAAAATTTTTTCAAACGGAATATGTTGAGAATTAACTTATGGCATTTTTTAGAAAGTCTTTTTACTAAAATGCTTACATTTTTTCTGAACCCATTATTGATTAGTATTTTCACCCAAGCTTAATGGGTCGTTTGGCTAATCCAGTGTCATTCATTCGTATCTTTAATAACTCTTATAATTTGAATAAAATTATGGAAACGTGATTGTAATTATATTGATATTTTGCGACGCATTTCTAAAAAATCATTGCCTCTATAAACTAAGGGTATATTCTATAGTAAAATGATGCATATATAACGTTAGCTTATCACAATTGTAGCTGAATCGGTATTCATCGTGATAAGTTTAAAATAATATAGAACAAATAACAAATTAGAATAAACCAATCAACTCCTATCAATTCTATAACTATTAACCGAGCATGATTGATCAACATTCTATAACTTGTTTATTTGTATGACATTAAGCTAAATTTTTATTATATAAAAAAGAGCGAGCTTCAGTATTACTTCAGAACTTATGGTTTAAACGAGTCCCGATAACAATTTAAAGTAGTGATTGTAGTAATTTTTTTTTGTTATATGCAGGCATTAGGTGTAGACCTCATACGCGGTGGGGGAAGGGGTACGTTTAATCAAAATCGTGGGTCCGAGTTAGGACTCCAATCTTGGAATCAAGAAGATCAAGGTCTAGCTCCCTCTCCCAGGTTAAAGGAAAAGGATGAAAATTTACCAGAACTCCAAGCGACGCGGGAACCTAAGGCTGAAACGCTGTCCTCGAATAATCAGTGGGCTGGGACACGACCTTTTCCACGTTTATCTGAGCCATGGGGGCGTGTGTTAAAGACTAGGCCAAATGATAGGTTCATATCTGGGGACAATCAACGACCCATTCTACCAGCAGGGGCTGAAGTGGAGAACGAACATAAAAAATGGAATAAATTTCCCGTTTTGCCCGACACTGGTAAAAGCAAAAACCAGCAGTCGCCAAACAACGATCTTCAAGAGAAGAAATTGATTCCTAGACCGATTACTTATGAAACGGGGCAAAAAAGTCCCATATTAGGTGATAAGTATCCTCAAGGACCCCAAGACATATCAGAGGAGAAAAGGACGCTTCAGCCAAGTTCAGCCCTTAAAGGAAATTCCCAAAGAAAACCCGAATTTAGAGAAAGATTTCAGGATAATTTTTCACAATTACCTAAAATAGGAGGCCAAAATAAGGGTGAAACCTACCAGCAAACACCTCTCCTAGCAAGATTTGAACAGAGAAGAGAAAGAATTAGAGAAAGGCCAAAAAGTCAGGTACCACAATATAATGATCGACCTTTACCAGAATTTAAAAGAGACTTTGAAGAACGAATTCCCATATCGAGAGGTATCAGTTTTTCACAGGGACGAAAAGGACATATAAGAAGGCTACCAAATGATCAAAATGCATTTCAACGCCCCGACGCATTCTCTAACATTCCTCAATGGGCATCATCGACATCACTCAAACCAGACATTGAAATAAGGCTTCCTCTTAGACCTGAGGCCAATTTACCTCCCCCCAATCAAAATTATGACAACCCTTTCGAAGGCAATCTTAACACCCCGAAATTTCAAGGACCTAATGATGGTAGTGAATTAGGGTTTGGTGGCCCCTCTTTAGACAATGAGTCGATGTTTAAAATGACTATCCACGCCATGGAAACTGGTATGATTCCAAGGGACCTCAAACAAAACATAAAGGAATTCTGTCTGTTCATGAGAGAGGAGGGGTTTTTTCAAGGTCAAAATCGAATTACCTGGCCAGATTGCTGTCAAGCCTTTGCTCGTAACCCAGATAATATGAAATTGGCCATGGAGGTATTTATGGCTACAGGAGGAGATTAAGGAGATAAATTAGTCTTTATAAAGAGAGCTAGATTTTTTTGAATTCATTTATTTATTAATTGCTATCATAAGCTGTTTTTTATATGTATACAAAATGTGTTTCATATGTTAATTGATTATAAGGACATCAGTTATTTTTATTAGCAACACGTTACACTAATTATGTATTTATATGTTAGTATTTATTGCTAAATAAATTGCGACAATAAAATATTTGCACGAACCTTAGATGGCGGATTGAACAATAATTTTATTTATAATAGTCCAAAACACATATCAATAAAAATCGAAGAGTGAATAATTAAATTGTATTATTTACTCATGATAAAATAATAGAGTTTAACATATACCAGACGCGTAGCAAAGGGGGGGGGGGAAAGCGGGACTTTTCCTTCCCCTCTACTAAAATTTGAATTTTTTTTGATTGATAATTAGATTAAATGTGTTAAAATATTATAGTTTAGTTGCATAAAAGATTTTGAGACACTTATAAAAGCCTAGAGACAGAATATATACATTAAATTTTTCGAATTTAATTTTCGACTAAATGCGTTCTAAAATTTCCGAATATGATTGTGAAAATTGCTATGAAAAAAATTGTGGTTGAACATTTTCTTTATAAGTTTACCATTTGCTATGCAAAAAAATCGTGGTTGAACATTTTTTTCATAAGTTTACCATAGTAACTGCTCGAGCTATCTGCTCAATGCTTTAACTGATTTTGCTGCTTCGACTAACTTCTCGAGCATTTTTACATGCTACTGTTAAAACTATTGCACCAAACAGCGAGCACTCATTGTGCTAAACTAGCATATTAAACAGCTCAGAGTGCGTGCTCGCGTTTGAAGTTGAAGCTAGTTAGCAATTTAACACCACTAGTTATATATATTATGGTTTGTGTTAAGTTATTAATTGTGCATATATAGATAAAACATTTGCATATCCAAACCTAATTTAGATTATTTGTGTAATCTATCCTATCCTATATATTTATATAATTTTAATCCATTAGTTAATAATCTCTAGATGATTTTGTTCAAAGATGTAGATGAAAACGTCTCACCTATATATAAACAATGATGTAGTTTTCAGTGGCGTAGCCAAGGCCCCCCCCCCTCTTAGCAAAAATTCAAAAAAAATTGATATAAATAAATATTAAATAAATTAAATTTCAGTAAAAAGCTTTAACCATATTTTTTTGTCTTCTTAACACCACATCCATCAATAAGGTTTTTCTATAATCAAGGGATTAAAAGCTTATTCAAAAAATAATATGACACCGCTGGAAAGAATTGGCAATAATAAAATATAAGGCGTAATGCTCCTACTTCAGGTGAAATCTCTAAATGAAAATCCTGGGCAAATGAAACAATCAAATGACTATTTATTAGAATGATCCTATTCTAAACACAGAATTGGTACCTTTATTATTTATCATATTTGTCTAAAATTTTCTGCTAACCAATCACGGTTTGATAAAGTGACAGAAAAATAGTAATTATATAAAAATCATTGTTATAGTGTCCGACCAGGCCTATTCAAGAATCTTAATTTACGAGGGTCAGTGGGCCTGACTTTTGTTTAATTTTTCTTTTAAATTACAAATAAAATGTTAAAAAATATTTTTGGTAGCTCTCCCTCCCCTTAAGAAAATCCTGACTACGCGCCTCACATATACTAACTGTAACCTGACGAAAGCATAAATTTTTAAATTGAGCTAAGATTATTAGTAAGGGAAAGTAAAACCGCACTTTTATGCAAAATAAATTCTTAAAACTAACAGTATTCGTAACTGTTGAATTTATTTTAAAGCATTCACAATTATCATGATCTGGGTCTATTAGACTTGTCTTTGAAACGGGAGCTCGTGGTTCAAATCCCGCTTTTGCACTTTTTTGAATAGCAAAAAATAATATCTCGCATAGTCAACACTGCTTACAGGCCTGGATAGTCGAGCTTCACCCCTAATCCAAATCCTGTATGAAAGTACACCATAAAGATCTCAGTTAAAAAGCTAAGGCGTCCTCCGCAAACGACTGGTTGATATAGTGTGTATACAAGAAACAAACAGGAAAAGGATCATAATCAATGATGATAGGTGAAGGTTAAAAATTATTTCAATGGCCTAGAAGCCCATAAAATTGGCGTGGCCATCTTACTAGCTTCAAATGTGCGACGTAAAGTCATTGAGATATAAAGAACAACTGACTTGTGATATCGAAACTTTGTTCAAGGTCAAATGAATAATTTAGTGTGGGGTTATGCTCCGCAAAAAGATTGCACAGAGGAAGAAAAGGATTAAATTCGGGAAGAGTTAGATGAAACGCTTCGTATGATACCTAAAGCCGGGATAATTATAAATGGATCGGATATGCACGGTCACATTAATGACAAACAAGATAAGATTTGATTGGAATCATGGTGGAAATGGATACCGGTCCAGAAACAATGAAGGCGAATAAATAATAAATATAGTTGTGGTCTTAGATTTGGCCATCACATTAGGTTTCTTTAAAAGGATTATTAATTATTTAATGTCAAAAGTGGAAATGGGTCTTCGCATATCGATAACCTTGTATTATTAATGACATTAAAAATGTACGTGATTGTAAGGTTATGAGGCTATTGCAACCCAACACAGACTTGTTGTGATGGATCTCCAAGGCGAAAACACAAAAGGCTAAGAGACTAAATTGGAACATCAAATGGTTTAGGCTAACAAACTTGAAAAACGTTTACAACGAACTAGTAATTAAAAGGTTGCAGATAGAGGATCTTCAGAATGCCAACGATATGCAATCTAAAACAGCAAAATTTTAAAGAATGGCATTGAGCTTTTTTATTTTTTATGGTGCAAAGCAATATCACATATATGAGCATAAAACAAAAAGGACATATTGGTTAAATACAGAGATCTATATCATTATCATCTAAAATGGCCAATAATCGGCTAAGGATTTAGTGTTGTATCGTACAATAAGAATCCCAAGTTGTTGCTTGCGTAAAAAGAGGTAAAAAATTTAGATTTAGGGAAACTTTTTCCATTTTTTAAAATAAATCATGACCTGTTTACCGAAGGTATCAGAGCATGAGGCAACAATTGTTTGTAGATCTAAACCGCAAAATTAAAGATGGGTCTTCTGTCATGATAATATATGACAGTTTAATGTAATTTTAATATCAAAATTACACACATATTATGGCTCTTATTTTGGAGTTAACTATATTGTAAAAAGGATTCAATTACAAAATCCTCTTATTGATATTTTATATGTACACTTTTAACTGACTCGGGGTATTAAAATTCTTCATAAAAGTTAAAATGACCTAAGTTTATAAATTTATTACGCATTGTTTATCGCGTTTCCAAGCCGTGGGAACACGATTTAAAAAAATGGTTTTAGAAGGGAGAATCATCAGGAATAAATTGTATTAATTGAGGAAAGATATTGGGGCGATCATAAGGCATTTAAATTAAGATGAATTTACAGCTTTACAGGATGCGATTCCTTATCCTCCCCAAAGGGAGTAGTTATCCGTATTATTTTCATTACATATTTTATTCCGTTAAATCTCAGAAGCAAAAATATAGTAATTAATTAATAATCAACGAGGGATAGCGAGGTAATATATAATATAGCTAACTCATGGTGATGCCATAATAACGAGAAGATAATGGTAATAATAAACGATATCGTATGTGTGGGGGTGAATGAATATATATATTTTTGGATAACGACCGGGAGGAGTACACCACGAGTAAAAATAAGTACAAATAGATGATTAAAAATAAGTAAGCGGAGGGAAAATTACCCCTCCCCCTTTAACGAGAAGTCAAAGACTTAATGTCCTTACGTTCCGATAATGGTACAGGGGTTCAGTGTTGCTGAATGCCACTTTCTATTATTTAAAGGTCGAGGCGGCGATTTACCTTATCAACTTTAAACAAAGTCCAAACAAACCATAGTTATAAGAATAACCAACAACATAATTTTCAAACACTTTCTAAAATTTGGCCCAAAAATTAATATAATTTATCGTTCTGCTTTTCCCCTCGGAAATGATTCATGGACGACTGATTTACTCGATGAAATCCCGCACTGTGAATCAATTATAAAATGGGGTACCTCATGGCTACTGGACTTGACGTCCCAGCTCTGTAAAGCACCAATGGGGTACTTCATGGCTACTGGACGTTGTCCCAGCTCTATAAAGCACCACTGAGCAACAGCCTCAACCAAAATTATAAAAAATTTATACTAAATTATCCCAAAGGCTTTTATTTTATACCTCTACTGTAACTTGCCACTTTACAAATCATCATTTCTCTCGCCGCCCCTTCCTAATTTTATAAAAATCATGAGCAAACCGCCAATAATAATAATAATAATAAAACGTTAGGTAAAATTATGAATAAGAGAAAAGGGGGTTGAATAACATCTATTTTTAATTTATAGCGTGTGAGTCATTCATGTGTGTGTATTCTTTAAATTCTATCTTACCAGACATTGAAGAATTTTGACCTTCAGAATTTCTAAGGACTGACTTTGAATAATTGGTATCAGTATTTGAATCATCTGTTCTAAGATGGGTTTCGGAATTTTTCTTTTGTTGATTGAATATAGCCATTTGTTTTCAGACCATTCTGTTGTTAGGTTGTCGTGGTTGGGTTGCCGATGATTCGGAACATTGAGGGCTGAGACTCGGAATCAGGATTTTGGGTATTTGCTTTTTAGGGCGAGGATCATATCCACGTTTTTGACACCAATTATCGCGTTCCCAAGCCGTGGAAACATGTTTTTTAAAAAAGGGTTTTAGAAGGGAGAATCATCAGGAATAAATTGTAATAATTGTGGAAAGATATTGGGGCGATCATAAGGCATTTAAATTAAGGTGAATTTAGAGCTTTACAGGATGCGATTCCTTATCCTCCCCAAAGGGAGTAAGCGGGGGGAAAACCACATTGTTTAAAAATTTTCTCTAATATTATGATTTTAAAAATTGAAGCTAGTTGACTCTTAATTGTAAATTGTAAAAAATTGAATATTAAATTTTAAAATGTGAATTTTGTATTTAGTTTCCATATCCATATATATAAAAAATGGTTTTCATAATTTGCACTCTAATATTTGAAATTATATTACTCTTTTGAGATCAAAGAATTGGTCAGCGACGAATTAGAAACTAGAGCTTATATTTTTAATTAGAGGTTTTTTTTAAATAGCTTGGTGTTAATTTTCAGAACATCCTTATTGGTATCAGATCTGGGATCTGAACCAACGCCCTCTGTAAATGAATGGACTTATAAATGCCTTTAATGTTGGAATTATTATTTCAATTATTCAAGGCTATATATAAATTCAAATTTTCTTAGTTACTCTAGCGCTTAAATTTCAAGAAAATAGAAGCATGTCTACTTCAGATCCAATCCATGTAAAAAGTGGAGCGTTGGGGC
Source organism: Gordius sp. MW1 (assembly GCA_964036665.1). NCBI lineage: Eukaryota > Metazoa > Nematomorpha > Gordioida > Gordea > Gordiidae > Gordius > Gordius sp. MW1. The sequence continues at coordinate 9,517,755 of OZ038526.1, forward strand.
CAGATCGGAAGCTGTCTGTTAAAATTAATTCAGAATAATGATGACCATATTTACACGCTAAATTGGTTTAAATGCACATTTACTTATTCCCACCTAATTATTGCTATAAATTTTTTTCACATTTTCTTACTTTAAACAATAATTTAATTATATTCAGAGAAACTTACAAATTACAACTTGATATAATCAACATTATATTGAATAATTGATACGCATTTTCAGGTAAATGGTATTGTCTTCGTTTTTCATAAAGCTAGGATCAGGGTTTCTTTCAGGGGGGAGCCCGGGGGGGGGGGGGGGGGTAATACCCCCCCGGGCAATTTCAAATACCCCCCCCCCCCCCGGAGAGTTTTGATTGAAGGAAGCATAAACTCAAGTTCCATCATGAAGTCATAAATTATATTAATAGGCTAAAATTGAAATTCAATAAATTTTAATTTATCAATAAAAAAATATAAAATTGACGAAATTAAATTTTTCTACAAATCAGGTGGAATTCATTCATAGACATCATTTTTTAACATCTGTGAACCCTAATTTACAATCTTGAAAGTTACAAAATATCTTTAATTAAAAAATATCAATAGGTAAATAAACATAAATAAATGCTTTTAGAATTATTAAATCACTATCTTACTTATAAACTTAAAAAGAATTATTATTAATAATAGATTCTATTGTTTGTTTTTTATTGATATAATATGCTTATTTTGAATTGCAGATGTCTGGTAAATATAAAAGTACTCTTTTACACTACTTTAGTAAAAAGTAAAAGCTTTAATTTGGAATTATTTTAATTATGTATGGGTATTTGTGTTTATATAAAATAAGACATGAATATGTTTGTCTGTAATAGGTAAAGATGAGACGGAATTAAAAAAAACTCTTGTTTTATCCCTTACTATGGGAAATTATGGTAATTATTTTTAAGCAGTTATTTTAAATATATATAAGTTAAAGGCAGATATTATTCTGCTTCCAGCAGTGAAATTCACATGAACTTTGAAAGAGGCAAGAAAGATTTTGGTTTTAATATAGAAGTATTATATATATTTTCATGTTTTAGGTCAAGATGAAAATTGTAATTCTGCTGGAGTGGAGAAAACTGTCTCTTCTTTTTCTTATGATAAAGATGCTGGTGATTAAAATTATGCAAGTTGTTTTTATTTATTAATATATATTGGTAAAGATGAGTGTATTGGCAGCTCTACTAATTGCTCAGTCTCTGAAAGTGAAAAACATGGGCAAAATTTAAAACTTAAACCATCATATAAATTTATGATTTCATGGACATCTAAATACAAATGGCTAATTTTTGATGAAGCCTTAGGTGGGGCTTTATGCTCTGTCTGTTCTCTTTACAACATACTTTCTTAAAAGAACACTTGCCATGTATTTATTTAATGATTATGCGTGTATGTATCTATTTATATATCACTTATATCACCAATAAAAATCAGTAAATATTATACAAAATCTTTAGCAATTAAAATTTTTTTACCCCCCCCCCCCCGGAAGTTGAAAATACCCCCCCGGAGCATTTTTTCTGAAAGAAACCCTGGCTAGGATTTTTTTCGGGTAAGCATTTGGCAACCTTAATTAGAAACACCTGTAGCTCAAAGTTTTAAATTCAAATTCTTCGCTCGAACAATTAAGGTATGAATTTGTAATATTAATATCTGTGTTCATTTTTTTAATGATATAAGAATTTTTATATAAAAATGGCAAATATTAACGTTCTTAATCGAAAAAATTTGCAAATATCCTTCTAGCTTAATGCATTTAAACCTTATGCTTAATTCATAGTATATGACTTAAGTAAGCATGCTGTTGTGATACCTTATGAAAATAAATCCATGCAACGTGCCCATTACTTAAGGTATGTACTATAAATTCTTAAAAGTAAATGAAGCGTTTATGTTTAAATCTTTGAATTGACCTAAATGGTTTTAGATATACCTGCATTTTAGTATCTATTGATTCAAATGATAAATATTATATTTTTAATGAATAAAATAAGCCATCTGCATTTGTAGGTTTTGAAAGGGGATGGGAGTGATGTTAATGCAGAAGGGGGTTTACTAATTTATAAAATAATTGACTAACCATATCAAAAAATTTTCTCGTATATTATGTTGGGGCAATTGTCTGCTTTCCTAATTACATATGCACATCATTACTTTGATAAAATTTTGATAACTTAAAGTATCTTTTATCCATGATGTATGACTAAAAGTTTTCAAAATAGTCAGAATTAAATTTATGCAAATGATGAAATGCTTTTTGTACAATACAAAATTTCCATATTTAGTATCAGTTAATACACTCCGCTACATCTCTTATCAATTAAAATTTAATTATTAAAAACTAATTGAATTTAATTAATAGCCACATTTAAGGAACCAAATGTTTTAAATGGATGTACTAAGTAATAGCTCCCAAAGCAACCCACACACATCATCTACATTCAATTAAATTTTAAAAGCTTTTAATGGCATTCCATTACCACCTTATTATTTTATCTAAAGACTAAACATTTTGCTGCCTCCTTTTAGTTTCTACCACAATTTCTTGTTCCTTCATGCCATGGGCGTAGCCAGGGGGGGGGGCGGCTGCCCACCCCCTAATTTACGAAGAAAAAAAAATTTTCAATGCAAAAACTTTGAAAAATTAAGAAAATTTATGTTTTGCCCCCCTCTAATTGAATTTTTAAACGTTTTGCCCCCCCCCCCAATCCAAAACCTGGCTACGCCCATGCTTCATGCTCTTTGACACCGCGGTGCCTATTTCATATTTTGTCACGATGCTCAATTGCGACATTTGACAAAACTATTTGCGAGTTTCCAAAGAGGGGCGGGGCATATTGTGGCTTATAGTTATCCTTCTATCAGATGGTTCGAATAAGGAATAGGAAACTAGATGGAGATACATCTTTATCATTGCCAACATTTAAAGCCCCAATCGAGTTTGTTTTAAGTTTGGGCCCAAACATGGAAGGCCCTTGTTAAAAAGTGCATAATTGCCTAATAAGGGTCAAAAACATCATATACCCAAATTCGTAAAAATGCCAGGGAACCAATACTTTGATATTGAATCATAGATTGAAAAATATAAATCGATATCTCTTCTCCCCTTTCTTCCGATCGGAAAAATCCTCATTTCCCCCGCTTAGTTGCCACATCCCATTATAACCATTTCATTCCTCAAAACACCGAATTTAGGATTTTTAGCTTATTCATTAACACTGCGAATAATGGAATTAGGCATTTGTAATACTAAATAGAAAATTTCATAGGCAGGCCTGGTTTCAGAAATGACCAGGGGCTAGGGATAGCAAAAATCTTAAGACTTTTGCTTACTGAAATCAACTAAAAGTTGCATAGGCGCAAATGTATCCCCTTAAAAATCCGCAGATTTAAATATATTACCCTTCATTAGTGCCATTTAGGGGCAATTTCAAAATGGAGATTAATTAGGTGAAACATGGGCGTAGTCAGCATTGGAACTTGGGGGGGGGGCAATAATGATTTAGATTTAGGGAGGGGCAATATGATAATTTTGTGAAATTTTAGCCATTATTTTAATAAATATTTAAAAAAAATTGGATTTAGAGGGGGGCAGCCGCCCCTCCCTGCCCCCTCCTCTGGCTACGCTCATGTGGTGAAATATTTAAACAATCTTTTTTGTTCGGGCTGTCTCTAACAGAATTAACACATTCATAAATATGTATTTCATCGAGAGTAGTTGCAAATAAACTCCGCTTACTAAGCCTCTATCACCCGGCAAAAATTGAAAGTATTTTATTACTCGGCTTAATTAGTCCCCAATTGGGGTTCATTAATTTATTTTTTGGGGGAATTTTTAATACGGCAACTATCGATCTTTTAAATCGCACGTCGATATAGGGAATTCCGGGGTTAAATTAGTAAAAGCATGAGAAGATGTGGGGATTAAAATTTAATGGACCTTCTATCCTTTGTCGGATGCGCACATATAGGCATTATGATGTCATTTCGAGCGACAAAATGTTTGGACGCCTCATTAATATTTTACGAGTACACTCTGGTATTAGTCTGGAACTTGATTGTATTAAGTTAACTAACGCTCGAAACTATGTTCTAGAAATGTTAGATCCTTTAGAAGACTTTAGGTCATAAAGGCAAAACAAATAAATTTTCAACAAAATAAAGTCGTTTTCAATCTAACTTTTGAACGAATGGTATTTCTTCTAATGTTATGTTTTTCTCAAAAATCCACAGTTTTTGAGGCGGTTTAAATCTTTACCTAATATAAATATCTACTAGAGAACTGCAAAATCACTTTTTTTCAACCCGAACCCGACCCGACCCGAAAAGTTTTAAAAATTTTCAAACCGACCCGACCCGAAAGCATTCTAAATTTTTCAGCCCGAACCCAACCCATCCCGAAATCATTTTAAAAATTTCAACCCGAACCCGACCCGACCCGAAAGCATTTTAAAATTTTCAACCCGACCCGACCCGAAAGCATTTCAAAATTTTCAACCCGACCCGACCCGAAGACATTTCAAAATTTTCAACCCGAACCCGACATCGGATCGGGTCTCGGGTCACCTGTGCAGTTCTCTAATATCTACGCTCATTTATATAACTATGAGTTTCATTGGAATTTGGTGACCGTGTTTTAGAGAGACCTTGAAGAGCTATGTTTTTGACGCTCTTGTCAAAATTAACTATTTCAACACTTTGCCTTTCTTCCTGGTTTTTCCTTTTATGGCCGCTGCATTCTAAGCTGATACGTGCTAAAGTTGGTGGTCTAAATTGAATTTGTGTGTAAATTTCTAGAACATGCTTAGTTTAAAAATGTTTGAAAAATAGGATTTTTATGGGAGGGGGGAGGGGGTTTCATATTATTTATGATATGGACATCCTGGTGAAGTTTGTGTTCCTGCTATTGATACCAAGAACTATTGATTACTAATCATCACGGACTAATCGATATTCATTAAAATTGAAATATTTTAATCTTCTGTAACACTGTTTTAAGGTCAAAAATGATTTAAAGCATTTCGCATATGGCTTGTAAGTGGTCGAACAGCAAGAGACTATTTCAAACGACGCTAATAACAGGGCAAAATTTATCAGAGGGGGGGGGGGCTAAATGATTTTTGTCAAAAATTGGAAAACACGTGTTAAGTTAGAATATCTCAAAAGGGGGTTATTCCCCCAACTCATTTCAAAAAACTCAAAACTAAGGGTCACTATATAAATACCTTGCTGGCAGTTATATCTTCCCGGTTATAAAAGTAAGCATGGAGTTGATTAGGTCGTCGGGCCAAATGGTTTTCATTTTTGTGATAAGTTTTGTTATACTTTTTGCTTTGTCACCACGTTTGTGCAAAACAAAGAATTCAGGGCTCGATCACGAAATTAAAATAGAGCCGGTGGAATGCATGCCGGCCAAAAAGTTGGTTATAAGGATTAAGACTACCCCCCTGTAAATAATGATTGTATCTCTTATTGGCTGAAGCACTTATTTAAAATCGAAACTTTCTCATCATACGTCAGATTTGTTTGCTTTTTTTGTCCGAACCCGGCCCTTCCGAACCCTTTTAAGTGTCCGCTATGCCATCCCCGAAGTGGTGATTTCTTAATTTTTTAGCTGTAAATTCGTTGTATTTTTGAAAAGTTTCGAATTTGATTCGATTTTTATTGGATAAGAACTACGATTAATTAATTGCTAAGCAATCGAATAAAGAGATGACGAAATAATACACGAAAACAAAATAGTATACCGCGTAAAAAATCTCATTAACCCTAACTTGCCCGATCTTGTAATGGTGTATGTTGTGATTAGAAATTTTTTGAATATGATAAAATCGATCGCTTCGCCCCCCCCCCTGGCCACACAATGCTATCACAATCGGGTGTGGGAAGGATAGGGGGGGTGGAGTGGCGGGTGGTTTAAATTGATTACGCGTCATGCTAAGTTTATCTGGTAAATTCTCAATCCAGCGACGGCTTAAATTAACCCCATTGTTTGCCCTTGACCGCGCCCGATCGGATTGATCAGTTATTGATTTCGTTTTTCCCGGTGTCGTGCTATCGATACGTGATCATTGATTGATTAGGCCAATGTTAAATTTTAAAATTAATTGTGCATCCCACCTTTTAATTTCGACCCAAATCCACGTTTTATTGTTTTAAACTTCGAATACGCTTAAAGTTAACAACTTGCTTTGTTTTTAATAATGTGCAAATAATAATTAATAACATATCAATTTCGATTTAACTCTCGAAATTTGTTAGAGGGGGGAGTGAGAGGGGCCGCCGAAGGTCACCGCCCTCTTAAATAATTTATAAATATTTCACAGCCTACCACATTCCATTTTTTTGTTTACCATTTTTTTATTTTTATATGTCAGTTAATTATTTTATTTTCATTTACATCAGACCTAAATGACTTATATAGAGATCCCCTTAACCAAAAAATTATTTGTTTACAAAGGAAAAGCTAAAACAATATTATTGTTTGTCAAAAATACTAGACTTAGCGTTTGAAACTTTGTTATTTTTAAGGACATGTGGGCACGATTAGCGTGGCCGATTAATCTAACCTAAAACAACAAGACCCACGAAATTTGTCCCATTGATTTGTTGCGACCATAGACCAATAGACTGCTCATCTCTTATGTATTCACGCATCAAAAGTGTTGCCAAACCGCCATTTTGATAAGTGAAGTAGATTTTGTATAGCGATGTATTGCATTGGACAATAATCATCATTGATCTTATAACATGAAACAACCCATTTTAATCATTATAGCGATTTTAAAAATTTATCAAACCATATGAATTGGCCAAAATTTATGTTTCACTTATTAAAATGGCTGCCAAAATGGGGTACACTTTTTAAAGGGAATGAGCAGTCTATTAGTCTATGGTTGCGACTCGACCTTACCCCAAGGTCATGACACCGCGATGCAACATTCACATATTAATGTGTCGCAAATCGCAATCTTGACAATACAATGGTAGGGAAGGGGACATTAGTGCGTGGTGAGGGTGTATGTTATTTGTATTGGTTAAATGTTTAATAACGTTAATCGATTTGTCATCACCGCCCCTCCCCCCCCCCCCCCCCCCAACTCTTCATAGGATATCACCATTTTGACCTTGAGTTTTATCCACCTGAGACACTGCATGGAAGAAATTTTAAGGGCAAAATGTTTATGTGATATATATGCGAAAAAAAGGCAAAAAATGTGCATTTTTAGTTTATATAACGAGAAAACGGGGGGAAAATGGTGTTTTATAACTTAAATGATCTTGGGCTGGGTCCGGGTCGTCAAGTTATTGTCAAAGTTAGCTTATAGTGAATGGAATTTGGTTTTATACAAAAATGCCTAAAATTTGCTTCAATGTTTATTTGAAATTGTTTTTTTGATTGTGTCACATGATATTGGGCAATAAAAGTTTGTTATTTTGGAATTTTTCAGTTTTTTACCGAATTGTATCTAATTTTGATTCGGCCCCGTCAGCTTTATCGACGTTCTTGACCTTCTGGAAAGGGAGGACGCATTTGTTGTTGTAAGTATAGTCATATCATATAATGTAGTATGTATTGGAAGGGAATTTTTTATACATGTTTATTATAAGAGCATTCAAAAGTGATAAGTGATCATTTTAATTTTTTCGGCCTTCAAGGGTTTAACCTTAACTTCAAGAGGTTGATTGGCAACTTTTCTTTCTCTTGAACAAATTTGATCATCCCATTTATGGGGAAAAGGTATGTTGTTTGATCGAGGTTTAAAGTAGTTTATTCGATTACTTTAATTGTAACTTTGTTGTAAACTAAGTCTTAATCCTTAAATCTCAATGTTGGACACTTTAAGTCTTGCAGATATATTTTTAATTTATAAACATTCTATTGGAAATATATTATAGGACATTTAAAATCCGTTAGCCTCCGATCGCTTTCCTTTTTTCCAATCACTAAATGACGCCACTTGTTAGTTTCCGATCACGCCTTAATAAGGGGGGCACCCCCCCCCCCATAACGTTGCTTAAAACTATTCAAAATCGATTGTGCGTCATAATGTGAAGCAGAGACCAGAAAATCTCGGCCCGGCTCGCTACCCGACTAGGGTTTAGATTTTAGGGTAGGCCCAGGCGGACACCATAACAAGATTCGGGCTAAAATTTATTGTTTTGTCTTCGTTTATATACTTGTCACTTTTTTATTTGATTGCATAATATTCATTAATTTTTAATTCTAATTAAAATAATATGTTGGGGAATAGGACTTAATTATTACTAAAAATTTAAAGACTTCGGGCAACTTTAATCTTTTGGGCATGGCCGGGCGGATAATTTAGGTTTAATATTGGACTGGGCCGGGTTTGGGCAAAAAAATTTAAACAAATCGATCTCTGATGTGAAGTGTCCTTTTGAATACACTACGTTTCGTGTTAAGAAGCTGTTTACTTTGAATCAGTCTGCAGTTAGTTGCAAATTTAGATTTTAATGGTAGTCAGAGACCTACGCAGGTGGGGGAGGCTTTTTCGGTTTGTAACTTCCCTATTGGTACCAAGTTTTCGGAGTATTTTTCCGAATGTTTAGGAAATATTTAATGATAGGTCTGCCTATTACAAGTGCTGAAAGATATAATTAGAATAGATTTATTAAAAATTAATTTCCTTTTTATATTAAACTAATGCAAAAAGCGTTTAACTCTACGCTTTCACACAACATATCAATAGAAATTTAATGAACAAATATTTCCCCAAAATTAAGTTCCGGATATTGATGGTTGCGGCGCTTTCTCGCTAACTTTTGTTATAATGAAGCTATTTTACACGTTAGCCTCTGTTTTGGTTTAGATTAAATTTGGAAGGATGTGCTGCTCTGTTCGCTAGTTTGACAAGCAGTTCGTGCGGGGTCGCGCTAAAGCACCTCTTAAAATGTCGCAACTCGCGACTGCACTTGAAAAAATGTTGGTTTGTGTGACCCTTATGGTGAGTGGTTTCTGCTCCACTTTTCCCTCCATCTCCCCTGACCTTCCCTCAAAATTGTTATGAGTTTTAACTAACTATACTTTATGTCATATTAGTAAATTTTTAAAAGACATGAGCGGAGCCAGGCCTCTCCAAATCCATAGTTTTTTTACAATTTCATATTTCGAAAAATTGTCGTTTTGCCCCCTTAAATCATAATTGCTCCCCTCTAATTCCAATCCTGGCTACGCCCATCTTAAGAGACCTCCAAGATATTATTTTTAACTAGATTAAATTTGATTCATAATTTCGTGACTGCCTTTTGAAACCGTTGCTTTTTTGGTCAATGCTTCGAGTAATAAATGGGCAAGCATGAATTATTGATGATTTTTGCCACCACAACAATCCATTATTAGAATTGCTTCAGTTTTCCTCGTAAAAGAATGAAAATTATTGATAAATATGAGATTTTTATAAGAATTGACACCCCTTTAACTCTCACAATTTTTGTCGGCTTTTTAATGTGATTAATTGATGGGGGCTGCAACTTTATAATGTTTACCCATAAAATTACTCAATCTTTATGTGAGTTTAATTTAATAATTTTTTTAAAATAATAGTTTTTAATTGAATCATTAACGTATTGATTTGAATGCATATAATAATTATGATAGGAGTTATCAATGTCAATCCTATAACAATAATTAATTAATTTTAAATACATAATGTGGCCTTGTCTTACAAGCGTGTCTATATTTTGAAATTTTATTATTATTTATAATAATTCATAGATATATCAAATCAAAAACACTCTTATTGAAATTTAATGTGTGGTGTATTTCAACCGAATTATAAAAGAATCGGAGAACACCATTTGAATTTCGTTAAGTAATTCAAGAGTTCTGTTTATATTAAAATATTGTTTAAAATACTGTTAGTTTTCTTTCGTTATCCCTTAAGCGATTTATTTTGCGCTCACGTCGTAATACCTTTCCTCATGGGCGTAGCCAGGTTTTGGATTAGGGGGGGGGCCGAAACGTTCAAAAGTTCATTAGGGGGGGGGAGGCAAAACATAATTTTTTTAATTTTTAAGGCTTTTCGCATTGAAAATTTTTTTCTCGCCATTTAGAGGCCCCTGGCTACGCCCATGGTATTCCTAGAAGCTTACATCGGGAAGGATAATATAAAATAAACACTCAATGCCTGCCGAAAATATTACTAGTTAGTTATTTGATCTACTCGCTTTTTATTAAAACACCATAAATTATGTTTATTACACTGTCCACTAAAGCAAAATTGAAAATAAGTCATCGTCCTTTAATTCATCATTAGTTGTTACGTAGTCAATTGTGTGCACCCCCCAAAATTGTTGAATTCAAAAATGGGCGCCCTTAAAAGTGTTACCCTAAATTTGGAATTTAGCTCCTTTTTTATAGTATTGCTGCGTTAACGTCAATTTGTGTAGCAAAAGGACCCATTAACGCTCCGTCCCATGGGCGTAGCCAGGTTTTGGATTAGGGGGGGGGGCAAAACGTTTAAAAGTTCATTTAGAGGGGGGCAAAACATACTTTTTTATAATTTTTCAAAGTTTTTGCATTGAATTTTTTTTGTAAATTAGGGGGTGGCAGCCGCCGCCCCCCCCCCCCCCGGCTACGCCCATGCTCCGTTTTCCATATATATAGCTAACACTAAGTAAGGATTAGATTTAATTTTTTTGAAATAGGCTTATTCCTTACACTTATTGATTACTCTCTTTGTTTTTTATAAAGCAGACTTAAACATTAATCTTTTAATGTTATGATAGGCTGACTGTAAATATTTTTTCCCACTTCGAACCTACCCTAATTAACACTCCGTCGGTCGGGTCTAAAATGCTAACACGGATGGTATTTGGGGTCATAATTACCCCAGACTTTAAATAGCTATAACTTCCATGTTTTATAATATAAACTTGTAAAAATTTGCAAGAATAATATTTCAACTCTTATACGTTCATTAATATATTAATTTGGCTATTTGATCAAATGGTTGAAATTTTATATCTATATTTAGAACAACCCCCAAAATTTTTCCCCTAATGACTATTTTGCCTCATACCCAAAAAACTATATTATATTTTATGGTTTAATTAATAAGATCTTATAAAAGAAGGTTGAAACTATAAATGTAGAAAATTTGGTAAAAAATAACCCAAAAACAAAAAAAATAGAGATGTTCAAACTTAAACAAAAAAAATAGAGATGTTCAAACTTAGGCAATTTTTGACTTTTAATATTTTAAGGCAAAAAAGTTACTATTGGTCTCAACTCATACTTTTATAGATTTAAATGTTATTTTATAAAAATTTTCATATAGATTCATAATAAAAGATCAAAATTAATGAAAAAAACTTAAATGAAAAATGTTGTATAAGAATTTTATGAGGCTATAAAAATAGTTACATATACATTTTTTACATATATTTATATAGTCATGAATTTGCTAAATTTCACTCTACTCTTAATTATTTCATCTGTAATAAGTAATTTAAAACAATCAAGAGAAGTTTTGGTTGCCCATCCATATGGCTTTACTCCAGGTAAATGAAATACACAATTCTATTTTGTTCTAACATTTTTATTAGGACAATTTTTGTGGCACTTAGTATAAGCTAAGTTATTTCCTATAAAAGTAACTAACTTTGTTAAGGATATCAATTAACTCTTCTTATCTTAATCTCCTGTTAACTCATTCACAGATTCATGACTATTCAGTATATGTAATCATAGAATCATCAAAAACTTGATAAAATGTTATAACTTTTATGTTCATATACCATCTTCAGACGAAGAACTATAAAAAAACTGCACTTTTTAATATTAGACTTATTAAAAAATCAAAAAATGCAATAAAAATCACACAAATAAACACTTTGAATTACCACGAGGAAAAATTAATGTGAAAATTAGAGTTTAAAATTTGAATATTTTCAATAAAAAGAAATGTATACAAAAAAATTTTTCACAAATGGGTTTACGATAATGGGTTTTAATAATATATTTCAAAAAAAAATGTTTAAAAATTTTTTTTGTTCATATTATGGAAGGTGGGGTCGTGGAAGACCCCGGGCATCTAAAACACGCTGTATCTTAAAAACTATTGGATAAAAACTAGCCAAATTTTGCAGAGATATTCTAGGGTAAATATTGTTAAGCTACTGAAAAAAAGAAATTGTAATATTCACTAATTTTTTTTGTACAGCGTTTTTAAACGGCTTGGGGTCATTATGACCCCACCCGACCGACGGAGTGTTAAGGTGGCAAAGAAGAAAAAAATAGAGAGCGTTTGAAAACAATCATATATTTTGAAGCGTCATTATTAGCGGTTAGTGCTTCGCCATATTGCCATCAACTCGTTCAGAGCGGATGCCTTTTTAGCGCAAGCGCGATTGCGACATTTTGACTACTATGCCCGAGGGCAATGAATCAATCAGGCAGGACTAACTAAATATTTTACGTGTTTACAATGGAACACAGCCAACGTAATGATAGATCGGTGATTTATTAAAATCGTCTAATTCACCACTAGCCACATTTACTTAGCTGCTAGTGTCTTACTTTTGCCCGAGTTTGGCGATTATTTCTAATCAATTTCATGTCTTCTCCCCTGTTTTAGTATTGTTAATTTGAGTTTCTTCGTACAAATTCGTGGTCAAATCGAATGGGGGCCATTCCATGTCGATTCGTCAAAAAAAAAGACGATTTTCGACCGACCATTTCAGATCAGGATAATTTTTGGTGAGGGTGTAGGCCTCATTTATTAGATTAATTTCTGAAAGTTTTAGCTATTTTGGGTCAATACTTTTTAAGTTATGGACGTTTAAAGGGCCAAAATCACGTTCGGGGGCGTTTTATGAATTTTACTATATTTGTCATATTTTTGAAAGTAATTGCGTTATTCACTCAGATTTTGGTGCATTTTGTTCCTTAATTCTCTATTGAAATAATTTAACTAAAAACCTCAAACTTTTGCGGTTAATTTTTTGTGGTAAAATTAGTGAAAAATCATAAAACATATTTCTCCGGTATATGAAATCACCAATTTCACAACGGGAACTCCTTTATGACCCATTATCATATTTCAATCATAAAAAGTTTGGGCGCGGCTACGAGATGGTCAAAAATTCGAAAAATTGCATTTTCAACAAAAATATTTATAGATGGCGGTATAATCAATTATCACAAGAACATATTATGGTGTTTGCTTTTTATCAAATTCCAAATTTCCCCCATGGGGGATGTTATCATTCTCTGAGATCCCTTTGCCCCATCAATATAACGACCATCCCCCCCCCTTTTTAATTAAAATTATTTAAGATTATGTTGTGTGTTTGGGATTAAGAAGCTATACGACCTCTCACCTCATAATAAAACGCATCGATTTGATTGATAATGGGTGGGAAAGCTTTAATATTGACCTTGGCGCACTCCTGTCCTGGTGTTGAGCTAAAAAACGCTTATCGAACCAAATTAGGGCTCGCGACACCTCTTTAGGTGCCCTCGTGTCAAGGTGACCGAGTCACAAATGTCGCGATGGGGAATTTAAGTGGAGGTGCTATTGTGCCTTCATCGATTTACGCGCCCGATATATTGATTGCCGATCAAGTTAAGGTTGATGTGCGCGCCAGCAAACTGGCTGCACCTTTGCGAGACAGTAGTTACTTCTTTACTTAGAAGTGATTTCCAAAATGGCTACAATTCTGCAGTTGGGTTTCCGGAGTAGCCTGTATTTTCTTTTGTTTTGACTGAACTCTTATACGATTTGGAATAGCGCGTTTTAAGGAGCCCCGTATACACTTATTTTTTTTATCAGATAACATAAATTCAGGTATTATTCCCATCCGTACAGCTAAATAGGATCGTAAGCAGCGAGCGAGGAATATTTTTTTTAATAGACTCCCTAACAGCTGATAATTATTGAGTAAGGGTGTCGGCCCCCACGCTTTGGACATAAATTAATGTAATAAACGCTATTCATTTTGCTGAATAATTAAATTTTAAACATACTCGTGGGCGTAGCCAGGATTGGAACTACAGAGGGGCAAAATGGCAATTTTTTGAAATTTGAGCCGTATCTAAAATTTTAAAGAATTTATGTATATAGAGGGGGGAAGTCGCTCCTCTCTGCCTCCCCCTGGCTACGCCCATGAATATACTTATATGGAAAGATAATCCTTTTATGTCTTCACGAATTTTTTCTACCAACGTTTGCAATTTTTCCACAATCCAGCCGCATTTTGTGGAAATCTCACAAAAAATGGCCGCCCAAGTTAGTTAATAGATTTTAAAGCAAAAATCTTCTGTTGGTAGTCTATTCTATTGTAGCCAGCGGCAAGTGGCTGCGGAACTATAAAAGCTCTTATCTTAGAACTATGTTAAATTAGAAATCATAATAAACTATCGGGGGGTATGGGCAGAAACATTTATTTCCCCGTTGTCTTAGAACCTTTGTCGCTCTATTTTTACACCCAACATGAGTGATTATTTGAGATCGTCGACGTTAATTGAATGCGAAATTGCTGCTGAGTCGCGTAAATCGCTTAAAGGGCTTAATCGAAGGATGTCGCATTAAGTGCATCGCGCGTGTTGTCTGAATTTATGGTTAACGACACGTCCTTGGGTTAGCGCGCTCAACGAATTTAGATAGGCGATGCCTGGCGGCACTTTCGCGCCCCCGCGCCACATTGAAGTCGGCTTTTATAGTGTAGCTTAATTCCCGAACGCGCGTTTAGATTCTGCGACATCAGCTTAAAAATCTATGGCCCGACCATAGACTGCAATCCCTTTTAAAAATAAATGATTAGGTTTATGCTTATAATGGTTTCGGCCATGCCCTATATATTTATTTTGGTATAAAAAAGTAAATCATTTTGAGTTTTATCAACAGGAGCTTTTGAAAATTAAAATATTGGTATAAAAATTAATAATGATTTATAAATAAAAACTTTTATAGCGCCATCTACACTTCAACTTATTTTCTAACATGAATTTTGGCCAATTCATATGGTTTGATGAATTTTTAAAATCGCTTGAGTTGTTTCGTGTTATAAGATCAAAGATTATGACCAATACAATCCATCGCTATACAAACTCTACGTCACTTTTCAAAATGGCGGTCGCTTTTTGCAATATTTTTGATGGGCGAATATATAAGATGAGCAGCCTATTAGTCTATGGGCCCGACGCGCTCTTCCCTCCTTACGGGTGATGACGCGCGAATTGCGAATTAATTCGCACGAAAATAACAAATGTATTAATTATATAGAAGGCGTTCGTAGTGAAACCGACCCGGCTAAACAATTTCGCGAAACAAAATTCGCTTCGCTTTTTTTCGCTTCGCGCGTCATCACGAACGCGGGGTTACTACGTTTGCTCTAAGATAGTTGTAAGATGAATAACATAACTTTGGAAAGTGTTTTGATAGCGATAGTAAGCAACGTGACAGCAAAAAATGACACACCTTTCTTGCCACTCGTTCCGGTTTGGGGGGAAATTATGTTGACGTTAATGATGAACAGATTTAAAATTAATAAAACGGAAAACAAATCAGGAGAGATTGGAAAATATTGGAGAGTGGCCAATGTGAAACAGCATAAATTATCATGAAATTGGCCATTGATTAGTACTTGAAGATTACAACTTATTGTGGTGTGCATATTTGAGATGTTACATAATTTAAACACATAAAATGCGTTAACACACTTCATTCTAATTTTAGGTTATGAAATGTAATAATGAGAAATCAAATCAATGATATTTCGAAGTTTAAATTGAGTCTAATTTTACGTTAACATATATTATATTTACGTCAACGCCTCTACTATACATTTAAATTAAAAAACACTTAGGTAAGGGTAAGGGGTTACGTATGCTCTTAAATTTTAATTTCGAAAAACTCTGACCTGTAAGTCTAAAGAGAAAGTAAATCAAGAGTAATTAATTGTATATTATCTCCTCCCTTTTATCATATTATGTTACCTCAGCACCTGTTAAACCTAGCCTTTCTATTAATTAGTTATTTCAAATTTCCATAGTAAATAGGCCTTTTATATAAGAAACCGAGATGAATTCTCTCTTAAAAATCTTCGGTCCTACAAGCCTTTGAAATGCAAAATTAAATTTTTGATTTTAAAATTTGTAAACGCAATTTATTATGAGCTTTCTGCTAATTATAATGACGAATATGCCCATGTCAAAAATCAAGGATAGCATCCGATCGAGCTAATACATTTTTTGTCTAACCTTACCCCATAGCCCTGCCCCTATTGGATTAAAGCCTTATATTTAAAGAATGGCAGCCGTAAATTTTATTAACTATGAAAATATTAAGGCTACAGATTCAGGCTTAACAACTTAAAGTTGATGAGAGTGATTAAAGGCATACCCCACAATTATTGGTAGTTTTTGTGCGCTGTCTCATGGGCGTAGCCAGGTTTTGGATTAGGGGGGGGGGGCGAAACGTTCAAAAGTTCAATTGGGGGGGGGGCAAAACATAAAATTTTTAAATTTTAAAGGTTTTTTGCATTGAAAAAAATTGTTTTTGTCATTTAGGGGGCCCCCCCTGCTACGCCCAAGCGCTGTGTACCTCATTTTGATGTGGAAATCTTGTGATATTGTAAATACGATAACCCGGTATATGATGTGCTTATTTTTTGAGCCTTTATGACGAGGTGTACCACGCTACCCACCATATCATCATGCATTTGCTATTGTTATCTCTCGATCATATCGTCCATTTGTCCCCTTATCGCATGTAGATATCTTTCCGTCCATATTAAACCAGCCCCCCCCTTCTTAGCGTTTAGGCTCCTCTCAATTAGCCTATTAACTCTTCAAATCGTGGGGTGGTGGAAGGAAACTAGGCGTCACTACTCTACTCTAACCGACAGATAACCTACTGAACTTTAACTAAGGCGCGTGGGACAATTAGAAAACGCGTGGGGACAGTTGTATATATATGTTGTATATCTATGTTATGTTCATTAAGCTAATGTTTAACTCCATCCTCAGCCTACTTTTCCTCCACTAATTACCACTTGATTCCCTCCTCCACTAGGGATGGGAAGGGGGGAGGGGGTGGGGTTCGTTAAAAATATATGCTAATAAACTTTAAGTGGACCTCATTACGAGGCTTGGTGCGACTTTAGGAGGACAATTTTAGATATGTCGCAACTGTCAACCCCCTCCCCCTCTCCCTTAATGCTTTTTTGGATGGACACCTTCTTAATCGCTTACGGTTCATTTCATCCGATTCGTTGGTTACGCGTTCCCCTAGCCTTTAAGATTGCTCTTAAATTCACCCCGTATCCCTCAATCGGTTAGCCAGTCATTTAGCGACCCGTTAAACTTTTGTTTGCATTAGTTAGGCTCAAAAAATTTTTTTTTTAATGTCCTACAGCTTAAGTTAACTTTGACATATAAAGTTAGTCGCTTCTGGATTAAACTTCTATTGCATTTACGTTTTTACAGAGACCGCACTTGCTCACACATCGAGCCTCTCTCCCATACGACGTTCTTCCGCATATTAACCCCCACCCCCCCCAACAACATAGATTGAAAGAACACTTGAATTCTGAAAGAGCCCGATAAAAAACTGTACGATTCATTGTCACAATTGTTATGCGCGTCGCCCTACCAATTCAAGATGATCGTCCGAAATGCCTAGCCCGGAGTTCATTAAATGAGTACTGCTTTTTTATCATTTATATATTCTCTCAATATCCCCCCTTACCCATTTTTATAATTTAAGTATTCCTAATCCCTCTGATTTTATTCGTATGTGATTACAACGTCGTCTCATCAATTAATCATGACATTCTTAGCTGATGCTACCTCCTATAATAATGAGATGCGTGCCCCAAACATTCTGAGCAATTTTTATTTAACCGCTGATTTGGGGTAATAAAGCTAATTTTCTAATTATATCGTTAATTTTCATTAAATTTCACGACATTTTAATTGTAGGTGGTGGTCAAATGACCGATTTATATAATTTAATATAAAAAAAGATTTTACTAAATGTGACAAGCAGCGAAATGTATAATTTGTACTTATAAATGAATATGAGAGCAATTGACAAATTAAGGGGGTTCACTTCATTTTTTACAAAATAAAATCCGCATTTTTTATATCTGAAACTTAATCTTGCATTAGGCAAACTTTGCGTTCACATTTCTATAAATGTATTATGTATAAGCTCTTGTTTCTAATGAATCTTCTTTGCTTAGCTGTTGCTCTTTCATACTCGGCCCTTACTCTTCTGCCAATTGAGGTAAAAAATTCTTGCCTTTGAATTCTTCGCCGTCATTTCATTTTAAAAGATCCAAACACTCCCTGTTCAAACTAAATCTAAAAATGCTTTTAAAGGTCATATCTGAAAAAATTTGCATTAAATAGTCTGGCCACTTAAGTTGTAACATATGTACAGGATTGGGGGCGATTTTAAAATCGATGTTTTTTTAGTTATAAGGGTATCACTTTTCCTAATACTATAATGTATGAATGCATTGAATATTGCTTTTTAAGTTTGGATAACATTTTGTAATAGATCAAAGTGGAAATGATTGATTTGATATCGATGCAAATTTGTACCTCCCCAATTTTGGAAGCTTATTTCGTTTTTGTTAATGGCTCCGAGAACCGTAATTATCGAAACACTTTTTCATTTGTTACTCACTCACATTTATGCAAATAAAGTTGAATTTCCTGTGATTTTTCCTAATTATGGAAAGCTTTGTAAACATTTACTTACTACTTAGATAGAAATTTGACTAAATATGGATGCTAATTTTCTCCTGTTTATTCGACATGTATTTAAATGCCCACTTTTTGCTTATTAAGAGGCAGTCCTGGCCTATGGAAGCTTTGAATGTTCTCGAAAAACTTCTTTGAAACGTCCTAAAAAACGAATCTATCAGTTGGCATACGCTGGTTCGTTGGGTCAAATCGAATAAACTTAATAATTCTTGACAAGTTATTTTCGCTCGTAGTTTTTGAATTCTTTGGGCCCCATTAATAAATCAGTGGCCTCTTACGCATTCAGAAGACCGCCAAATGCTTAGCAATTTGCAATAGATTATTGCTTTTTGTTTCTAACAGAAATGCCTCTATTTTCGTGCGTTTTTTAATTTGTTTAATGGTTATATTGATTAAAAATCTAGTTAATTGCCGACTTTCGGTAAAACCTACCCCTCCAGGCGACTCCTAAAATGATTATAAATCAGTGCTCTCCTAGGATTGGTTTTTTCCTTTTTTCGCCAAACGTTTCTGTTTGTAGACCTTTCGACGCCAACTTAGTATGTTATTTTCAACTTATCACAACTACATTTCTTTTTTGGCTTTCCAAAGTTTAAAACAATTTCTCTGTCCATAGCACTGTTATTTTTTAATTTTTCTATCTATCATCAAAAATTACCGATATTTCCATTTCGCCTCCCCTACAATTTTGGTCGATATTATGTATTTTGTTATAAAAAATTAAGGTTTTGATATATCTCAACATTTTTGGGACCAATAAAGTAAAAATTGAATTACGCTTAAAAACTAATTTAAAAGTGGGTACAAAATTGTCGTTCGTAATCTACAGGACAAGATTCATTTTTTTGCTTAAGAATAAAAAACATGAAAAAGGGTGTATTTACATTATGAAAAGTGAAGTAATTATAGTTGCACACAAAAATAAATATAATATTAAAAAGTGTTATTTGACTGCCATGATAGTTTTGGTATGAGACGAGGGTGTTTTTAAGTCATATTTTAGGTTCGCCAGATTAGATGAAAATTATTTTTAAGGCCCCACTATTTCACAATCCTTCCCAGGGGTTTGTGTAAAGTTCTTACAATTAATTTTATCGCGACGATCCTTTAACAATCGCCAGTTGGCTTCTTCCCCCTACGTGCCCTGCCTAATAAGTATTCTAGATATTTGCGACCGTATCGATGCATTCGACCAAAGTTTAACTGACAAAATGTCTATGAATCTCTATAAAATGTCTATGAATATTTAACGAAAATGCTCCTTGAGAGGGGTTTACAGAGACGAAAACTTAGGGTTAGTGTTTTAGGTTAGGGTTAGGATTAGATGCACACATTTTAATCGACAAATACATTTTCGTAGACATTTATTTGTTTTTTGCTTTTTTCTCAAATGCAACTGAATCATTTGCGACCGATCTGACCTAGTCTAAAACATGGATACTAAGCATTGAGTTTCGTTAACACGATTGAGGCATAGTCTTGTTAACTTTCCCATGATCATACTGTTCTAGAAGAATCCATAAGTGACCCTTATAGAGGAGAAGGGCTATCAGAGTGTTTATTATGTTTATAACAACGCTCATAATTAATTAAAATTTTTCTCCATACGTCACATCAATCTTAACAAATTAAACTTAGTAGTGATGGGTTGATTGAAATGTTTTCCACTTTTGAACCAGCACCGTTTTGGTTAGCCTCAAAGCACTCAACTCGCACCCACTGCCTCATCACTTAAGGGTTGCCACATAAATACGAGCTAAAGAAAGCTAGGCGTAGTATGAAACAAACTAAGTCGCGATGGTTTTCACGCAAACAATCATCCAACAAAGACAACCAAGGTAAACTTTATGGCCCTAACCACAAATTTGTAGAATAACCGAAAATAATAAAAAAAATGGGTTCTAAACTATTTTTGTTTGCATATTTTTGGTGCAACACTGCCTAATGTTTCGTTTTTATTCAAATTTATAACGTTACGTATAAAATTCAAAAATTTCCTTTGACCGAATTTATTGCTAAAAATGTATAAAAATTATGAACAGAAAAGGAGCGAAAGATTCGAATCGGAGATCCGGCCTACAACCAGTCGTTCAACTACGCGGTAAGTTATATCACTCTGTCTGTGTACAAATCCAATTTGGCATAAAAATGCACTTTTCTACGTTATATTTGCGTGGACGTATTTTGTTAAGTGAAAACTGAGAAGTGGGAAAATAATTTTACGTTAACCTTTTTTTGGCTTTGCCCACAGAACAATTTTATAAGCACGAGCAAGTATTCAATTTTCACATTCCTCCCAAAAAATCTCTTCGAACAATTCCAGCGCATAGCCAACGCCTACTTCCTATGTCTCCTAATCCTGCAAGTAATAATATAAGCGAGTGTCATAAAAACGGCTGGGTTTTGTTTGGTCGACCTTTGATTTTGGTCGACTAAACATAAACAGACCACAATCTTTGGTTTGTTGATGTTTAATCGACCAAACCAATGGTCGACCAAACAAATCTCAGCCATTTTTACAACACTACTATAAGCATCAAAGTCAATGTCATAAACCGACTTTGGATTTTCTGTTTTTTTAAAACCTATAAAATCGATAAATTGTTTGTCAATCAATTATTTATTTATTGGTCGGCACCCATAGTTGATCCCCCAAATATCTTCTCTCACCCCCATAACCACGGTCATCCCCCTGGTGTGCGTGCTCTCCCTCACAGCCCTCAAAGATGGAATCGATGATATAGTAAAATACATTCATTTATCGAGCTTTTACCTGTCCAAATCCAAGATTTTGGGCAGCTTGACAATTTTTTGTTTGTTGATTAAGAACTCTAACGTTATATTTAACACTCTGATGGTCAGGTCTGACCCCAAGCGTTCTAAGATGGGGTGGGATTTTAATAATGAAAATAATAGCTCCCCTATATTGGACTCTAGTTACTTATTGTAGATGAAATATTATTCTTACAAGTGCAAAAAGTCAATCGTTTATTTAACCAAATTATTGCTACTTCAAATTGATGTCCTCTTTAATCTGACCAGCCGAGTGTTAAGCTTATGTGTTGCGTTCTTGGATTAGTTGGTATCAACTCATTTAATTTATATATTTATCTGATTATTTACAAAAATGTTGAGCTTTTTACTTTGTTGGCGTTTAGCGAAGACACCACAACGACCGGATCGTTAATAATCGGAAATCGTTCGTGCTTCGGAACGGGCAAATTGTCGAAGAGAAATGGCACAAGGTTCAAGTTGGTGACATCCTCAAGCTAACAAATGACCAATTTGTGGCCGTAAGCAATTTTAGTATCAATCACAAAATATCACGTTTAATTTTGTGGCAAAGTACCTTTCTGTATATATTATTGTTAGTAATTAAGTCAGTAGCTATTTGTGTATTTAGTAGAGGGCAGGGGCATGGGCATAGCCAAGGGGGGGGGGGCAGGGAGGGGCGGCTGCCCCCTCTAAATTCAAATATTTGTTGAAATTTATTAAAATTATGGCAAAAATTTTAAAAAATGATCATTTTGCCCCTCCCTTAATCATTATTGTTCTTCCCTTGCCCCCCTCTAATCCCAATGCTGGCTACGCCCATGGGCAGGGGGGTACCGTCTACCTTACGTAGACGTTCATATCCTTTAATCTTAATAAGTATTAACAAATTTGACATTTTGGGCACACTTGTCTCCCCCCCCCCCTTTTTATTTGAGCCGAAAACTCGAGTATAAAATGGTTCACTTTGAATGGTGCATCGTGCAGCGATTACCTAACATTCTGTCTAAATATTTATCTCGGTCGTCAAAAGTTACAATCTAACTAATTTTGAACACAGTTAAATTTTAACTTAGATGTAATTTTAGAGTACGCCTACTACGCGTATACAAATGTGCTGGCCGCACCGTTTATAGCTGTAAAAATTGTAACATACATTGGTTTGTCGGGGTATTAATAGGCGGACCTGTTGCTCGTGAGCAGTAGCGAACCCAATGGGCTATGCTACATCGAGACTGCCGAACTGGACGGGTATATTTTTTATGAAATGTTATATTATAAATGTTTATTCACGTGTGTGACAAGAATTCAACGCACATTCTCTAATGATTTCGGATTGTTATCACAGAGAAACTAATTTGAAGTGCCGGCAAGCGTTGACCGAAACTGCAGAACTCGAGGATGACCTCGTCAAAATGGGAAGCCTCGATGGTAGATGATATTATGTTTTGTACCAAATGTCATATAACTGAAGTGTTTTAAAGTTTCTTAAAATTGTTTTTTATTAATTATAATTTTTTTAAATTAAAATATAGCTGAAATAACGTGCGAACCGCCCAACAATAGGCTCAACAAGTTTGAGGGCGTCCTTACTTGGAAGGGTAAAACTTTCCCGCTCGACAACGATCGCGTTTTACTTAGGGGCTGCATTCTAAGGTTAAAATTAATGATTTTTTAAAGCTGCTTTATAATTGCTTGCTAGCGATTAATGTGGCAATGATATAATTTATAATAGCATATAATTTAACTAATATATATATAACGGTATATGGAACGTTAACATGTAATTGGTTTGGCTAAGTGTTTATGTGTTTTTTCTGTAGTTCTATAAAGATCAAGCACTATTGAAAATTTGTCGCTGTTATTAAAACACTTTTTATTTTAATAGGTCCTTCCAAATTAATTACAAACAATGATACATATTTGCTTTACCTAAGCCTTCCCTTTAGCCAGTTTTGACTTTAAATGTTGTCATCAATCAAAGAGAACGCGATATTTTGTAATTTTGGTAAATTAATCTTTCGTATCGGTCAGAAATACCAAATGGTGTTACGGGGTCGTCCTCTTTGCCGGCAAAGACACTAAACTGATGCAAAATTGTGGCAAAGACATTTTCAAGCGAACTTCGATTGACAAACTCGTTAACCTTCTTATAATCGGGGTGTGACACTAATTTCCAAAATCTAAACATATTAATCTATTTGGTAACTTTCTGAATACTTGTTCCTTGAACAGTGTCAGCCATGTAGCAATATGATAAGACATTATAAGCGTTGACAGAAAAGAGATTTGTTGATGATTCTGTTAAATTTTCTCAGCATTAAACATAACATTTCTTGGCACTTTAATGATGGAATGTTTTACCAAGGATAACCATTTGAACATTAATGCTTGTCCTTGTTATACAAGAAAAAATAGTGCTTTCATTGTTTAAATTACATTTAACTGAATAATTGCACTTTCTAATAGGAAACGCGAAGTTTAATAATTAAGATAACTTCGATTGGTATCGAGAGAACAATAATTTCACATAAACACTGTTGCGATTATAGACTAATAAAACCATAGACTGCCGAACAGCTGATAATTTTTTAGCAAATATAGCAAGCGCCATATTGTGGGAAATTGCAACCAAACAATAGAATTCAGCATAATTTATTGTTCTTTGTTACTTATTTTTTTAATTTATAAATTAAGCTATTAGTCTATTTATTTTCTACATTATTATACCTTGGAGAAGTATAAATATACCTATTTTTGAGTTTTTCCTACAATATGACAGCTATTTTGGTGTCTGAATGGTTTTAATAGTAAAAATCAGCTGTTCGGTAGTCTATGGTTTTATTAATCTACGGTTACGATATATTAAATATGCTTGATTATATCATTAGATTTTCATCTTCCTCCTCGCGGTGTGCTTGTTCACTGCCATCGGTCATGGGATATGGCAAAGTCAGATGGGCATCTATTTTAGGGTTGTTTTGCCGTGGGAAAGTTTCGTACCCAAATTCGTACCAGCCGGCATAGCCCTCATCTCTTCCTTAACGTTTCTGTCCTACCTGATCTTACTCAACACACTAGTCCCCATCTCGCTATACGTTAGGTCATTCTTGGCACCATTTTGGCTTGATGATTTTTAAAGTTTTTTCGCACATTTTCCACTTTCGATGCTACGAAATAAAGGGATAAGTAACTATGATATTCGGTAAAAATTATATTGTTAAACACTTGTCTCCAAGTTTTTATTTTTTTTGTAAGCTTTTCTATAATTGCTCAAATAAATGCTGGTAAAATCTGCATTTGCCCTGTTAATTTTGATATAGTAAGCAAAACTTTGACAGTGTTAATGCGTGGTTTATCACGAATTTGTAGCATCGAAATGATACGCATAGCTCATAGTTTTTGGGTCAATTGGGATATCAAGATGTTTGACACGACCTCAGGTATTTCGGCCAAAGCCCGCACAACGACCCTCAACGAAGAACTCGGGCAAATACAATACATTTTCTCCGACAAAACCGGAACCCTGACTCAAGTATGACGTGGCACAATATAAGTATTATTTATAAAATACAAGTCAATTATTGTACCGAAATGATTTTCAGGCTTTTACAAACCTACTAATGCGCTTTATTTTGTATTGCTGCGATGATCATTAAGTTTTTTATTTGAATTTTTGGTTATTACGTCGTCTCAACTTTTAATGAAATGTCATAACAGAATAAATTCAAATACAATTAATATTCTGTAAATGACTTAATCGGTCGTCCTGGTTCCTTTTGTCGAAAAACCCCATTTTTGCATTATATTCTGTTTGGCAATCTTAAAATGTTATCCTTTTTCGATGGCTTTGAAACGAAAATGATTGGGTTTTTTTAATTTTTACGCTTAACAGAACATCATGTGCTTCAAGAAATGCTCAATCGCAGGCCAAATATACGGTTACGTCCCGGACGAGAAGGGCAATTATATGTCGCCATCCGATGTAATAATTTGTCACAGTTGTCGTCGTGGCAGCCTATATTATATTTTTTCATCAAAAGTCTACCCTTACAAATCAGCTAAATTTTGCATGTGATTATTTCGCAGAAAGATAAATCGCTCGATTTAAGCTCAAACCCCTATTTCGAACCCAAGTTCAAGTTTTACGACAAAAGGCTGGTCGACAAGATACGCGACAATGATCAGGACGTCTTGATCTTTTTCAAAATACTCGCTCTCTGCCATACCATCATGCCCGGCGAAAAAAATGGTATATTCTTAGATTTCACAATTAATAAAAATATTGAAAATCTAATTATTAAATTTTTTCCAGTAGATTATTTTTAAAAAATGGTTTCTGAGATGTCATTCGCTGAATTTTTTTTTAATTGTGCCCTTATAATCATTATAATTGAATGCAGGACAACTAGAATATCTTGCTCAATCGCCGGACGAAGGTGCCCTCGTTTCGGCTGCCAGAAATTTTGGCGTCGTTTTCAAAGTAAAACTTCCTTTCCAAGTTCAATATATTTATTCCTAATTTTTTGACAACTTTTTAAATTGGGTTAGTTAATAATAATCTGCAAATTTTGAACTTATTTTTCCATCGGCTCCTCGCTGAAAACAAAAACATGTTTCCTTTTAGTCTAAACTCCTATATTGTATCGTTCATACTAAATTTAACAATGAGATGCATTTTATAATTTTGTTGAACGATTCTATTACTTGGCGCTTAGGGACTATGATAAGTGTTTTGTATTGTAATTGTGGTGTTCTTAATAGTCTCGAACACCCAACACCATTACGATAGAGGTGGAGGGCAAGGAGTGCATTTACCAGTTGCTGGCCATCTTCGATTTCAATAACGTCCGAAAAAGGATGTCCGTAAGCTTTTTACGCATTTTAAATCCATATGAATTTATCATCTATTTCCTAAATTAAGCTTGCTCACTGAGAAATATTTTATTTTCACGCCAGGTTATAGTGAAAAGAGATGGGAAAATTATGTTGTACTGCAAGGGAGCCGATACGGTCATCATGGAGCGGTTGGACCCCAACGATCCCCCCACTTTGAGTACCATTACCTTGGACCATTTAACTGTGAGCTCAAAAATGTGTAGTTTACCTTTTTTAGGGTTAGCTGATTATTTTGCTGATAAAAATACATTATAAATCGATCGAAAGGTCTAAATATCAATCTGATCCATTTTCAATTGTCGATTATATATTATTTCCTGTAAGTTAATTTGAAAAGTGAAATTTTTGCATCAATTTCCCTCACTTTTTATTCTTTCGTCTATTGTGGGAAAACAAAAATCTCTATAAAAATCTCACAAGACTGCTTTTAAATACAACATTAAATGTAATTTTTTATTATACAGCGTTTTGCCGTCGAAGGTCTTCGTACCCTTTGTTTAGCTTACAAAGAAATTAACCCGACCACATTCCACGAATGGCAGAAACGTTATTACATAACTAAGTAGGCTCTCATTTATATTGGGGAAATGTGAATTATTTTAGCAATTTTTTTTACTATAAAGAGGTGGTTATATATGATGTATAAATGAATCGCATGTTGCTTACAAAGACGATTGTTCAATATTTATTATACTTAATATATATAAAATCTAATCAACACTTGCTCACGACAAATTCGTATCGTTTTGAGTTAGTGTCATATATGTGCGTATATGAAAGATGAATTGTTTTATCATTATATCTTTTATTTATCATAATTCACATATCGATATCTATGTTATATTATTGCTATAATTATAAATTTTAACAATGTGAATTTAAACTAAAATCAGGTTTTATTAAATTAATTTAATTTTTTCCTTTGTTCTTATTTTGTATTCACGCCCCCTTACCGGCCCCTACTTTATTTTCTTTTAAGATTATCCATCTAGTCGAAATAAAGTTAATTTTATTTATCAAGCTATTTAGTTAATATTATTCATATTATTATTCCTCGCAAATGATCATGAACTTATTAAACAGTTAGGTTCTAAAATAATAAAAATTCTCTTTAAATAAATGTTGTATATTTCTACATAATTCTAAACATGGTGTAAATTTATAAAATGAATTTTCGCTTTAACTAATTTTGTGTATATGGACGGCATGGTAGTTAAAAATGTTGACACATGTCTAATGACTCATTTTGGTTGTATTTATTAGCTCATCCCTGGAAAACCGCGATGCTAAATTAGATGCTTTGTATGAAGAACTGGAAATGGATTTACACCTCGCAGGGGCTACGGCGGTGGAAGATAAATTGCAGGAGGGTGTACCCGAAACCATCGCCAACTTACTCAGGGCCGGTATTCGAATTTGGGTGCTCACCGGCGATAAACAAGGTTTTACATTTGCAAGCATTTTACAGCATAAAGAATTTAATGACCCCAAAATTTAAGCCTTCTTTTTTTAATATTATAAAAATTATATGTTAATAGATTCGTCTTTAATAATGTACTCGTAGTTATAAAGTTTATTTTAAAAGTCAAAGGCAGTCTTTAGAGATCTGCATGGGCCAAAATTTTAGGTTCAGGCCCGGCCCATACCCGCACAAATATTATTTTTTTGGCCCGCACCCGGCCCGCAAAAAAAATTAAAAAATTGCGCCGCATCAGGCCCGCACGAGTAAAATCGTCTACGTTATTTCAAAATTATTTATTTGAATAAAAACCATTTCGTATTGTTTAAAAAATAACATAGCTATTTCATATAAAATCGGGTTTAATCAAAAATTATAATTTAATGTTATTTAAAAATAAAAGACTATCTATTCTAACAGGCAATAATTTCATTCTTATCTATTCTATAAGGCGACTTGCCTTACTAAATGTGCGTTACTCGCAGCACTGGTGGCTGGAATTGACAAAAACTGAATAGCTAATTTTGTTAAGTTTGGTAGTATAAGTTGGTGTTCTTTCCACAATAAAATCACATCTAGCTGAGCATTTAGATTTAATTTAAGATAAGTATCAACTTGGTTAAAATCTTCAATCCTTTCCGCTTCATCATCCTCCAAATGGAAATATCCATATTTGCCTCACCAATAGATATTTGCTTAGTGTTGCACACCTGAGCTGGATTGCTCATAGATGGTCGACTTATGCAAGAAGAGCTAGGGTCAACTTAAATGGATTTCTTCAGAAATTCTGTTACCGTGGTTTTTACGAAGCTTTTTTCATCTTCGGGTAGCATTTTTAACCTGCAAAACTTAGGAACAAGAAGGTTTGATATTTTATGATAAATATCGATTTGAAACTAGCATCGTTTTGTCCTTTTTAATTTATAAATCTCTAAATCAACAGGATTACTTTACACATAGATGGAAACAAATTTGGATGCTTTTTGGTTATATATAAAAGGGTAATACTAAAGAGTGGTGTGTTATCCGCATCTAACTCGATGCTTGCCTTTTCATAAAGGGAAAGCATATTTTAAGAGCATGATATGTTTTTTTGGAAATGCCTTCGAGTTTTTCCATTAAATCTTTGCCAGATATAAAACTGATCATTTCATCATACATCTCATGCAAACTTTTTAACTTAATGAATTTTGAATTCCACGATTTTTGTTCGGGAAAATGAATGTTTTTATCATCAAGCTAATAAGTGCATTTTTGTGATTATTGTGGTGTTTCACACCGTTTTCGTAGTCGGTTTCTTTTCCCCTATACCCCCCCCCCCCCCCCGCTTACTGGTTTTAACTACTTTTCCGATTGGCTTTTGTCACCAGGATAAGATTTTATGATTTTATTACCCATCTCAAGCGCTTACTGGTTTTAACTACCTTTTCGTTGAGCCTTTTAATGGCCTTCGCGTTAGTTAGTGTAATTGCACATTCATCGTTATTATAAGATTATTATAAAATAATTCATTCATTTTCGCGTAGTTTGCAATCACTTATTTTGAGCTTTAGAAAAAAGCGAATTCATTGTTATCATCGCACCATTATAAAAAGGAGAAAAGCACATTCATTATTGATTCATTGCGTTTTTTGTTCTGAAAGGATATAATACTAAATAAATACTTAGCTCGTTTATACACAGAAATTTGGAGGCCATCTTAATTATAGTATTAAGTTCAAAAAATTCAAATTTTTTCACTTATCAGAGCCCAAGCCCGGCCCGCATTTTTTTTTATTGCTCTATTTTAGGCCCGGCCCGCGGGGCGGGCTTGGGCCTGCGGGTCGGCCCGGCCCATGCAGACCTCTAGTCTTAACCCCTTGTTTTGTTAACACAGTCATATTTATATCCTAGATGGTTAACAACGCTATTTCTTAAAGTACTAAATGATATTTATATTTTCCTTTCTCAAAAGGATTTTAACAACGCGCATTAATTTGTGCTCAAATCTATCATTGGAACGCTTTCAGCCACTAAATTAATTATAAAATTGAAAATTTTGCACATATAAATGTAGCCGATAAACGGCCGCTTCTTGCGGCATATATCTGCGATACTTTCGAATATTCGCTTTGTATATTCCTACGCATTAATAATTTCTCTGACTTCAAGTAAATTAATAAATAAATTAAAAAAATTACATATTATTTGAAGATGAATGAAATAAAGTTAAATTTTTTATAAATATGTGTAAAAAAATTATTGCAATAACTTAATACAACGCATTAGAAACAGCCATTAACATCGGCTATTCGTGCCAACTCCTCAACGACGACGTTGAAGAAATTTACGTCGTCGAGGGTCAACAGTTTGACGAGGTGGAACGGGAGTTGACGTGCATTCGGAAAACCGCCTCCGTCACCACCCTTAACTCCGCCCCATCCCCCAACCTCACCAATCCCTCACCCCCCGTCACCGATTACACCACCTACTTCGCCGCACCCCCTCAATCGCCCCTGGGTCGGGGCGCCGCCCTCCTCGCCCGCGTCCGGCGTTTGTGCCGGCTTCGTTCGGGTTCCTCCGACGATCGCCTATTCGCCACCGCCAACAACGCGACCCAGTACTCCCAGTGGCTGGAGTGGAACGATCGCATACGCCGAAATTTTTATTGGCTCATCGCCCCGCCCACATACAACTACAATACCGCCTCTTCCACCGCCTCCTCCCAAACCGCCGGCCGGCCCGGGCTCACCGGCCTTCGGGCTGGGGGCTCTGGGCTTGGGCCAAATAGCGGCGGCACCGGGTTGAAACAGCCCGAAATCGAGAATATGAAAATCGACGTGCGTACCACCCCTCCAGCCTCGAAAACGGGTGAGTCCTTTAGTGTTGAGAAATGTAGCGCTAAAATAACGACAGTTCGTCTCTTAGGGTACTAAAGCGTTGAAGATTTTTCCAAACAATTGCCTTAATTCTCCATCCGCGTAGTTTCTGAAATGTAAATTCCTATATTAGGTAATAGTTATAAATAGGTAATATCAATTTTAGTTGAAACTCCATCGGTGAACAAAATGCTTAATTATTTTAGTTTATTTACTCGAATCTATTGAGCTTTCAACACAAACGCTTACTTTTTAATTTTTTGCTATCGTGCTATACACTTGTGGTCAAAGGTTGCGCTCACAATCACACATTCATTCGTTTACAATTTATTCTCTTAACGATCTCAATCTATGTTATAAACTTTTTGCGGCCGAGAACAGGTAGTATGACTAACGCCTCCCGTCAGCACAACCCGGACCAGGGTCAAGGCTCGGCCCGTGATCATAACGTAAATAACAACAACAGCAACCAAACCCGCAGGCCCCCGATGACCCCACACAACGGGGGGCTCAATGTCATGGACGGGGCTGGCCGCAAATCGCCCGTCAGCCCTTACGAATCCCGATTACGTTACCCCAACAAATCGCCGGCGCCCTCGACGGGCCGTAACCTCATGTCGGCCGCATCCTCTGAAGAATCTCAGGGTAGCGTGGCGAACGCCACCCCCGCTTTCCCTTTCCCACCCCCAACCACCTATGCGCAAAAGGTTGACGCCCATTTTCGTCACCCTCAACATCCTTCCCCCCTGGGGGGTGGAGCTGCTAGCGCCGCGGGTCTGACCAACGCGTCTTACTACCCTTCAGTTCAAGATGACGGTTACCACGTTCCTCGAGAAAACGAGGGTGTCGACAGTAGTGGTAAGAAAATTACTAATCCTTACAATATATCTTAGATAAAATATGAGAAATGGTTTTTGTTATTCGTTGCCAGTCTTGCCCCAAAAAGAAATTTTTGATACATTGTAATAAGAACGTTATCATGCAACTTAGGTTATATTATAAAATCGAATGATGGTTATGACTTTGTATACGTCTAAGTTTAGGCATAATGGAATGCATAATTTTGAATTTGGGAGATGAATCATTTTAGTTTCAGTTTATATTAAATTCAGATGACATTTAAAATTAGTAGACTATTATAAGTCACTATTAGTTTTAATATCAAAAAATTTGGTGGTCAAATCTTAGTCATGTCGAAAAATGGCCATGCAAGCTAATGAATTACTAGATGCGTAAATTCAAAAAAACATATCACACCCTATTAAATGAATGAATGAAAACGTCTGAATGTACTTAGTCAACCTCAGAATTCGCTATGTCTGTCATCTAAATTATGTTAAATGACCTTAATTTTTAACCTTAAATGGATTGCACGTCTTAGGCGGCCTGCATTACTCCTTTATGCCGCAAGCTCTGGGCTCGGATGATGACGGGAACAAGGAGAAGGAAGACGACCGATTGTCAACCAACGAACCTCGTCCCGCGATCGCTCGTCACCTCTCGTTTCAGAGGCCCGCCATTTTCGCCCTAGTCATAAGCGGTCACAGTTTGGTAATAACAACACCCTTAGTTATGTTGATCTCATATATAATTGTCTAGAAGATAAATGCCCCTATTTTGTATTGACTCTGTCATATGGCATTCTCTGCGAAACTTATTATTTCTAGCGCTACACCCTAGCCCACTAACACTAAAGCTCCAAATACAATCTTTTTTAATGTTTTATATCGAATGAGAAGCAAGTGAAAAGGAATTGTGCATGAATATGTGCTTATGGCTCGGAACTTAATCTCATAAACTGAAAATGACGTTCCATCGCACAAATTATTTAAATTAACATTCTCTTCTATAAGCTAACCCTCAACAATTAACACATATATTAGGCCCGATTTTAACGGTTGTTACTTGTGACGCTTTCAAATTATGATTGTTTATTTTTTCTTTCTTTTCCGCTAATATATTTCTTACCCATTTTTATATTTCGCCTTTATAATGTTTCTACATCGAAGAAACGAAATTTTATTTTAAAAAATATTGATTTGCATCTTTAAATTTGAAAGGCACGATACTATCAATGAAAAATATCTATATGTCTTTTTTGTTTTATGTTTACATATGTGACATCGTCTTCGTATAAATAACCTTTTTAATTACAACAAAGGTACACGCCTTGGATCCCCGCCTCGAGCACTTATTTACGGAACTTGGGAGCGCCGCCATGGCCGTAATTTGTTGTCGCGTGACCCCCTTGCAAAAGGCCCTGGTGGTGGATGTGGTTCAGCGCCACAAGAACGTCACCACCTTGGCCATCGGCGATGGGGCCAACGATGTCAGCATGATCAAGAGTGAGAATCGCATCTTTATTTGCTCTAATATATTATATCGTCGCTGAAAACTGTGAGTTACAAGCAATTTTGTGGGAATATTTAAGTTTTTTTCCACAAATCCTCATGGAAGTGCATATGTTTATAAACATGGTTTATCTATAAACTTTAATTTTATCAATATTTATCACTTTGGTACTCAAAACACATTAGCTTTACACTTGAACCTGTAGTGGCTTCCTAGATTGAGGAAATTTAAATTTGTATACAGAAGAAGAATTAGTAGATTTAATTTCTGAGGTCTTATTAACCCTTATCCTTACCATCTCAAAATATTTTTATTATTTTAGGTTATAAAGAATTATTGTTCAAGAAAAAAAATCTTACTTTTTTTTGGGACGGTAATGTTAGAGTTTAATTTTTATATTCACATTAATTGCTTCCTAATTTAACAAAATACTAATAATTAAATTGACACAGCTAATTTTTAATTTTTTTATAACTATATAGAAAAATGATGAGAATTTTCTCTAAAATGCCTTTTAAATTCCTTAAATTTATCCGTTTTATTTTTAACTACGATTGCAATGCGTGGCAGGAGCCAACATAGGAATAGGGATCAGCGGGTTGGAGGGTAGACAAGCGGTCTTGGCCTCAGATTTTGCCATAGGTCAGTTTCGGTTCTTGGAACGCCTGCTATTGGTACACGGTCGTTGGTCTTACTATAGGATGGCCAAATTTCTCCGTTATTTCTTCTACAAAAATTTTGCCTTTACCCTATGTAGCTTTTGGTACGGCTTTCTATGCGGCTTCTCTGCCCAAGTAAAAAAGTTGATTGCAAAAATCAAATTCTGATTGCGTAAATTATTTGTTTTTTCAAATTCGCATAAATATTTGTTTTACTTTTAAAAATATTTTTATGCATTATATTTGTATGCTTTTCTAGTTTATTTTATTGTATTTTTATTGCCTACGTTATAGTCTCTGTTCGATCCTTGGTTTATCTCGTTCTACAACCTATTCTACACCTCGCTTCCCGTTTTGGCTTTAGCATTTTTTGAGCAGGTATTGTAGATTCTCTGATAAAAACATTAATCGTTATTATGATATCTTAGTTAAAATATAAGCCACATCCCATATAGTTCTGCTTCTGACCCATTCTTCCATAGGAAATTAAGCTTAGTGTATTAAATTTAGCCTTTTAATATATATAATTATTAAGGGTGTTTATAAAAAATTTAATTAGTATAATGTTTATATAGTTGTTAAAAATAATATTTTAATGGAAGGGAAATTTTCCCTCCTCCCATTATCCGAAATTCCCCCCAAGGAATAAGGTGAATAAAATCTTAATAATCGACTTATGTAGAATGCAAATTTTAATTACAGGATTTTAGCCAGCCTCTAATAATTTTGAAATGTTCTCCGTGTTTAATATTTCTGCTAAAAACCCAGGTGGTTAATTTTTTATAAGTTATAAATTATAATATCTTGTTTTTCTTTGTCTTTAATTACCCATTTACTTTTGTGGCAACAAACAAGTTTCGTAATAACATATAATGCTCCCTACATGTATATATAAACTTTAATCAGGATGTAAAAATCGACTTCAACCTTTTGGCAATTACGCTTGATATTTTCGTTAATATTTCTATTTAAGTATTTGAAACATTATGCCTCATTAATTTGGTTTTTTTAACGTTGTTGGCTCTCAGGATGTTGACGATGAAATGTCGCTTCGTTACCCGCAACTTTATCGATCCAGCCTGGGCAACAAACTCTTTAACAAAAAGATCTTTGCACAAAGCATACTTCACGGCCTAATAACATCTTGCACGCTATTTGTCATCCCGTAAGATTTAGTGGCCTCAAACGTGCAGTTTTATTAATTTTGTTAAACACGATATTTGTTAGGACGCTTGTCAGGATGGGGATAAAAATTCCTTTTCAATACCTAATTCAAATCTTTTGTATTTTGGTCACTTTTTTGACAATTATTATTTTATAAATGTTTTATCAGTTTAAATCGCTGATGTTAAATTAAGCATATAGGATTAATTTTAACCGCCTATTTTATTATCCTATAGGTCGCATTAAATGGCGTTAAAATAAGTTGTCACTAACGTAAAGATTGTTTTGCCTTTATTAATGAAATATTTCCCTCGTGAAAACGTGTAAAGTTTTGCAATTTATTATAAGTAATTTCGCCAACGTTTTGTCTTAAGTTATGCGGCCTTCATGGACGGAATGTCGAGTCAAGGGAAGGAGACTGGCTTGTTCGTGTTCGGCATCATTGTGTCCACCTGCCTGATATTCACAGTGAGCCTTCAGGTTAGTTGAGATTGAGATTTTGCATTCGACGTCTACGCATTCTTTAAAGAACGAATTCCTTTGAAATTACGCCATGATTTTTAGCCTTATTCACTTGATCCCATTGAATGTACTGTATAAAAATGTCGGGCCCTCGTTTTTAGGCTGGCATAGAGACGACGTACTGGACAGGATTCAATCATTTCGTCATATGGGGGAGCATCATATTTTACCTAGCTATGCATTTCCTCATGTACAGCCCCCTGTTTAACCGAACATACGTGGGGGTCATGTTGGCCGCCACCGGGCAACCAAAGTTTTGGCTCACGGTCCTCTTATCAGTGGCTATATTGTGCGTACCTATATTAAAAATGTGCTTTGTTTATCATATACCAGCCTGAAAAATTAATTAAAAGACTATTTATTTGATTGCTGAAGCCCTAATTTTGTGTATTTAGTCAACAAGCAGATTATTTTTTGTCTCATAAATTAAAATTGTCGTCTTAGGCACTCTTGATCAAATGTTGAGGGATAATTGTGTTACGTTTCAATTAGTCATTTGGTAATTGTGACCATAATTATTTGGTAAGGGTATTTAACTCAAATCTTTTTATTAGCTAAGTGTAAAGATAGAGCAGCATATGAATATCGATAACATTTGCGATAAAAATCTAATGGCATTTTGTTGCGCACCAACCGAATTAAATCATTCTTAACCACCTGATATTAAAGTTTCTAAAATTATGGGTCTTCTTACCCTTCTCTTCCCTATCTATACCCATAACACGTATTAATCCCATATTCCATTTGCTCCTTCGCTTACCATCCAATTTTTTATAGGACGCTACCAGTCGTAGCAATCCGATTATTTTTTTGCGACACCCGACCTAATCTCGTCGATCGCATTCGCTACGCCCAACGCCTTTATCGTAGAAAACGGGCGGCCCGAGCCATGCCCAAAACCGGTTCCACCCATTTCCCCCCACCCCTAGGTGGTACTGGGGAAGCCGGTCGCCCCTTCCACTCCGCCTGGGTGCGACGCAGTCGTCACTCCCTCAGGACCGGTTACGCTTTCGCCCACCAACACGGATTTGGGGATCTCATTATCCAAGGCACCTCGTTCCGACCCTTACACGGCTCCTTCTCCGGCCCGCCCGGCAATGAGGGTCAACTCAATGGTAGTTTTATAAAAACGCATGTATAAACGAATAATATTTAGTTATCACATAATTTCCGTTTTCACCTATATAATTCTTAGATATTTTTAAAAAATAATCTATTATATTTAACTTATTTAAAATTGTAAACGAATGCCAAGTTCGTATTACAAGTTGGTGGATCTTGATTTTTATCTTTTGTATTATGCAACTGTTTCTTGCCCAGGTTTCGGCTCCATTGTAATTATTTATGACCGGGTAATAGAAAATGTTGACAATATTTGACCGCTATAATTTGTTGAACTTTTAAAGGTAGTAATGTCGGTACCACTCCTTACGCTACGAGCGAACGCAGCGGCGTTAGCCAGGCGGATAGGGGTAAAAGACGCAAGAAGGGACAGTCAAAAAGCCCAGCAATTACTAGGTTAGTTTAATTTATTAATAAATTTTTTGAGTGCTCCTTTGAAATGATTAAGTTTTTAACGTTTCAAGGATTAGAAATGGAAAGTGTTAAGTTAAGAGAGAAAGTCGACACAGATTCGAACGTCTTTATGACTATGTAGATGGTCAGTTTTGTTCTTAAATTTTGTATATCTGCTTCAAGATCATTTATTTTTAAAATAGTTTAGCTTTAAAAAGCAAAAAATTTCAAGATTACGAGTAAACGCATGGAAACTTATTTGGAACACCTTTTTAGGCTACGTAAATGGTTAAATCTTGTTTTTACCGAGCAACTCCTTTTGAGCCTGATAATTTTTGAAAACGAGGGGGATGTATAAGTGTTTGAGGATTACTAGAACATTATGCAATTTTAATGTCGCTGTAACGATACAGCGTTCAACCGAAAACTCCGGCTGGCGCTGCTACAAATTTGGAAACCAAACTTAGGGCTCAAGACCCGCACACCAGTCATTCGCACCATCTCCGTCCATCGATAGTGACCAACAAAACGTCGACTAAGGTAAAGTACGATACCGGAGCACAAGACCCTAGCCCAGCTTTTCATCACCAACTACCGGTTCGATTCGCGCCCTCTGCCTCAAGCATTTCGGCCCAAGGCAAGGGCTCATCTAGTCAAGCCGAAGTCGGAGATCATCCGCGCTCTAAGGAAGGTAAGTCACCGGCCCCTGCCCCAGCCGGCCTGTATTATGATATGACGCGCGGTTCGCATTTAAACCCAGCCATAGGTGAGCCTTGGAACGACGTGGCTCTCCCTTTGCCCAGAGTCCCCAAATCCCCTTCAAGGCTTCTATCCTTTCCTACCACCCGAAAAAGTGGTTCGCTCGAACCCTTCGCCAACTCTCCCACCAGTCCCTCTCGAGCCGTGCCCACCAACAACGAACCCGGCATTGAGGTAGGTTCATGGCGGATGCATACTTAGGGGTTATTTTTTGAAAATACGTCAATTAAAGCGTTGCCTGAAGAATTTCTATTATTGAAATAACCTCCTACAGGTTTAAAATAGAGAATTATCAAAGATTTTATAGTATGTATTCAAAGAAACAACATCCTATTAACAATTTCATGATTCAATATGACATAAAAACATTACATTCACTTTGTTATACCAAGGTTTTAGGATATAGACCGCTGGCTGTCAAGGTTTCCACTACCCCCTTCCAAAAAGCCGATACCTCGACTTCACCACCAAAAACGTCACAAATGACAACAGAACTTTGACCCGTAAATTTGGACATCATTGAACCGCCTGCTCCGAGTTTATGATGACGACCTAGTCGAGATACTCAACTAGTTACAACTCCAATTAGCCATGTTTCTCGAACCTTTGTCTTTTGCAATAATTCCTCGTTGACTTGTGATAGATTTAAATTAATTTTCCCGATTACATAACCTCTAACCTCTTATTATACTCCTTACATTTTACACCAAACCCTCTCCTTAATCCCTTTTAGCCCGCCCCTTCTTATTGTTATCGTTTTAAACAAACTTTTCACACCTCCTTAACCCAAATCTCGACAATCTCCCTTTTTCTATTGCGCCCACATATGTAACCACCTCACTCATCCACTGTTTTAACGGATAACTCTTAATTACACGTATTTTCTGCGGTATGGTTATAATATATCAGTCTCATTCATCGCACGACGAAATACACACTCTCCTGACACCTATTGATCCCACCCCTCTTCAACTGTTTGTTTTTTAATTTTATTTGATATTTTTAACAAAGCAGACTAGTCGTGGACAGACCCTTTAAAACTCTCATAAAAAATTTAATCTCTTCTGAAATCGGGGATCTTCAGATATTATCCCAGTGCGTGTATTTTTGATGCATCGTTAATTAGTGGTAGTACGCAATGGGATACTGGTATTGTTTCCTAATTTATATTAATTATTGTATACTATTTTTTTAAATAAATCAACTAATTTCATCTTGTGTATTTAAAAAGACCACTTTATTGATTTTATGTTTGCTGGTCAAACAAAAACCAATTCATTATCGTAACACCAAGTCTAAATTACTTATGCTTTTTTAAAATCTAATGCAAGAATCGAAAAATTACCATTAAGTAATAAATAACCTTATTAAGTAGAAAAACCATATATATGAATTAACCGGGACTGATCTTAGTTGTTAAAGTTTTTATGACTTTTGATGTGTGATATTACTGGTAGCAAAAGATTTTTTAGATAGGGTTGATGCTTTTCTATTTTAAACTTCCCTTTTTGTTAATAGGTAATAGTCAGTAATCATTTGCTTTAAATTTTTTAGCTACTCCGTACTCCCATCAAAATTTTGAAAAAAACCTTCTTCCTGAAATTACTCTTAAACTTTCTAATAAACAATTTACTATAGCTTATATGGACCTACGCATGGGTGGACGAATGCATTACATACTTGAGCTCCTAAAATGATTATAAAGGCTAAACATTATAGATAACAATTTGATTTGCGTTTAATTATTTAAAAAAATATAAATACCTGTGGCGATAAGATTGACGTTTCATCCCATGTCTTAAATTTGGGCTTTCAAGACTTCTGTAAAATTATACATATTAGTAAGGTATAATTAAAATGTAGACGATTTAATTATTTTAAAATACGTATTGTAAAAATGCTTATTTAAATTTTTTAATACCTCAAAGACAAAACTTTTTAATTCAATAATAATGTCTTCAAATATGCAAAATCTTAATTTGACAACCCTCTCTGAAACAAGATGGGTTCGAAAGCACCATGCAATCCAATTTTGAGGCTTAAAGATGCCAAATTTAAAAACCTTGAAAAGATTAGTGATGGGCTGACCATGAATCCTCCACGGGTGCTATGATATTTATTTCCAACCCTAAAGACTGGAGATTTTGGTTGGCTTTACACATAGGAAAGCTTTTGCCTACACAATAAATCTTGATGTTGAGGAAGAAGGACAAGTTATTCATTAAGTGTCATGTATTTATGACATTTGGGTTGCGATCCTTATAGGGAATGCGCCCGGGATACGAGGTAGTAGCGGGCCCTAGATCAATAATTGGCTCTGAAAAAGTGGGGTAAGGACGTCAGAAGGTACCGAAAATCTAGTCTGAAATCTGACAGGCAATAAATAAAGAGCTGGTATGGGAATAAAGCAAAGATGCAGCGGACAGGCAATATATAAAGAATTGGCCCGAGAAACGTAGCAGAGAACTAAAAGTGTCATCACAAGATTCCAAAATCCTTGAAAGTGAAGGGCTATCCATCAAAAGTTGGCGCGAAAAAAAAGGTCAGAAGCGAAAGGGATTTTAAGGATGGGAGCAGAGCAAGGAAACTAAGGGTATAGAAGTAGAGGCCTGCACGGGTCACCCGAAACCCGAACCCGAGGTCGGGTCGGGTCGGGTTAGAGTTAAAAATTTTCGGGTCGGGTTCGGGTTGAAAATTTTAGAATGCATTCGGGTCGGGTCGGGTTGGATTTATAGAGTCGGGTCAAAGGATATGAATCTTACATTACAAAATGAACGAAACGTATTTGTTAAATTAATGCTATTTTCTATAATTTTAGTTATACAATATCGAATTGTATGACTAAACTAATTATATTCATTCTTTCATAGAATCAATTTCCTTTTCGATTTTTTAATTCGTTTAATTAAATTAAATGATGGTTTAATCAATAATGTGCCTTTTGAGCTAAAGGACTTGGCCAAAAGGTGCCAAAAAATTTTGAATGAAAAAATTGATTTGGATCTGTATTATAAAATTGCAACATTTTTGAGTCCAAAATATAAAGCACTGAAGATGTTGATGCCCTAGGAGCTCAATAATGTTTATGATGAGATTCAATTATTGCTTAGTGAATGTGAACAAAAAAACCGGTAGTTGGTGAAAGGGAAACATTGAAGGGAACTCCTCAGCTAGGTATTTAACATATAATTATTTGTTTATTGTGTAGAAAATAAGGATGCCCAATCCACGTTTCTCGATTTTTCTGGGTGGGAAGAAAATTGTATGGACGATAATGTGGAAGGAAAGGGCGAACTCGAAGAATACATTAATCATAAAATCACGAAGAAGGATGAAAATTACGAGCTTTTGGAATGGTGGAAGATTAATTCATGTAAATATCCGACATTGTCCCTATTGGCTCGTAAATTTTTGGCCATACCAGCTTCTTCTACCAGTAGTGAGAGGTCCTTTTCCACTGCTGGAAGAATTATAGAAGAGAGAAGGTCTAATTTACGCCCCGAAATTGTAGACGCCATAATATTTATACATAATTATAGTAAATCAATTTAATAAATTTATTAATCAAATTTTGTATGATCATTTCTGTCGAATAAATTTTTTTTCCTCAAATTTTTCTACTGGTTCGAGTCGTTGAAAATTTAAAAACGCTTTCGGGTCGGGTCGGGTCGGGTTCGGGTTGAAAATTTAAAAACGCTTTCGGGTCGGGTCGGGTTCGGGTTGAAATTTTAAAAACGCTTCGGGTCGGGTTCGGGTTGAAAATTTAAAAACGCTTTCGGGTCGGGTCGGGTTCGGGTTGAAAAAAAGTGAATTTGCAGGCCTCTATATAGAAGGCCCGCGGCAATCAATAAAAAGCAGAACGTTTCTTTCCGAACGTTTTCAAGACGGGTTTTTCCCCAGACGTTTCTCAAGAACCTTTTTTTTCTAGAACTTCTCCCGATAATCAATTTCCGGAATACACAATGCCCAACCCTAACACGTAGAAATCTAGTAATCCGAATAATTGCCCCGAAACCTTCCCCCTGTCTAAAAGTATATACATCGTATCTTATAGTTACCTGAACTTGTAAAAAGAGAAACATTATAATTTTTGTTCCCGAATTCCCTCCCTTAACGCCTTATATATCCGTCGTATCGAAATTTGTAATATCATATTGGGGAACGAATAAAGTGTTTGAAAAGCATAGTTTCAAGCGGGCAAAATTTCTAAGAGGCATACCGTATTAAGTCCTATCGTCCCCCAGATTCTTAGTCTCAAATTACAAAGGTGGCCATCCCCTTCCTTAGAGACCCCACCCCGATAAGCTAAGACGCAAAAGAGATAACCCTTCCCGCATCCCCTGTCCAAAAACGTAAAAGTGGTGTGCGCATATGTAAAAGTGGTACTCCTTAAGATGTAAAAGTATTTTTTGGGTGAATATGATTATGAAACATTTATGCAAACTACCGTTTTTAAAATATCAAAAGGCAAAACCCAGTGCAAATGTAAAATAGGGAAGGAAAGAAATAACGTAACGGATGTCAATGAATTTAAAACAAGTAAAATGAATTTTTATAAATCTTTGAAAGGGCAGTAGACAAATTGATTAGATGAACATAAGTAACTTTTATAAGTATATTTGTCTAAGATTTACATTTTTGACATATGAATATTGGTATGACTGTGGAAAAATAAACAAATTCGCAATAACAAGTTTTAAAATTTAAACCACCCCTGTTATATCTACTAGAAGTGCGTTAACTATAATACAAATTAAGGAAGATTTGAAAACGTCTAACGTAATACAGCCGCGTAATCATGATTTTTTAGAAAACTTTATCAAAAAAAAATCAATAAAAAAGGAAGTAATGCAAATTTTTACCATAAACATGTTTGAAGCTAAAAACAATCAAGATCCCCGCTTAAAAATAACTTGTATTCAACTTAATTTCATATTCGACATAGATTCGTCCATATCTGTAGTTAATGGAGATGATTGGTTTAAAATTTGTGATGGTGTATTTATTTAAAAAATCAAAATTGGAAGTACGGCTATTTAACGACATTATATGATTAATATGACAATGCGACGTGCGTGTGACCGTAAATAAAGTTGTAAACATTTAATATTATACATAGCAGATCTAAAGGTTAATAATATTATAGGAAGGGACTGAATTAAAAACTTTGAGGTTGATTGGTTTAATAAAATAAGAAATGAGCCCGCAGCGTGTAGTGATTTAATAAACATAGAATTAATGCTTCAAGAAAGTCCAGGCGCGAAAAATGATAAGAATTGTGCAGAGTTTCCAAGAATTTTTGACAAAGAGTTAGGATGTTTATTATGAGGCAACTATGAGAATAAAGCCAGGAGAAAAACCGAAATTTTGTCTAGCTCGAAGAATACCCAATGAGTGGCGCAGTGAGATAGAGGAGGAGTTAAACAAGTGGGTTAAAGAAGGAACAATCAAACCGGTACCATTTAGTTATTGGACAACGCCCCTAATACCTGTGAGAAAAGCCGATGGTAATTTGAGATTATGCGCTGACTTTCGCGAATCCATGTATTGAGAGTCTAAAATTTCCATTGCTGCGTTTAGACGAGATTTTGGTCAAGTAAATGGATGTAAACACTTCTCGAAATTATATTTTGTTACAGCTCATTTTCAATTAAGGGTATCCAACTATTTACGTTTTTGAGATTACCTTTTGGATTAAGTATTTTCCA
Source organism: Gordius sp. MW1 (assembly GCA_964036665.1). Classification (NCBI taxonomy): domain Eukaryota; kingdom Metazoa; phylum Nematomorpha; class Gordioida; order Gordea; family Gordiidae; genus Gordius; species Gordius sp. MW1. The sequence continues at coordinate 9,561,190 of OZ038526.1, forward strand.
ATCTTCCAGATGGCCATGTTTATTTCGATGAATAGAAGGTGTTTCCTATTATAGAGATGATCTATTAGTTGCAGAAAAAACCCAAACGGAACAAGATTGTAAAATAAGACAAGACTTAAGAATTATTGTTGATAATGGGTTAAAAGTTTGTTTCTAAACACAAGTGTATTTTTGAACTCAGTAAAGTAAAGTATGTGGGTCACATTATCGAAGGTGGGACATATGACCCATAAAGAGTAATAATTTATTTTGGCGTAGGTTGCAGAAACAATATATCACTTGTACAAAAAGAAAATAATAAATAATATGCGAGTTTTATAGAATGGCGCTATGGCTACCGATCCTGTATAAGGGATCGGGCAGCATTTATAATTTATAGTAGAGGGCATCCCACGACGATAAGAAAGATGAGCCTCCAATCACGCTGATGACAACAAAACGAAGGACGGATCGAAAGAAGGATACAAACAACCGGTGGCAAACACTATGAGACAATTCTACCGACCGTGACCGCCCGACTAGAATAACCCCCCCCCCCAAGACCTGATCCCCAAAAAGAGGGAGGATATTTTAATTTTTCTAATATAACTTTTGCAATCAGTAATTTTTTCGTCTTTTAATTCCACAATTTATTAATGGTTAATTCCACAATTATTACCAATTTATCGTACAAGCGCGTATTTTATCAATAATAACAATTCGAGTTTTTAAAATAAAATATTTTTAATGGAGTGACGATGATTAGCGAAAACGGGAGGAGGAGGAGGATGAATACGCATTATAAATATAAATCTTTCTATTATAAGCATATTAAATATGCTACATTAGGGAAGGAGGAATCGCGACGTAAACTGAACATCTCTAATTTAGCCAAGGAAACACGCGACGCGATACAACCAAAAATGCGTTCGAATTACAAATTCCACATCTTGAGGAACACAGAAATATAAAACAAATTAAAGCTAAATCGTAAATGCACGTAATCTCACAACCTTTCAATTCTCAACACTTCCCCCTTTTTCACGAGTAAAATGCTTTAAATAGCCTGGGGCATGTTGTATCCGCGGTAGGTGTCTAGGTTCTTGTAGCGAAGATCCAACGTTATTCTGATGTGGCGCTATTGGAGAAACTCTAGGATCGGACGGACTAGCGGGACGCCATCTTTACCCGGGTATTTCGTTTTGACCACCCATCCCCTCATCCTCCAATTCTATTTTTTTCTTTCCCTTAACAGATCCCCGTTGCAATGGTGTCATCTTCCTAGCGCCAACACATCGTATGTGCCCGTCACACATATATCCCGACCCAAAAACATGCGCGCCCACACTGTGTCTCGAACGTTAAACCAAGGCACTCTTCCTCTCTTCTATTGTAGTGCTATAATTTCTCTTAATACGTTCACGCTTGACCGAAGGTCCCCAACCTTTCGCTAGTGTGGAAATGAATACCGGCTTAGTCCATATTTCATTGGTACGTCAACTTAACTGCCCCTTACAGCCTGTGGTGTCGCATTCTTCTCGATCGTCTTTTGCCGGTTCATAGTAATTGCGACCCCATTTGTTATCTCTGGCTCCGTCGCGCCTTGGTGGTCAACGAAGTTTAAGCTCTAGCGCTCCATGGCTATTCATCCGACGCGCCTGTTCCTATATATCTTTACCGAATTCCTTTATCCAATTGGTGCCAAGCAAATGCGGTACTCACGTCTGCCACGGCTTTTAAGTCGGCGACTATATTAATTTCCTTGATTCCATCTCCAATAAGGCGAAAAAAATAAAGTCAACCAGCGGTCAATATCTAGTCTATTTGTGGAATAAAATAAAAGTTTTTTACAAAAGCATAAGTCCACATCCATTAAGAACCCGTATAAGTTTCCATGGCAATTAGTAAAAAATTTCAAGTTGGATAGGATGGACGGACAACCAAAAGCGAGCCCATTAATTGCATAGCAATTAATTTATAATAAAACAAGATAACGCAAACTAAATAAAATTAAACTCTTTTTGTGCCATTTAGGCGAAAATTTTAAGACATTGTTAAATTTAGATAACTTTGATACTAAGAAAGAGGTAAAAATTAATGGTTTGGGACCACTTCACAATAAATCATCGAATTATGCTGCCTGTAATCATTGCGTAATTTTTTTATATAACAAACAATAACTGTCTAAAAAACAATTCTCAATTGTTTTCAGTACATCGATATTTTATCCTTTTGTTCCCTTTTAATATATTTATAATCAATTTTTCTATTTTGATGAATAAATTTTTAACATGTCTTAATAAATTAAGGCGATATTTAGTAATTAATGAAACTTGAAAAATATTCGAATCAAGTTAGAATCATTAAATTTTCAAATTCGAAGCCTTTTTTTTATATTAGACAAATTTTGAATCCAATATTAAAAAAAAAATCTGGAATACCAAAAATATTCGATTCGATTTGAAATCCTGTATCATTTCTCCTATAATTTTTAATATACACCACTTCCTTCCTGCCGCCACCATCTCCATTCCAGATTATTCAATTGTAAATTATACTCATGGCAATTCTCATTTTTAAGATCAAATTTAATTTTGTCCTTTTATAAAATCTATTATAAATTTTAAATTGTTTATACAAATGAGTCATTTATAAAAAGAGTAGTATGCAAGGTTAAACTTTGTAGCGACATAAACATTGAGAATGTAGCAAGTCGACGAAACACATATGTTTTTATCTTCCTCCAATTTCATCGGTTCATATTATTAACGTTCGCTCGCGTTTCGCTTATATGTTTGTTTGATTCCCTGTTGTTATAATAAATTCATATTCTCCTAATAAATTCATATTCTCCTAAATAAATACCACATTGGTGACCCCGACGTGATATGGATACACAATCGTCTGACAATTCAACTCTCTACAATGAGACAGCATCTGTAGTATTCTTAACTACAATGTAGTATATCAACTACTCAGAAATCGCTGAAGCTTTTTATTAATATGCAAAATCAACTAAAACATGTGATGATGAAAAAAACGTGTATATTCCCACTAGGAACAACGAACTTAAACGTATATATAAATACAAAGTATAAATCTATGATATTACATTTCTCCCTATTTTAAAAGTTAAATTCATCGTGGAATCGTACCGGTGGTTTTGATATTCTTGTTGAACGTCGCAATATAGGGGGACTTTCAACTCCTTCTATGTTTTGTTCCAAACCTGTTGTCGCAGTCTCTAAACTTGGCATAAACTGTGATCGCAGCCTAAACTTCATTTGATCAGCATGTTTTCTTTTGATTCCACCGTCTGTCCGGACATTATACGAAAAGTGGCCCTTCCGTTCTACAATAATACCTTTGTACCATCCCGGCTTAATTTCGTTGCGAATCCATACTGGATCTCCAACATCAAATTCCCTAAAACGTACATTTTGATCGTGATATGTTTTCTGCTTCCATATCTTCTCCCTTATTACGTTTCTTAAATCCGGCTTTATTAAATCTAGTGCGGTTTGTAATCTCCTTCCTAAAAATAATTCGGATGGGGTTTTTCCCGTCGTCGCTTGCGGAGAGTTTCTGTAACTTATCAAGACCTGTTGGAGACAAAGTTCTTTGTTCCAAGTCTGTTTTCTCGCCGCATAATATCTTGTTTTTAACGTCCTTATCATCCTTTCGGCCTGCCCATTGGTTTTAGGATGATATGGAGTCGATTTTATGTGAGTAATATTATTTGAAACACAGAATTTGAAAAATTCTTGTCCAGCAAATTGTGGTCCATTGTCTGACACAATCTGCGTCGGAATTCCAAATCTACAGAACCAATTCCGTAGATGATTGATTACGGCCGATGTTGTTGTCGAAGTTACCGTTGCTATCTCAATCCATTTTGAGAATGAGTCTATTAATACTAACCACCATTTTCCTTCTATTGGACCAGCTATATCAATGTGCACACGGTCCCACACACGATCAGGTAAATTCCATGGATAGAGCGGTACCTGCTTTTCTGGAGGTCGCACTTCTTGACATCCTTCGCATGATTTTACATGTCTGTCAATGTCTTCATCCATTCTCGGCCAATAAACATAATAGCGACAAACATTTCGCATCCCAGTAATTCCAGGATGTCCTTGATGTAAAATCCGAAGAACCAAATTCTGTAAAGATTTCGGAATGATCAACCTATTTCCTAGAAATAGTAGTCCACTTTCGTATGAAATCTCTTCACGTTTATTGAAATATCCTTTTATATCTAACTGAAATTTGGACATGTCAATGCGCCAATTGCGCTCAATAGCACGAATTAATTCTAGACAACTACGATCTGTCTTTATTGCATTTTTAATCATTTCTCTATTCAGTGTTAAGTCCTCGATCATTAATAACCCAATATTGTTTATATTTGCATCGTCACCATCTTCGTGAGTAGTCAATCTAGACAGAGCATCTGCACATTTGTTGTTTTTACCCATACGATATTTAATTTCATATTGATATGAATTTAATAGTAAAGCCCACCGTACCAGCCTGTTATTAACGATTTTGGGTAGATCCCTTTTACAACCGAAAATTCTTTCTAACGGTTTGTGGTCCGTTGTTAACGTAAATTTTCGTCCTCTGAGATACTGATTAAATTTATCAACTCCAAAAATTATGGCTCTAGCTTCACGGTCAATCGTCGAATAATGTTTTTCTGATTGGCTCAACGTTCTAGAAGCATAAGCTATGGGTCTTTCAGATTTGTCGGGAAAAACATGAGATATCACGGCGCCTACACCTGTCTCGGACGCATCAACTGCAAGATTAACTGGTAACGTTGTACTATACGGTACTAAGGTGTCAGTAGATGAAAGCATCAACTTAACTTCATCAAAAAATTTTTGTTCCTGAATTGTCCATCTCCACATTATGGTAGAACCAGTTAAGGCATGTAGTGGAACACATTTTTCGTGTAATCGAGGAATAAACCGTTCCTGATAATTTACAAGACCTAAAAATGAGCGTAGCTCTTTTTTATTTTCTGGTATCTTGAAATTCTTAATTGACTCAATGCGTTCTTCTGTAGGGTGGATACCTGTCGAATCAATTTTATGTCCTAGATAGATAACTGAGTTTTGGAAAAATTTGACTTTTTCCTTTTTTGCTTTCAGCCCAGCATTTTGTATTCTTGTTAGGACCTCGTTTAGATTTTTCAAATGGTCATCTTGATTTAACCCCGTGACTATAATATCATCTAACAGTACCCCAGTGTGCGGAATTCCATTTAATAAGTTTCCATATATCGTTGAAAAAGATTTGGTGCCGTCGCTAAACCAAATGGCAAACGTTTGTATTTAAAATGACCAACATGCGTAGCAATTGTTAACAATTGTCTACTCTCTTCATCTACCATCATTTGTAAATACGCGTCGTGTAGATCTATCACTGTATATTTCTCACCACCAGCTATTTTTGTAATTAGATCATCAAATGTTGGCAGCATATGATCATTGGTACTAAGGTAGGGGTTCAAAGTAACTCTGATATCCCCACAGATTCGAATAGAACCATTCCCTTTAACAACATTTACCGTTGGTGTGATCCATTTAACTTCACTTAAAGATGGGTCCACTCGTTCAATAATGTTTTCGTCCTCCAACCTTTTTAATTCCAATTCTACTTTTTTCCTTAACGGAAACGGTACCCTTCGGGGTTGAAATGATATTGGCTGGCTTTCATCTTTTAAAAATATTTTGACTTTATAATTCTTAATAACTCCGGGGCCATCGCTAAATATAGTTGGATACCGAGTAAGTAATAGGGAATCTAATTCCTGTTGTATTTTGTTTATTGAAACCTCACCCGGCAGGTCAAGGTCAAACGCTTTTATCCAGTCAAGGCCAAAAATTGCCCCTTCGTTTGCTGTTGTAACCACTACAGGTAGTGTCAAAACTTTTAGACCAAGTTGAACTGTAACTTTAGTTTTTCCTAAGATTGGTGGATGGTATCCAAAAGATCTTAATTTTGGGCATTCTTCAAGAGTTGGATTCTGAATCAAATTATAAATTTCTTGGTTTATAATTGAGACTGCTGCTCCTGTGTCGAAAAGCATCTTGCATAGTTTTTGGTTAATACAAACCTTGATATAGGGTTTCTTCATCCCCAAACTTGTATAATTTTTTACGTGTAAAGTATTTATCATATTGACAGATCCTGTATGACAAAATCTTGCAAAGTGTCCCCTTCTGTGGCATTTGTAGCACTCTTTATTAAATGCTGGGCACTTGTTAACTTCATGCACCTTTCCACATCTCTCACATCTTTTAGTAGATGTTGATCCTTGGTGGAGAAATTTCTTTGTGGTGACATGTCTAAATTTTGGCTTAGACTTTTGATATATTACATCTATTTCATGAGTTACTACTTCATTTCTTGCTAATTCCATTGCTTCAGCAATTTTATACAAATCTTTAAACGGAATTGCATTTCCTTCGGAATCAACTGCATCTGGCCATCTTGTTCTAACTTCAATTTCAAAAGTTTTATTCTGTATTCCATGCAAAAATTGATCCCTCAACCTTTCATTAAGTTGTATAGAAAAGTCACATTCTTCTGCAATTTGTTTCAATTTTGTTGCATAATCTTTTATTGACTCTCCATCATTTTTTAGGCAACGAATAAACATTAATCTATTTTGAAAAATGGTATTTTTTACAGTAAATACCTTTCTGATGATTTGAATCAATTCATTGTATTTTAGTTTAGTAATATCCTTTGGGTATACAAAAGTTCTTATCTTCTCGATGTGAGATAGGCCCATATACGCCAATATCAGCGTGGTGGCTTTCTTATCCAAATTTTCAATATTCCTGGCCCTAAAAATATTTTCAATGGTAAATATATAAGAATCAATCTTATCTGTGCCATTGTAGCAAGGAATTATGTCCATGGCCAAAGAATAAATGTAGTACCGCGCCAATAAAATGTAGTATTCTTAACTACAATGTAGTATATCAACTACTCAGAAATCGCTGAAGCTTTTTATTAATATGCAAAATCAACTAAAACATGTGATGATGAAAAAAACGTGTATATTCCCACTAGGAACAACGAACTTAAACGTATATATAAATACAAAGTATAAATCTATGATATTACAGCATCCAACACTCCTACCACGGCAAACACATCACCAGTATACATCAAGCTACCTACATTTCACCTCAGAAACATCCAAATCTGGATAGCTCAGGTCGACGCAATATTTTCCACTAGGAAAATCACATCACAAAGAGTCAAGTATGCTTACCTTTTAGAATCTCTCCCGGTTGAGATAGCCGAAGAAGTGGCCGACCTTATACTTAACATCCCAGATGAAAACCCTTATGAGGTGTTAAAGCAAGCCTTAATCAAAAGAATGGGTGAGAGTGAAGCAAAAAGAATAGACAAGCTGTTCAAGGACATATATTTGAGAGACAAAAGGCCGTCCAAATTGCTTAGGCATTTGAAGAGCCTTGTCGGGGAACATCAAATGAGTGATAAAATTCTAAAAACCCTTTGGACACAAAAACTTCCAAGGGAGGTAACAGGTATCTTAACATGCGTAGGAGAAGAAAAGTCTCTGGCACATTTGGCTGAGGTGGCAGACAAAATCTACGAGCATATACGGCCAACAGCGTAGCTTCCATAGCAAGCCCTCAAATGAGCCAAACAAACGAAGTCCAAAAACTGGTAAAGATGGTCGCACAGTTGGAATTGAAAGTAAACCAGCTGGTCAATCAGCCACCACAAAGTAGAAAGGTTTGGAGATCCGATCACGGTCAACATCAAGACACCGTCGGGAAGAAATTTGTTGGTATCACCACAAGTTCAAGGGTAACGCTCAAAAATGCACACAACCGTGTGCATTCACCTCAAACTCCCAGTCAAAAAACTAACTGACCTTTCCATTCAGGCGACTTCCGGAAACGGTCATAAACCAAGTCGCCTATTCTACATCATTGATCGTACGTCAGGACATAAGTTTTTGATTGACACAGGAGCTGACGTGTCCATCATTCCAAGACCCGTCAATTCACCTAAGGTACCAAATGGTCCAGTATTGCAGGCGGCCAATAATAACAATATCTCTACCTATGGACAAAAGATGTTGTCCATCAATCTAGGTCTGAGACGCCCAATACAGTGGTTATTTCTGATCGCCGAGGTACACACCCCTATCATTGGAGCCGACCTCTTGCACCAATACAACATCATCGTAGATGTCAAAAACCAGAGATTAATTGATGGTCTGACTCACGTAACTTCAAAAGGAATTTCCACCCATCATCAAACGTTAGGAATCCGCATAGCTCTCTCGAGTCAGGACTCTAAGTTGGAATCTGTGATCAACAACTTTCCATCACTCCTAACTCCTTTAAATTTCACCCAACAAATTTCAACCAACGACATCTTTCACCACATAGCAACAAAAGGGCCGGCACAATACGCACGTCCAAGGCGACTTACTGCTGAAAAACTTAATGTTGCTAAGAAAGAATATGAATATATTATAACAACAGGGAATTAAACAAACATATAAGCGAAACGCGAGCGAACGTTAATAATATGAACCGATGAAATTGGAGGAAGATAAAAACATATGTGTTTCATCGACTTGCTACATTCTAAATGTTTATGTCGCTACAACTTCTATTACTATTAGTTTTTTTTTTCTTTACCAAGTTACACCTAAATGATAGTTATAGGCTGAGTATAAATGAGAAGCGCAATTAACTGAATCAATTTAATGAATTTTTTTTTTCAAAATTAGATTAGAGGGATCATATCCGTCATCAAAATTTACCCCCACAACATGAAAGTGGGTAAGGGGGTACCCGGATGCCAATATAGGGGTTTATATTGCTATTTTGACCATCATTAAAGCAACTTCGGGTGGCTATCAGTTTAGGATAATATTTATAATTGGAATCAAATAATTACATTTTTAGTATTTGTCCAATTTTACGCCTTTTAGCAATTTGTGTGTATTTAATATTGTATTAATGATTATAAATTAGGTGAAAAATCATTAAAGATGGTCACAGGAAAAATCTTTAGTATTCGTGTGCTTGTCACTTGATCGACATGGCTGCTAAAATTAGCATGGGCGTCTATGACATAATTGTCATTAAAGTTACTGCTTATTTTCTATGTACAGTAAATAAACGAAAAAATTAAAAAAAAATAGTTGAGTTGTTTTAAAATTTGTGGGACAGATCTGAAAGCTTGAGAACGTTAAAATTTGTGGGATACTCTAAAATGTTGGCAAGCTATATTAATAATTCATTAAATAGGTTTCACAATTGCATTTGCAATCAATACTGATACAATTTAGGGAAAAGTTTATAGTTTTATAATATTTAATTTAAACATATTATTTGGAACAAAATATGATTCTTGTTACATTAGATCTTTTTCATTAAAAAAACTACAATATTAGGCAGAATTGCCAAAAGTTTATATACCTGGTGGTGTGACTAGCTCCGAATAACTCGTTCCATTTCAAATTATTTTTAAAAAAATGTCGGCTATCAAGAATTCTGCAAAAAGAAACACATTCTCTAGTAATGCATCAACCTCGAATACACCTAAACGGGACGATTTGGGAGTTAGTCCTGCACGTATATCACGTCTACAGGAAAAAGAAGAATTGCAGAATTTAAATGATCGCCTTGCAGCATATATAGATAAAGTCAGACATTTAGAGCATGAAAATGATCGTTTGTTGGTTCAAATACATTCTTCTGAAGAAACAGTTAAAAAGGAGATTACAAGCATTAAAAATATTTATGAGCATGAATTAACTGAAGCACGTAAATTATTGGATGAAGTATCTAAAGACAAAGCCAAGTTGCAAATTGAAGCTGGCAAATACAAGAGCATAGCTGATGATATATCACTAAAGTAAAATTGACATATGTAAAACAAATTTATATATTTATTAAATTCTATTTAATCATATCCTGATTTTTTTACTTCCACACACTATTTAAATGAATTTCTATTGAAGCATTGATATTGCATCAATGCTAACATAGTTTATACTTTTGTTCTATTTAGTTTTTTACATAACAAAATATTTTTTTAATACAGTCTTTGTTTAGAAATCCTTTTAAATATATTATTTGATTTTATTATACATTGGTCAGATCATTTTTAGGAATAATTAATTATACAATTATTCCATCCCTTCTGGATTTATCATAATCCCTTATAATTAGTGGATGCTTTACTTGGAGGAGCACATGGCTTTGATTTGCCCGTTAAGTTTTACCACATGATGCAAATTCATTCAATGTAACTTTTGCAAAAAGGTTTTAAACAGCCTTTGAAACTGCATCTATTTACTTTCCTCATTTAATTATGCAATGATAAACGTGTTGTTTACCAAAAGTCATGATATACTTTCCCTCAAGGTATCTATCCGTAACAATTTTCCCATGCAATAACTTAAGTCAATATTGTCACCTTCTTTTCGCCTCTGATTCTTACGTTGAAGACCATTTATGTTCAAATTTTGACATCTTTCATCCCTCCTCCCTTGAAATATTATCGTTACCTAGCTAATTTCGCATATACTCTGACAAATAAATCTGTAATTCGATATTTGCTTAGCCCCCCCCCCCTTCATTTTATCGCTCCATGGTGCTCATTAGTGGGGGGGGGCGTAAATGAATGATTTAGCGCTTCAAGCTTGTTTATTAGTAGTTGGATCGCATTACCCTTTTCCTTTTAATCTAAGATATTGTCCTTCGTTGCAAAACTCGTATTTACTTATAAAGTCCCCAAAATTTTTTTATTTTCCTGGTTCATCAAAACATTTTATGTTAAAATTTATTAATTTTTAATTTGCGGGGGGGGGGGGGGTGAGTTGTAATCGTCTAATTTTATCTTTCTTTTTGTGAATGTGCACTTTTAACATGTAAAGTTATCGTTAACCCAGCTTGATGCTAGTAAAAAAAGTGGTTTCTAATTCTAAGTTACACGCGCATCAACACTCGCCATATTTTTGATGTGAGAATGTGATTTTACCTACTCCCTCATACTCGTGCTTGTCTACTTAGTTCAGTTTCCGGGCTTTTTATAGGTCACTACATAAACTATTTTCACCAAATCACTCTCGATTTAATTTAAACTTCAGTCCATTTTATAACCAGTGAAGTACCATATAAGCCCTCTTTATGTGAGCTGTACAAGGCGCAGGCAGGGAGGGGGCTGTGTTGAGGCCCAAAGGGTATAACGTTGCCCTTTTTGGCTCTTGGAATAGGGGCTCAAAGGTTGCTCACCTTGCTAATGCACCAAAACTCCCTCTAACTCATCTTTTATGCGGGATGATGTTGTTGGGATCAGGTGCTCTGTTTATATCATCTTTTTTGCATCCAAAGCGCGGAGCGCGTGCCATAAATTTTATCAATCTTTTTTCGCCTACTTTTTACGTTTTCCCCGCCTTATCTATCTCACTTGTACGGTGCTTTCGAAATTTTATTTAAGATTTTGTTTATGCCTTACCTTTCTCCACACACTCTATCTATGCCCCTCGTTTTGCCTCTCGAAATCGGGAAGCAGCAACAATAACTTAATCTCTCCTCCCCCCCCCCCCCCCCCCCTCTTCAGAACCATGCCGTCGATGTGTCACTTAAATCGGGGTTGATTAGTCACAACTATTCCCTCTCACCCTTACATTCCCCTCCCTCTCCCATGGCTTAGATCGTGCAAAACTTTAGGCGTCATCGTTGATATGTAATATTTTGTTATAAACCCGCTCTCTCCCTCGTAAACTTCACTCTATAAATATTTATTTGCAATTTAAATATATGCCTTTTACGACCTTACACTTCTGTTAGGTTAGGACTAGCTCGCTTCTTGGTCGCAGAGTCATTAGAGGTTTTATGGCGTGCGTGCGGTGGGTGGGGGAAGGTTGGCTTGAAAGGTCGTGTAGTTTGTTTTACCTCGCTATAAGTTCTCGTTGTGTGCTGTTTCTTCCACGATTTGTACCTATCACTCATAGTACGGTTTTTGTGTTGTTACTCAATGTTATAATTTACAAACATTCTTATACCACTTTTATTGTCAAAACTTAGCTGTGGAAAAATCCAAACAACCTTGTTGTCGCGAGATATTTTTGCGTGGCGCTTTATATAATTCTTTCCTTCTTATCACAAATATTGTCCACTCAAAAAATTAAAAATCTTTTCATCTATCAGTATCAATCAAGTCAACCCCCGCAAATAATCTTTGACTTTGTTGCATAAAAGTTTTGGAGGTTGCGATCTGCCACAACCTTTAACAAGTTGTAATTTCAAATGTCAGATATTTTTCCTATACTTTGAATTAATCTATTTTATTATCTTTTATTTTCGGACATAGCGTGACAAACTCATAATTGTCCCCGCGCTCTATGTGTTTTATCTTAACTTGGAGGTCAAGGTTATTCAGCCTTACTCTTAGCGTGGTGTTTACTCCTAATTTTATGTTTGCTTCTCCTCGACCTTGATCCTGGGTCGGGGAGAAGTGGCGAAGCTTATCGAGCCCTGCCGGACTATAATCGCCGCTCGATCGATAAAGTTAGCTGCGCGTGTGCTCCAAATTTATATAGGCTCGCTTGTCGCCTTCCTCTCTTTTCTCTTGGCACTTTTTAAAGAGAGCTAACCGAGTTTATTTTTAAGTGGACTCAGTTTAATGTCCCTTGATGTTTAGCGTTCAAAGGAATAGACGATCGCTATAGATAGATAATATGTATTTAAACCTTTTATTCTGATAAAAATTTAGAACCTACATATAGTTTTTTAAACATAAAGTACTTAACCTAGTGGCAGATATTGACTACATTGACTTATTAAAATGTAAGAGGAAATTTGACGTAGCAGTTCTGATCTAATCTTATTCTACAATATAGTTTCAAAGAAATCTGACTTTTGATATTAATTTAATTGTCGTTACTCATCAATCCACCTTTGTTATATTATACAATTATATTGCTCGTTTTAATATAATGAAGGGTATAAGCATCTCTTCTAATATTCTCTCTTTTAATATTCTTCCTCTCCCTTGACGCTTACATAAATTATATATTTCTATTTGATCAATATCTAAAAGATTGTTTTATAAATTTTTATTTATGGGGCATTCCATGTCAAACGTCACGTTTTCGACCCACCCCCTCAGATTTATGTGAATTTGTTCGGATGGAATTTATTAATATTAAGATTTTTTTTGGTCATTTAGACCACTACTTTTTGAGTTGTAGGGGCTCAAAGGTCAAAATCTGTCTTTTATGACATTCTATCATGACGCTAAATTCGATAATTTTAATTTTTCAACCTAATCATAAAATCTTGTTTTATTGACAGGTAGGACATGTCTTTATAATGGTAAAAATGGCCAAAATGTCATTTTTACCCTTGACTGGTCCCAAACTTTTTAAAATGTCAAAATGTATTTACAACCTATATATAAATCAAACTTGGAGTTCTACCAATCGGAAATGGTTAAAAAAGACAAAATAGGTACTTTTATCATTTTGGGCGGCTCCCATTTATATTTAAATTGTTCGGGATTAGTCCAAAATATCAATGACATATCGGCCATTATCACATGTCCAATCGACCAAAAAATTCAATTTTTTTTCTATGGAGATAAGTCTTACTTTTCACTACAACAAGACTTTATGATTAGGGGATGAATAATATTAAAAAATTGATCAAATTGGGCGTCATGCCCCCATGTCGTGAAAAACCTGTATTTGACCTTTGAGCCCTACACCTCGAAAGTAGTGGCCCAGAGCTAAAAATTTGAGAATTTTATAAAAATCGAAGGGGGTTGATCCGTTTTTGATTTCATCTCACATGATTTGTTCATTGTGTGCTTCTACCGTAATAGTAACTAAACGATTGTGTTATACTAACAATAGGCTAGGACGGAAGGAGCGCGAGCTGAGGGACGCTGAGAAGTCGCTTGCTACCGTGGAGGGCGAGCTCTACGATATACGTGGCAAGTACAATCAACTTTTGAGCGAAAAAAAGAAGTTGGAGGAAGAGAATAAGGTCAGTGAAACTTCTCTCGCTCTGTAAAGCTTCTGTTTTTCCTTTACACAAACATTTTGAGGCCTACACACCCCATTTTAGGGATCACCGTATTGTTTATTTTTTGATATTATGTGTCTGTTAGGATTTCTGCTTAATAAAAAATTGATTGAATAATAGCAATACCGCTTGGACAATCTGAGCTTGGAGAAACAATTGGGGGTCGCTAAAAAGCAATTGGAAGACGAGACACTCATGAGGGTAGACCTAGAAAACAGGATTCAAAGCTTGCAAGAAGATTTAGATTTCAAGAAGAACATCCACGATACGGTAATGAATTAGAAGTGTTACACTTACAAGGAAAGTTTTGCTAATCAGTTTCTTTAATTAAAATTGCTCTATAATTAAGCTTTACATAACTTTTTTAAGTAATTTTGATATTGTGTGCTCTTGTTAGGAAATATCGGAGATAAGAACCCGCCGGGAGGTGGCTATACGCGAGATCGACGACAAGTTGCAGCAGGAGTACGAGCATAAGCTGGAAGACGCGCTGAGGGATATGCGCTTCCAGAACGATAGTCAGATTCAACGGGCCCGGGAGGAGGTGGAGGAGATGTATCAGGCCAAGGTAACCCCTCATTGCTATCAAATTTATACTGGTAGCCAGCCGCACTCTTATCCCATTCCCCAACTTTTTTTGAGACTGAGCCTTACCGCAATTGCGCAGTTATGAAATCTATAAACAGCTTTTAGAACCGCCATGTTTAGTCGTATGTTGCTAAAGTATACAAAGAAAAAAAGACGACGACTTTTCTCCTTAAATGTTTTCGGGAAATTATAAATTTTCTATATAAGTTTCCTTTATACTATGGTCGACTTTATTAGGCAAATATTTTTAACTTTTTTACGGTTGTGAACAAATTAATTTAGGGTCCGTTCCTGCTCATTATTATATCTATACGTGCTCTTCTATTAATTAATAGCGAAACGAGCATTTTTTACAATGAATGATTTTTTACATTCCGCTCCAACAGCTGGCTGACCTGCAAAACGTGGCGGACCGTAACACCGACACCAACGGTATGCTGCGCGAAGAGGTTTACCGCTACCGTTCCCAGATGGAGGAGTTGCAGGGCAAGATTCGCGGGCTCGAGGCTCAGCTTCTGTCCGCCGATTCCCGGGTACAAGAGTTGGAAAAAGCTCTTTTGCTGGAAAAGGCGGATCACGACAGATCTATACGTTCGCGTGACGACGAAATTCGTCGTTTGCGCGAGACGATGTCCGACTATTTGCTCGAGTACCAGGAGTTAATGGACATCAAGCTGGCGCTCGACATGGAACTCGTAGCCTATCGCAAGATGTTGGAGGGGGAAGAAGCTAGGTGCCTACATATACATACATAGATTGCTTACCAATTTATATGTCTACGACTTGTTCTTTTTTACATTCTATTAATGGTAGTTTAGTTACTAATGCGTGGTATTGTCCCGTTTAACCTCTTGAAGTTTAAAAATGTTGCCGAGGCGCAATTTTTATAAAATAATGGTAGTTTGGATAACGCGCTATTTTTTACGGGTAAGCTAAAGCAACAAATCGCATATCATTTGAAACAAGCCGCTTAATGCATCTAACTCGTCCGCCTCTCGACGTTTACAGCCTTTAATCCTCTCCTCGTCAAACTATTTTGTCCGTTCGATTTAGGCTCAACCTAACGCCGCGCGCCTCGGTCGCCCGTTCATCCGTCGAGCGATCGACGGGGCCTGGAGCCGGGTCGGGATCTACGGCCGCCTCCTCTACCCCTTCAACCACGGGCGGAGCCCCGGGGGGCAGTAACACCCCTATGCCCCCCTCTACCGGGACCGGTCACAAGGGGGGCGCACATGCCTCGGCCAGCGGAGCCGGCTACTCCAGGAAACGCAAGAGACCGGCCGTGCACGAGAGCGTAGAGGAGAACAGCTCGAGCACCAGCTTCAAGGCTACTCAGGGTGGATCCGGGGACGTTGAGATTGTGGAGAGCGATCCGGATGGCGCTTTCGTCAAGATAGTCAATAAATCTGATAAGGCACGCTCTATTTTGCACGAAAGAGCCAATATACTCATATTTTAAAGGGCGTTCATCTCTATTTTGCATTACTTTATATAAATTATTAAAGGCTTGAAGGTTCCTATTAAGACCTCACTACAGCTGCTCGTTTACAACCCAAATGTGACCTATAATTTTATAGCAATTGGACGCACGAATTTAGCGTTTTTTGTTTGACATACAAAATTTACCGTCAGAGTTTTTACGTTAAATATTTTTATTTTTGTCGTTTTTTGCTTTTAGGTAATCATTTAGGTTTGTTATTCGGGTGGAGATTGCTTAAGGCGTTTTGTGTCTAAATTATGCATTCATCACGTCTATAGGATATCCCGATGGGCGGTTGGACTATCACCAGAACCGCGGGTGACGAGGAAACTACGCACAAGCTGTACCGCCAGTGCATCTTGAAAGCCGGCGAAACGATTTGCGTGTGGAGTTCCAACGTGCACGCCGCCCACGAACCCCCCACCGACATTGTGATGAAGAATCAGCGTTGGCCGCTCGGCGATAATTATGCCACCAAGGTGTTCAACAAGGAAAATGAGGTAAGCGCGTCCTCCATTGTGCGAAGAATCTATACATATGCTTTTTAGAACGAAAACAATTACACGCTATGAGCACTTGCTAGTCTATTGATAATCGAATTCTCTGAATATATAAATGGCCCGGATAGTAGTTACGCAGGAATATGATTTTTTTATTTCGATTTGTAATTAGACTGTTGTCATCGAAGGATCTCATCAGGAGGACTTATTTGCCCCTTGTTGTTTTAGGAAACGAAACTATTCGCTTGTAGCAATGAAGCCATAGTTTATACATAATTTAAAGATCTAAGGCTAAAGCGTTTACGCATTGTTACATTTTTTTTACCTGAATTTTAACCACCTCCTAATATTTTTGATTCAGATATAACTTATTTGTTAAAATTTTACCAATTTTATCCATTATTTAATTTATCACTTTGTATACATTTTGAAGGAGGTTGCATGGCACGAAGCAACTAAAACCGTGTCTTCCGTGAAAAAATCTCACGCTAGGTATACTCTTACTTCGTCCGGGAAACATCGTTACACCGACGTGGACAGCGGCTATGATGTTGCTTCCAACGTAATTGAAGCCATTATGAATTTTAATCGAAGTTTTATTTAATATTTAATTACAGACAAATTGTAATAACTTTATTAATTATTTTATTTAACTTGAATCTTGCTTTAAAACTACGATTATTATTTTACGAATTATATCTTTTTTTCGTATAAATAAAAATAAGGGTGATTATCCCAAAGATCAAGACAAGTGTCGCCTGATGTAAAGGAAAAGGTGAAAAGACCAACTCTTTTTTCGTATCTCAAAATAACTCATCATTTATTATGCATCAACAAATACAATTGTTTCGCCCTGTTTACACTACCCAGTGTCTATACCGTATTTTATGAACTATAATACCAACACTACCACTCTCTCCTCTCCACATATTTATTCATTAATATCCTTGATTCTAAGTGTCCCAATACCATCCCCCGCCGCATCCTTATTTTTGTGATTTTTATTGATGGAATGTCACAAATTATTGTAAAAAAATTCATGTTTTATTTTAAATGCGTCTTTCATTTTGCGCATATGTATAAACGTGATGGAATTATTAAAGTTAAGTGCCATCCCATTTTCTCTTTACCAGCTTCGTGTACCTTACACTAGATTTCAATAATTTACCCACCTTTATATGATATGACACTTAATTGCGTTATGTTAAATTGTATATAACATTATATAAAAACATCCTTTATAAATTTTTATGTAGGTCATCTACGTCACTTAATGTATATGCATTGTAGCCAATAATACTGTAAATTTTAGTTGTAGGCATCTACTTTTTTGGAAATAAGGTTTTGCTATTAATTAAACTGACTTGTAGCATCCTTTTTTATATAAGGATATGATTTTTTTATCTTTTAAGATTCATTCTTTCCCGTATATCAATAAAAAATTTTGCTTAAAAAGGTATTTTGGAATAAATATTCACATCTTTACTCATCCTTTTTATTCTTTTGCTCTAGAAATTTCATAATTGTATTTGTTAATTGTTTTAAGACATGCTGATTTTCCATTCAATTAAAGCTCTAAAAAAACTATTAACATGGGCGTAGGCAGGGGGAGACAGCTGCCCCCCCCTAATTTACGAAAAAAAACTTTTCAATGCAAACTTTGAGAAATTTAAAAACTTTATGTTTTGCCCCCCTCTAATTGAACTTTTAAACGTTTTGCCCTCCCCCCCCCCCTAATCAAAAACCTGGCTACCCCCATGTCTATCAATTATATTTCCCCTCATAAACTTCGTTAATTGTGTTTGATGATACAAAAATCCTATGTTAGCTTAATTATAATAGTTACCAAAATGAATGTCATTAATTGGATTATGTTTCATCCTATTCTTGTACAATAAGCAATCCAAATAAAAATTTTCCATACATTTTTAAACTAGGCTATTGACCTTTTTAAACGGCTTGGGGTCATTATGACCCCACCCGCTCCTTGTATATTTTTGTCGAAAGGGTGTTTAGCTATCAATTGTTTGTTTACATGGAGGCCCTTTATGCATTCTTTCTCATATTTCCGTGATTTAATCAAAAAAAAATTATGAAAACAAAAATGTAAGCGATTTCAGGTGAAAGCTCTATAAGGGGTTCGTAGGTCTCTAGATTAATCAATGGCCTATTGAATTATCTATTATTAAATATATATTACATTGGCCTGGAAAAATCATTCAAAAAGGTCGACTTTGTACGTTCCTCATTTATGTTAAAAATCTAGACGACTTGGGGAAACCTAAAATCGTACAATTATTGTTTAGCGCAAAATTCTCTATCACAATTTTATGTCTGATAACTGGATGAAACACAAAGTTAATATTTGAAGACATATGCTAAATGTTTTATTCATAATGCAAAGGTTTCTCGCGTCAGTGCAAATTCATTTGTTTGTTTGCTTTGGTTTTAACTCATTTTCTAACTTTTTAAATCACATCAGTCTAATGCTAAGATTCTTAAATTTTTATTGGGCTTTTTATCCGTTTGCTAAATTTCTAAAATAATTCTCAGGTTAATGATTAAATGTAAATTTTTTTATTTATCCTTTCATAACTCTCCCGGCTCCACTAAATATTTGCACCTCATTTTTGTAATTAGATGCTCATTTAAAAAGTAGTCTATTTTTGATTTTGCGGAAATTTTTCTGTAAATATAAAACTCTTACTATCTATAAAATTATATTTTTTTACTTATGTGTTCTTATAAATAGAATACATCCTACTCTCTCATAAATTATGGTTATAATAGCTATTTGGCCAGCCAATAATGTTTTTTAATTGGCACCCTCTCTCAGCGTTTAAGCTCCTCTAGGTAGTACAGAAGAATCTAGGTCTAAGTCTTAATAAAAAACCAGCAGGGGTCCAGAAGGTCCCGCCAAGGATGTCCAAGCACCTATTTTCATTCATCACTATTTATACGAATTGTCTTTCAGGTTGTCCATTCCATTCATGTTAACCCTGCGTATCGATGCATTCGACCAAAGTTTAACTGACAAAATATCTATGAATATTTAACGAAAATGCTCCTTGAGAGGGGTTTACAGAGACGAAAACGTTAAGGTTTTAGGTTAGGGTTAAAGTTAGATGCACACATTTCAATCGACGCATTTTCGTAGACATTTATTTGCTTTTTGGTCAAATGCAACTGAATCGCTAACCCTGTGTTTGTAAGAAGTTTTATATGACTTGAGACCTGCATGGACCAAAATTTCAGGTTCGGTCCATACCCGCAAAATTATTTTATACGCAGATAAAACCCAAAAATTTGCGCCGCATCAGGCCCGCACTAGTAAAAACAAGACGATGTTATTTAAAATGTTTTTAAAGAACATATAAAATCCCTTTTTAATCAAAATTATATCGTTTAAAAATAAAAGGCTATCTATTTTATCAGGCTATAATCTGGTCCTTGTATCTTCTATAAGCGACTTTCCGGAATTGATAAAATTTCTAGCTAATTTTGTTTAACTGGGTAGCACAGGTTTATTCTTTCCACCATAAAATCACATCTAACAGAACATCCTTAGGTTTTTAATTTAATCCAGATAAGTGTCAACTTCGTTAGAGACTTTAATCTTTCTTTGACATCATCCTCCCAAATTGATATATCCTTATTTGCCTTAGCAGGTTCTTCATCTATATTGATTTTTTTAAGTTGCACACCTGAACTGGATTGCTTATAGTTATAGGTGGATGACAAATGCACAGAAGCCAGGATTATCTTGCATATAATTATCTAGGAAATCTTTAAACCGTAATTTTTACATAGCTTTTTTCATCTTCGGGTAGCATTATTAATTTTTAAAATTTGAAACAAAAAAAAGTCGATACTTTATGATAAATATTGAAAAGTATTTAATTATAAAACATGATGATCACTAAATTACCTTAAAATTATCAATATTCAAGTTTTTGAAGATAACGTCTAATTCTACATGATTAATAAAACATGATTACCTTCCATGGGCGTACCCAGGTTTGGAATTAGGGGGGGGGAACGTTTAAAAGTTCATTTAGAGGGGGGCAAAACATAAATATTTTAGTTTTTCAATGTCTTTGCATTGAAAATTTTTTTTTTAGTAAATTAGGGGGGGGCAGCCGCCCTCCCCCCTGCGTACGTCCATGTTACCTTCTAATGTAAGTTTATGAAAAGCAGGGGAATGTTCCAGAAATAAAGTTAAAAATTAAGATTACCTTTTGGCCATTTAATTATTATTGCAAATTAAACCCATAAATTAATCTATTTATTAAATTTAATTTCTGCGATAAATAGATCCGCGTGCGTATATATCGCGATAGTTTATTAAATTTTCTTTTTGTTCGCGCTCATATTTTTCTCGGGACTAACAAAATTAAAATCTAAAGAAACAATATATCTGAGTAAGAGAGGCAATAATAATCGCTAAAGAGGGATAATAAAAATCGTTAAAGAGGGGTAATAAAAATCGTATCTATTTATATCATAAAGATATTAACAATCGTGAATCATCAGAATTAGGAGTAAGAATTACGCGTATGTGTGTGTGGGGGGGACGTATATTTACCGGATAACACACACGTAAAAAGATGGGGCGTAAGGGGGTGGAGGATACTACAGTTAACATTATTATTATTATCATCTTTAACATGCACATATTGTTTTGTTTTTACATAAAAAAATTACAATCTAATAACAAAAGATGCAAAATATGTTTTTGTTTACGGCCTCGTGCTCAGGCTTTGTAAAAAAAGCGAGGTAGGGTTATAGTGTATTGTTTTCGTGGACCAAAACCCGGCCTAGAATTTAATATTTGTAACGGGTGGGCTGATTGACCTAAAGGTGTCCGTTTCAGGTCTCCTTCGCAAGCTCCTGTATAAGTTGAAAGTCATCGAAAGAGGAAGATATTCACATTCGGGAATATAATATTGATAGAAACTTAAAAAGGTACGAGTTCAAGTGAATTTTGAAAAAAAAAGTTACACAAAGGAAGGGCATTAAAATTTTTTATCTACTGTGTTTTTGTTTGGCTCCCAAAGGAAAAATAGCTATACCATTAAAAAGTTTAAACAATAAACCTAAACGTTTAAATTTTCAAATTATATATAATAATTTATGGCGATTATAAATATTGCGTCACAAAGGCTAATTTTTGAATTTTTTAAATAACCTTAAAATGACGTGTTCTTTAACTTTTAACAAATTTAATAGTTAAAAGAGTCTAATTTTTCATTTAAATTATATGTAAATTTATCATTTGAAGAATTTAATCACCTTTGGATCAATCTGGGGCTATCGAGAGCCTATATATCATTTCCTTTTCGTCATTAATTAATTAAGCATGGTATCTAATTAATGTAGAAAAAGTGACTTTGCATCAATATAGACATCATGTTGTTTTGACTTTAAAGATGATGACAAATATTTTAAAGTTCTACCACTTTTCAACCGCCAAAATGAACCCTTTGTTTATCATATTTGTATTAAGCCGTAATTCGCATCTCTCCTCATTATCAACTTTTAAAATTTATGCGTTTTTGATAAATTTATCTCATACTTATTCAGATAAAAAGTTTGTAATAAAAGATTTAAAACTAGGATTGTTAATAAAGTAAAAGGTAAATAATAACCAACATCAATATTTAGAAATAGATATCTAATCCCACAACTATCAAGTTAGAGGATCACGTCTATGAATTCTAGTAGTTACTTTTAATTATGATCTAGGTTAATAAAATGTGTTGAAAGTTTTATTACTATGTATCTAACTTATTTTTATTGTGTTAGGGTGCAAGTTATTTAATATTGTTTTTAATTTATGGCCGTATTTTATTTTAAAATTTATATTTTTGCATATAGTTTTAATGCTTACTAAGTTGATCATTTATCGCTTATTCACGCGTACCCTAATTTGACATAAACATTATTAACGGTATAAACTTAATTAACCTCAAGTTATTATAGTCTAGATTTATATTGCTTTGCCTTTCAATACATTAACATGTATCTCGATTTTAGTTAACAATAAAAACATTTATTAAGTTTAAGAGGACTATTAAATTATTGCAACTTGTAAGAAAGAATTATATATAGCGCTGGTAATGTAGGGGTCTAATATTTGAATGTAAAATAAATTGCATCGAAATAACGTAAACGTCGTAGTAAATGACAATGCTATATATGTTACAATTGTTCGACAAAGGATAAAACTAATATTAAAATCGCTTATTAAATTATACTATGCTTGTATTTCCTCGTAACCATATTAATTCGTTTCTGGTTTGAATCGGGCATGTAAAAGGCTTTTGATAAATACTCTTTCCCTGATCTAATGCGCGCTGTTTAGAATGGTAGCGTTATCCTAATGTAATGCATAAAGACAAAGAGTCCTTGGCTAAATCGAAATGGGTTGAACATCGCGTTTGTGGATCCTTCTATGGGCCAAGGTTTAACATTCTTTCGTCTTGGTTGCAATTTTCAGGAAATTTTATAAATTTGTTTAAAAATCAGGTTTTTATCGCTAGGTTACTTGATGGAAAAGTCAATAGATTTATTTAAGTTCTATCTTTAATACTTTTTTAAAATTATAATTACTCAACAACAGCCTTTAGTTTATTATATATAATATCAATCAATCAATAATATGACTTCTAAAGGCTATTTATTAAACAATCTATAAAAATTATGAGCCAAATGAGTCTAACTCATACAATACAACTTGCGTAACTTACTCCGCCTCAGCCGAGCACCCCTTATAAAATTAAATAAACGTTTGGTAACTGTTATTTCAATGTCATTAAATTTATAGCTATAATATTTGTTATCACATTTATATCGAGGATTTCAATACTTCCAATTAATTTTTTTAATTAAATTAAAACAAACAAACATTTTAAATAAATTTATTAACTTGCACTATGTATAAACCGTTCTTAAAATTGAGATACTTTAACAACGCGAAAATTGTGGATCCAGCCATTGAGTTTGTTAATCTCACAAAGGCTATTTTAATTAAAATTTTCACATGTCCCTTAGTCACACATGGTGATCAGCTAAAACTGGAAAAAATTATGCCCACTAATTATTAGAAGGAATAAAAATATATGCACACTAATTTGTATAAGGAACAGTTATGTGGATAACAATGCAAACTCGATGCTAATAAGTTTTATTTGCGAAAGAAAGTTCAAAGCAATTTACAGTAAATAGCTAATTTCTGAAAAACTGCAACTATCATTGAATATATTTATACGCGAAGGCACTGATTTATATGATTTTAGCCCGAGAATATGATATTGATAAAGAAAGCATTAGAAACCTTTTCAAACCTTTTAGAAATAGCACGTTTCAGGATAGTAATAATCTAATTTATAAATACTGAAGCAAATATGGGCGTTGCCAAGGGGAGGCAAGGAGGGGGGGGGGCTGCCCCCTCTAAATCCAAAAATTTATTAAATTTGTAAAATTAAGGCTAAATTTCAAAAAAGGATAATGCCCCCCCCCCGCCTTTAACCCCAATCCTGGCTAAGCCCATGTAAGCTATTATTTTAAGTTTTATAAATAAATTAAACGTTAATTTGTTTATTAAACGGATTAGAATAATTTAATTGGAAAAAATGTGGCTAGTTAAATTAAAAAATCCTTAATGACTATATTTAAAGGGCCAACATTTTGGCTTAGGTCAAAAGAGGGTGGGGAAGGGGCCAGGTCAAATTGAAATGTATTAAGTTGACACAATTTAATCTTTTGTTTTGTACGCTCAGTTATTCATACCTATTGACGGAGAAGCTTTCCACAGCTTCTCTTGAGTTCCATGGTTTTGCTTGACATACGTAATGTTACAAGGCGTTAATTCAATTCCCTTTGAGCAACTCGTATCTTTTACTCTAACGGCGGTTCAAAAAGTTTTGATAAGCTCAAAATCAGCCCAAATATCCCTAAATATTATTTTCCATAAAGTTTTTATATGTTGTCTTGATTGGAATCCCTAGTATCCGTTAATCGCAATAACCTACACACCTTCTAATTAATTGTGTCTATAGGCGTTATTTCGACCGCGACCTTCGGCAAAAATTAAAAATAAACTCGGGCCTTCGGCCCTCGTGGGAAGGGGGAGGGGGGAAGGGAAGAGGGGAAGGGAAGAAGGGAAAGGCGAACTCTTCTATACTATGTATAAAAGTAGCATATTTGCTATGCAATTTATGGGCGAGAAAGGTGGGAAGGGGCGAGAATGCCTTTTGGGGGGTGTTAAATGCAAAATGATTAGTTAATTATTTATACAAATATTTTGCACTCTCCGGGATTCGAACCCACATTAATAGAGGCATAGGCTTTTGTAGGGGCAAGGGAACCATATAAGTAGAGGTGCCCTTGTAGGGGAGGGCATAGGTAATTATCGATGTTAACCAATTCAAAAACGAAAATTGAAATTTCGATCACAATTGGCTAATGGTCATTTTTTTAATGGTCAGTAGCCAGAACACTGTCAAAAAGTCATATTATCAATGGTATTAACAAGAACAATGTATTAATTTAATTTAAAAAAAAATAAAATTTTTGTCCTCTCCCGGTATCGAACCATTTAGAACGTTCGCCGGGATTCGAACCCACATTTACAGGCATAAGTCTTTGTAGGGGCACAGGGACCCATATCAGTAGAGGCATAGGGACTTGTAGGGGAGGGCATAGGGTAATTATCAATGTTAACCTATTCAAAAACGAAAAATTAAAAATTTCGATTTATTTGGCCAATGGTCTTTTTTTTCAATGGTCAGTAGCCAGCGGAAGGTCAAAAAGGCATATTATCAATGGTATTAACAAGAACAAAATTTTAATTTAATTTAAAACAAAAAAAAAGTTTTTGTCCTCTCCGGGGATTGAACCCGAACCTTCAAGTCACAAAGCTGGCGCCAATACTTGGTCCCCTCCCCCCTTGAGAGAATCCTGGTTACGCGCCAAAGCATAACAAAACTAAATGCAAAAAAGAAAATTTAAGCATTTGAAATAAGCTCAGATTTTAGAATATTTATGCTCGGTATAATAATAGCCTTGGTCATATTCGGTGGTACGGATAAAATAAGCATATAGTCCAATTTCCTAGTAAATAATATTATGTTTTGTAACACAACATTTTAGTCTTATGGTATATTTGAGATTTTATATCTATGGTAAAAAAAGTGAACATATTCCCTATAAGTGCGACGCTATTATTATTTTTTCCACAGCTGCTGATCTTAATGCATCTCTACCATCTCATCCACTCCCGCCCCCTAATACAATAATGACGTATTGATTTTACAGGGGGGGGGGAGGGGAGAGAGGTTATTAATTGCTTGTTTTTAATTGATATTAGCCGATATTATTATTGCACGCGGCATTGAATTCGATATACGCACTGATTATTATTAATCAATATTTGTTATTCCCCCCCCCCCCCCGATATTATTAATGGAGGCGGCATTGAATTCGATATACGCACTGATTATTTTTAATCAATATTAACAAGAACAATAGAGGGGTGGGAAGAGCTATGGGGTTGGAGAGACCCTAGGCATTGACTTCGATATACGCACTGATTATTATTAATCAATAATAAGCGTTAAGCGTGTGTAGATGGGTGCGTTACACGTTCGGTGCGTTACAGCGTTACACGAAGGTGCGTTACACGTTCGGTGCGTTACTTCGGAAAATGGAAAGCGAGCCCCATAAATTGCATAGCAATTAAAAATATCTGGAATGGCCTATTCTGAGTCGTCGAAGCCCAACCCGAACTTCTCTTAAAGGAAATGGAAGCAGCACTCATCCTGAGGCATTCTTCCCCAAAGAACACACTTTTCTAAGGATCCCCAAACCTATCATGAAAAATTAAGAAGGCTTTAAAAAATTCGCGTCATTTAGCTTGTGATATAAACAACTCAAGGTTGCTGCTGAGGATAGTTTAAAATTTGAAGGAGCGAATGGCAAAATCGTCTAAACTCGTTTAAAAAAAATGCGCCATGATAAGCGCCAGTCAGAAGACATACGATGTAGGGTAAGAACGAGCAATTCGTAGGGCTTAAAACAAAGAAGGACGATTCAGATTAAATAATGCTTTAGATACCCTAATGAGGGTTAGATGAGGCATTAATTAGGTATAAATGCGATGTAAATGCTGTTTTTTTAAAAACTAAGATATCCACCATAACTTAAAACTTGGCTGAAGCAAAAGCTTAGAAGGCCCGCTTGCTTGACCAAGGGACAAGTTCGGATAGAAAAGTTTCTAAACTTAAGGGGAACGTTACTCGAGGCACTTGTATCAGGTAAAAGAAGGATTTCAATTAGTTATTGGACAAGAAAGGGGTTGGCCAAATATAAAAAGGAGGCGTCATGTCACAACAGAATAAAAACCACAAGAACAACGACCTAATGGCTACCAAGATAACCAAAATAAACAAAATCTCTTAGACTATAAAAATTGTTTTAAAAAAGAAATCGGACAATTAATGGTTAAAAATTATATTTTCAAGAAAACAAAGTTACATACATAAGCGTAATAAAAAAGTAAAGACATATTGGTTAAATACAAAGATCTATATCATTATATTTTAAAATAGGCCATGAGTCGGCAAAGGATTTAAAGTTGTATCGTACAACAAAAATCCATAGTTGTTGCCTGAGTAAAAAGGCGGAAATTTTATAAATCGAAATCATTTTCCGATCTCTTTAAATTTTTTTGCCTGTTTACCGAGGAACCAGAGTCGAGGCAACAACAGGGATAAAAATACTGGATGCCAAAAGGGCAGATTACTTTAAAAATATTTTAAAAAAAATCGGACAATTAAGAAAATTATTGAATTAAGCAAGAAGCGATCATGCGTAAATAAAAGTCGTGTTTCGATCTCGTCTCAATATCAAAATCTCGTCTCAAGTGTCGTTATGAGAATCTCGATCTCGTTTCGGTTAAAAAAACCTTGGTTTCGTCTCGACGTGAATTCTCGACTTGTCTCGCCTTTTGAAATGTTTTTATATAAATTTTTCATCTTATATTTTCAATTTTATAGTGCAAATTAAAAAACGGATAAAAATTAAAATGGTAAACCAATTTTTTATTCAAAATCTTTGTCAACATTTTATCTTATCGCTCGTGCACTATTCTATTTTATATTATCCTTAAAATTTTAAATCGATTTTTATAACTATAACTTTAAATAAAATTTAATAAAAAAAAACATGTTATTATTACCCGTCCACTACTCTAAATTGTATAAAATCATCAATAAATAGAAATAATAGTTTTTATAATATGGGCAGATTTTAAAAAAAAACATTCAATTTATGGAGCTATCCTGTCTGCCACTGCATACAAAACATTTCGTAATTTAAAATTTTAGAGACACTATGGGTTTACCTATATTTAACTTAATTTATTTCAACTAGCTAAGACCCTTAGTTAGCACCGAAAACTAGTAATGCACTAAGATTAATGTTTTAAACAAACTAGAATAGTTCGTTTCTAAAAAAATTATTGTTCATAGCAACCACTAAGGTGCGTGTAGATACTTTTCATCATTATTCATAACACATGTTAAGCTGCACACATTAGAAGTATCATTGTTCCTAAATAAGTTACAAATTTGAGGTTTTAATAAACTATATTAATATAATTACATAACAATTATTTAAATTTATAAATAAATGAATTTATTATTGTGTAAAACCATAATATATGTTCCAAAATATTTATATACACCATTTAATTATCCATAAAATATTTATTTGTTAATAAAGCTTAGGCTCATGTGTATTATTTAGTGCTGTAAACATTTTAAAAATAATTGAACGCGTTCAACGTTCATGTTTTCAAAAAAAGGAACGCGTTCACGTTCGTTCAAATTTTTGATAAATTTTTTTTTAACTTAATTTTAATAAATGTCTTATATTTTTTAAAACAATACATTAGCCATGTTAAAAAATAATAGTTTTATTTCGATAATATATAAATACAATATATAATATGATAGAGCGAATATAAAGATTTCTTATTTATAAAAAAATTTTCCTATTAATTTTTAATAATAATTGTTTTTCAAAATTTTCGTCGGATAAGCAGGAATGCTTGGCTGTTAATACAACTTTTGTGCCGATACCGATACCAGCCGATACTTAAGATTTTTTTGTCGATATCGATACCATGCCGATACTTATAATAAAAAAAATTTACTAAAAAATATATGCAAATTAAATATTATAAATTAAGTCACATTCAAATTTTGGTAGATCAGAATTTTAATTTAAAAAGTCCTCTATTTTTTAATGGTAGGAGATACTATAAATATTATTTTAATTGCTATGCAATTTATTTTGAGTTTCATATTGAAAAAGGTATCGGCTTGGTAATTGCCGATATTAGCATGGTATCGGCGCCGATACCATGTCGATACTTGGTATCGGTGCATCTCTAAAAAACCCGCTCCACAGGGGCAGATGAGGGGATTGGAGTAATAATAAACAAATTATAAAGCAGGAAATTTATGAAAAAACATTTAATGTTTTGTCCTTCGCATCAAAAAATTGCGATAAGATATCATAATCCGCCCTCTACTTCCTCGTCAAAAAACGATATCTCGGAATTGACAGTTCTTTCATTATCAATTCTAGGGATTTCAATTCCTTTTGTCAATAAAAATAAAAGTTTATTCTTTATAGGTTCATTTTCTGAAAGTTTAATCCAAGGTTATTGAAGTTTGATTATTGGAAGTATAATAGCTAATAGAAGATATTGATCATCATATATATTAACCTAGAAATTAAAATACAATTAATAACATCAAATTAATACACTTTAATCTTATCTTTTGCAAGTTATGGTATGTTAAAAGTATTTCGGAATAGGCAATAAGAAAAACAGCTGATTAAAAAATATAAGACTTTTTGTGGAGCAATATTATTTTTCAAATAAATAAATTTTAAAATGGGTTTTTAAAATTGAGCGAACGTTAAATTCGAACGCGTTCATCAGGGAACGCGCTCACGTTCAAAGTTCACCTAAAAAATGAACGTCGCTGAACAATTCTTTCAAAAAATTTAAACGCCTTAATTCACAATACTATATTTTTGCAAACTCGTAACATATACAGAAAATTTAATAGATTAGAATACACCTACAAACCCTATTATTATAATGTAAAAGATATTGTAAATGGCAAAACAAATGCATGTAATATTTGTAGTAGCGGGCTGATTTACCTAAAGATGTCCCTTACAAGTCTCCAAGTTCGCAAGCTCCTGTATAAGTTGAAAGTCATCGAAAGAGGAAGATATTCACATTCGGGAACATAATATTGATATGGACTTAAAAAGGTACGAATTCAAGTGAATTTTGAAAAAAAAGTTACACAAAGGAATGGCATTGAAATTTTTTATCTACAGTATTTTTGTTTGGCTCCCAAAGGAAAAAATGGCTATGCTATTAAAAAGTTTAAACAACTACAATTTTTAAATTATATATAATAAATTATGGCGACTATAAATATTGCGTCACAAAGGGTAATTTTTGAATTTTTTAAATAACTTAAAAATGACGTGTTCCTTAGTCTAATTTTTCATTTTAATTATATGTAAATTGACCATTTGAAGAATTTAATCACGTTTGGATCACTCGGGGGCTATCGAGAGCCTATGTATAATTTCCTTTTCGTCATTAATTAATTAAACATGGTATTTAATTAACCCATCACCGCCCGTACGCTTATTTACACCTCTTCGGAGCGTCATTTCGTGTATTCTTTCTATGATACAGTGGATTTTTAACAAATAAACTTAAAAAAAAAAAAAAAAAAAAAAAAATTATGAAAATAATTGCTTATTTTACAACTATATGATAGTAATGAACTGTAAAAAAATAAAATTTGGCAATAAGGCTTAGATAAATGTAATTGGTTTATCATCTTAATATGAATTTGAAACACAATTAATTAGGTAAGATATTATTAACGTTTTTTATTATGAATAAAAAAATATTTTAACTTTTTTGTTGTTGTTATGTATATATAGACCCTACTATTACGTGATGTACTATTAGTATGACAATATTTTTTAACTACGGTGCGCTGGGTTATATTTTATTGCCCTGTACACAAGCGTGTACAATGGGCACCTGCCGTCAATAATTGTTTAGTTTGTATTGTTGTAAACTCATACATACTTTGGCATAACAGTAACTCACAAATTTGCGTATTTTCAACGGAAGTAAACCAGTTTCAGTTCGCTTTTGCTCCTTGCAAAGTTCGCACGTGTTGAAACTATAAAGAATTTTGAGTCAAAGATCCTACAATGGCGACTTGTCGCGCTTTCACAAAAATCACTAGCTATAAAAGATTAGAAGAAGCCCTTGAATCGATAATGTCCGATGATAACGAAGATATCGAATACGATAGTAATAGTGCCACCAAACCCTGATGTTCTGAGGACGAAGAAGAAGGGAATGATGATGATTTGATATTCTCGACTTTTCCAAAAGATTTTCCTGGTACAATTGAAGTAAATCCACGTCATCCCGATCCCGACCATGATGTTTCTGACTGGGACTACAGTGATGAAGAACCACTTTCTAATCACATAAGACTATCAAAACGAGCTAAAAGTCAAGACACACCTGGGTGGAGAAAAACTTCACCTACATACAGCCATATTGTTACCGAGGCCATTCAAAGCAGACAAAAAAATATTGTACAATCAATGATTGATCACAATCCTACAATGTTGTTTGAAAAATTCTTTGATAAAGATGTTATGGACTTTTTAGCAGAAAATAGTGTTTTGTTCGCAAAACAAAATAATCGCCATAATTTTGAATTGAATCGTGAAGACTTGAAAAGTTTTTTGGGAATATTGCTGCTAACTGGATATCATAAATTGCCTACCGAACGTGCTTACTGGAGTTTGGATGAAGATCTTGGAGTTCCATTGTTCGCAAATTGCATGTCGCATAATAGGTTTTTGGCATAAAAAGAAACCTGCACTTCGTCGACAATTCTCTAGCTGCAGATTCGACTGATAAAATGTTCAAAACCGTTATATAATCTCATTCAGAGAAATTCGTGCCAATGGGGAATTTTTCATAAAAATTTGTCTGTGGATGAGTCCATGATTAAATATTTTGGCCGTCATTCAGCGAAACAATTTATAATGGGAAAACCCGTGCGATTCGGCTATAAGAATTGGGCTGCAACAAGCTCTGATGGCTACTGGTACACATTCGATGTTTATTGCGGCAAGTGATCTACTGATATTCCTGTTGATCCTCTCGGCGCGAGAGTCATAAAATCTCTGCTGGCAAAGATGCCCATTGTCCCAAGTGAGCATATAGTGTATTTCGATAACTTTTTTACGAACTATCAGTTATTACGTGATTTGAGACTTTTGGGCTACAGGGCCACAGGCACAATGCGGGAAAATAGAACGAAGAAATGTCCACTCAGCACTGTAAAAATGATGAAAAAGCGACCCAGAGCAGAATATGATTACCGATTTGATTTGAAAAATGAAATATCAATTGTGCGCTGAAAAGACAACAATCTAGTCACTATAGGAACCAACTATGACACTATAGAGCCTCTGGGAAAATTAAAAAGATGGTGCAAGCTTTAAAAGCAAAAGGTGGAATTTGATGTCCCAAGATTAATAAACTACAACAAAGGAATGGGTGGCGTCGATCAAATGGATCAGTCTATTAGTATTTAAAGTGCCTATAAAAGGAAAAAAATGGTGGTGGGTAATATTTACCAACATCCTAGTTATGGCCATATCTAACGCTTGGACACTGCATGTTTTACTCAGCAAGACTGGACAGGTGACATACATGGATAAATTATTATTCAGACGGACGATTGCTCGAGGATACATACAACGAAAAAAAACTAAAAGTCGTCCACCGTCATCATCATTACTTGGACTGGAGCGGAAAAATAACGGTCACAACCCCAGCGCATCGAAAAACCATTGCGTTGCGTCATTTGCCACAATCGAGGTCGCTGGCGTTGCGTGCTTTGCGAGAAAACGTTGTGTGTAGAGTGACTTGCTTTGGACAATATCACTCCTAATCCGCCCTTTGTACACAGCCGTGTACACCCCCTTATTTTGTTTCATGTTTTTATTTAATTTTTTTCCCTAATATTTTTCTGTGCTCAATATCTCACAATAAATACCATTAAAAAATAATTTTCACATGTAGTTTTCTTTTGGGCGTTAAAGGGTTAATGTCGAAAAAGTGACTTTGCATCAATATAGACATCATGTTGTTTTGAATTTAAAGATGATGACAAATATTATAAAGTTCTGCCACTTTTCAACCGCCAAAATGAACCCTTTGTTTATCATATTTGTATTAAGCCGTAATTCGCATCTCTCCTCATTATCAACTTTTAAAATTTATACGTTTATGAAAAATCTATCTCATACTTATTCAGTTAAATAAGTTTGTAATAAAAGATTTTATACTAGGATTGTTAATAAAGTAAAAGGTAAATAAAAACCAACATCAAAATTTAGAAATAGATATCTAATCCCACAACTATCAAGTTAGAGGATCAAGTCTATGAATTCTAGTAGTTACTTTTAATTATGATCTAGGTTAATAAAATGTGTTGAAAGCTTTATTACTATGTAAACTTATTTTTATTGTGTTAGGGTGCAAGTTATTTAATATTGTTTTTAATTTATGGTAGTTTTTTATTTTAAAATTTATATTTTTGCATATAGTTTTAATGCTTACTAAGTTGATCATTTATCGCTTATTCACGCGTACCTTAATTTGACATAAACATAATTAACGGCATAAACTTAATTAACCTCACGTTTTTATGGTCTAAATTTATATTGCTTTGCCTGTCAATATGACCTGTACCTCGATTTTAGTTAATAATAAAAACATTTATTAAGTTTATAAAGAGGGCTATTAAATTATTGCAACTTGTAAGAAAGAATTATATATAGCGCTGGTATGTAGGGGTCTAATATAATAAATTGTATCGAAATAACGTAAACGTCAAAGTAAATGACAATGGTATATATGTTACAATTGTTCGACAAAGGATAATATTAATATTAAAATCTCTTATTAAATTATACTATGCTTGTATTTCCTCGTAACCATATTAATTCGTTTCTGGTTTGAATCGGGCATGTAAAAGGCTTTTGGTTAATACTCTTTCAATGTTCTAATGCGCGCTGTTTAGAATGGTAACGTTATCTTAATGTAATGCATAAAAAGTGCTTGGCTAATTCGAAATGGGTTGCACATCGCGTTTGTGGATCCTTCTATGGGCCAAGGTTTCAACATTCTTTCGTCTTGGTTGCAATTTTCAAAAATTTTTATAAATTTGTTTAAAAATCAGGTTTTTATCGCTAGGTTACTTGATGAAAAAGTCAATAGATTTATTTAAGTTCTATCTTTAATACTTTTTAAAAATTATAATTACTCAACAACAGCCTTTCGTTTATTATATATAAAATCAATCACTATTTAACTCATACAATACAACTTGCGTAACTTACTCCGCCTCAGCCGAGCACCCCTTATAAAATTAACATAGCTTTATGTTGAGATTAGCCTAACATCTTTTACAAAACTCGCTTCAATAAAGTAAGGGTGTATCGAAATGGTCATGATCAATCACTTAAAAACGAATAATGACCGAGCTAGTTAATTCAGAACTTACTATGACATTTACCTTCAATTACTAATATGATAACTTCCCTCCGTCATTTATTTCAGGCCCAATCGTTGAACACCTACACTTGCTTTCGCCTAGGGCTCTTGAAGCGCTTTCCATTACTCTCCATAAATGCCTATATTTATAGGCACATAAAATTTTCAAAACTTTCCAGGTAACCCGAACTTATTCCTTCAAGAAAAGTAGGAGGTCAGAACTGAACTAGTTCCTTTTGAGGCATGCAACATGAACTGGAATTTTACCTTTTTTGAATAACTTTAAGAATTTAATAAAATGTTTGGTAACTTATTTCAATGTCATTAAATTTATATTAAGCTATAATACTTGTTATCACATTTATACTATTACGATGAACCCGGCAAACGTTGTTCTGCCATTTACCCGGGTCTATTAGCAGAATATATATCATCTTATAGATAAATTTCAATAGATTGAGAACATATCAAATATTATTGGTAAGTGTTTATTATGCAAAAATTTTAAACAAATAGTTAAAGAGGGTCCAAAGCCCAGGCTCACCCAAGAGAGAAAACCTGGCCCCATGCCCCCCCCCCCCCCAAGGGAAAAATCTTTGGCCCCCCCCCGCCTTCAATAAATTTTTTTTAATTTTTTGTAATTAAGAAACAATATCATAATTATAATTATTTGTTTCTAAATAACTTTTAATTCTGAACTTAATAATGTCCGAAGAACTGAGATATATCAACATTTATTGGTACTTTGTTAAAAGTATTTTCATTTTTCTCCTTATTTAACGCGCAAAAAAGACAAAATTAGATTTTTTTAATTTATATAGCCAGACAGGAGGGGACACGACCGTCTTATAATAATAATAATTGACGTGAAAAATAAGCAAAAAAATGACTTTGATTTAATGTTTCAAATCGTAAAAAGTTTCCATTTTCCGCAGCACATGCCTACATTTATCACACTACACTACCTAAACGCATGACGGTCTAGACAAATTTTCAAAGAACACGATAGATACACAGTACGTCATGAGGTTGCGCTTGATTGACATTTTATTAAACGTCAAAACGTATAAAACAAACTCGAAAACTACTGGACCGATTTGGCTCGAACAAATCTTAAAACATTCTATGGAGTGTCAGAAATAAACTCTGAAATTTTGAGCCAAATCGGTCTGGTAGTTTTTTAAAATTGGTGGCGGCATACACACACATATATATACATAGTTTGTTTTTATTAAAAGAATATTTATTCGACGATTTCAATACTACCAATTAATTTTTATGATTAATAAATGTATAAAATGTTTGTTAAATGTTATACAAAAATACATACACGACTAAAAAAATATAAAAACGCAATTAAATCAAAACAAACAAACATTTTAAATAAATTTATTAACTTGCTCTATGTATTTAGACCGTTCTTCAAATTGAGATACTTTAACAACGCGAAAATTGTTGATCCAGCCATTGAGTTTGTTAATCTCACAAAGGCTAACTTTTTAATTAAAATTCTCACATGTCCCTTAATCACACATGGTGATCAGCTAAAATTAAAAATAATTATGCCCACTAATTATTAAAAGGAATAAAAATGTATGCACACTAATTTGTATAAGGAATAGTTATGTGTATAACAATGCAAATTCGATGCTAATAAGTTTTATTTGCGAAAGAAAGTTCAAAGCAATTTACAGTAAATAGCTAATTTCTAAAAAAACTGCAACTATCATTCAATAAATTTATACGCGAAGGAACTGATTTGTTTGATTTTATCCCGAGAATATGATATTGATAAATGAAAGCATTAGGAACCTTTTCAAAACCTTTTAGGAATAGCCCATTTCAGGATAGTAATAACCTAATTTATAAATACTGAAGCAAATATGGGCGTTGCCAAGGGGAGGCAAGGAGGGGCGGCTGCCCCCTCTAAATCCAAAAATTTATTGAATTTTTAAAATTATGGCTAAAACAAAAAAGGATCATTTTGCCCTCGCTAAATCTTTAATGCTCCCCCCCCCCCGCCTCTAACCCCAATACTGGCTAAGCCCATATAAGCTATTATTTTAAGTTTTATAAATAAATTGAACGTTAATTGTTTGTTTATTAAATGGGTTAGAATAATTTAATTGCAAAAAAATTTGGCTAGTTAAATCAAAAAAATCCTTAATGACTATAATTAAAGGGCCAATATTTTCGCTTAGGTCAAAAAGGGGGTGGGGTAAGGGGCCAGGTCAATTTGAATAAATGTATTAAGTTGACACAATTTAAACTTTAATTCCATTGTTTTGTACGCTCAGTTATTCATACCTATTGACGGAGAAGCTTTCCACAGCTTCTCTTGAGTTCCATGGTTTTGCGGCTTCTCTTGAGTTCCATGGTTTTGCTTGACATACGTAATGTTACAAGTCTTAATTAATTCCCCTTGAGCAACTCGTATCTTTTACTCTAACGGCGGTTCAAAAAGTTTTGATAAGCTCAAAATCAGCCCAAATATCCCTAAATATTATTTTCCATAAAATTTTTATATGTTGTCTCGATTGGAATATTGCATTCCTTAGTATCTGTTAATCCGATTTTTTAGTCATAAATGCGAATAAAAGCGCAATAACCTACACACCTTCTAATCATTTGTGTCTATATGCGTTATTTCAACCGCGACCTTCGGCAAAAATTAAAAATAAATTATCGGAATGGCGTATTCTGAGTCGTCGAAGCCCAACCTGAACTTCCCTCAAAGGAAATGGAAGCAGCACTCATCCTGAGGCATTCTTCCCCAAAGAACACACTTTTCTAAGGCTCCTCAAACCTATCATGAAAAGTTAAGAAGGCTTTAAAAAATTATTTCACGTCATTTAGCTTGTGATATAAATCGCAACTCAAGGTTGCTGTTGAGGATAGTTTAAAATTTGAAGGAGCGAATGGCAAAATCGTCGATTAAAAAAAATTCTCCAAATACTTGATAAGCGCCTAGTCAGAAGACAAACGATGTGGGGTAAGAACGAGCATTTCGTAGGGCTTAAAACAAAGAACGACGATCCAGATTAAATAATGCTTTAAATACCCTTATGAGGGTTAGATGAGGCTTTAATTAGGTATAAATGGGATGTAAATGCTGTTTTTTTGAATTCTAAGATATCCACCATAACTTAAAACTTGGCTGAAGCAAAAGCATAGTAGGCCCGCTTGCTTGACCAAGGGACAAGTTCGGATAGAAAAATATCTAAACTTAAGGGGAACGTTACTCGAGGCACTTGTATCAGGTAAAAGAAGGATTTCAATTAGTTATTGGACAAGAAAGGGGTTTCCCAAATATAAAAAGGAGGCGTCACGTCACAGAATAAAAACCACGAGAACATAACTACCTAATGCTACCAAGATAACCAAAATGAACCAAAATCTCCCAGACTATGAAAATTGTTTTTAAAAAAGAAATCGGACAATTAATGGTTAAAAAGTATATTTTCAAGAAAAGTTACATACATAAGCGTAATAAAAAAATTAAGACATATTGATTAAATACAAAGATCTATATCATTATCTTTTAAAATAGGCCATGAGTCGGCAAAGAATTTAAAGTTGTATCGTACAACAAGAATCCATAGTTGTTGCTAGGGATGCGGAAAAACCGAGAAAAATCTCGGTCTCTCTCGTCTCGTCTCGAAAAGCCGAGACGAGACGAGAATTTGAAAAATGGAGTCGAGATCGAGACGAGAATTTTGATGTCGAGACGAGACGATACGAGATTTTTACTGCGAGATCTCGACCTTTTATTGATCATTAGATTTTAGTAAATTATTGTGCTTTTTGATTTGCAGGATTGACATTTAAGGTATTAAGTATAAATCAATCTATAATGTATATTTGATATTAAAAGAATTCCGAAGTGTTGTATATATATTTCTGCAAAGAATTTAAAATTTGGCAATCATCACCTAAGTATGGTTGACTTTTGGGGTATGTGAATAATTTAATATATTTATCACATATTATATAGATAGCATTATTAAATATTACAAAGTTTAGGCTATGAGTTTTGATAGAATAGTAAATATTACTAAAGCATATTTGAATTTCGCAGTTACTCTCCTGCATGATGCGGTTATTATAAATTTGAACCTTAATAAGACATTATGTGAATACATAGTTTTGTCATATGCATTACTTTTCACATTACAAGCTGGGCTGGCAGGTGCATTCAAATTTACTATAATTATTATAATTGTGCAAAAAATAAAAACACGAACCTATATTGTATTCGATAAATAACTATTTAAGAGCAAAATTTAGTTAGGATTGGAAGATAATTATTTGAAATATGAATTTGATTATAAAGATTTTTGTCACAAATTTAAATACGTGCACTTTAATTTAAAGTTTAAAACCTTATGTTCTTAATCCTATATAATGCTGCTTTTATTGTTGTCTTTATAACGTAGTAAAATATGTACAACTAGTTCACTTTGTGGTTTATAAAGCTATAGTGAACATGCAATATATACTATGGGCTATAATGGATGATGGTAATATCAATGGACTTAAACGTTGCCTTAAATATGTTATGGTCTACTTTGAAGCTTTAGCCAGGATTAATAACGGGTCATAATTTGCTCAATTGTGCAACTAAGTCAACTATAAGCGAACTTATAATTTTCTCAGTCTATTTAGAGTTGACAAACACAGTGAATTTGATACAAATGTTATAGTTTGCTAGAACGATAAAATTTAATTTTCTATACTTCAAATTTATTTTTAGTTTGCACTTTCCATAGAAATATTTTCTTTATGAATTATTTAATATCTTTATGTTGTCAATGGGATGTCGTGTCCCGCTAAATATTTAAGAAGTTTGTGTATTAAAGTTTTGAAAAAATATAAAAGTTTGCCATTTGGATTTTTTCAAAACTTATTTAATATTTTTAATAAAACAAGAAAGATTTTCATACCTTATATATTTTTTTTAAAAAGTCGAGACGAGACGAGAATTCTCGTCGAGGCGAGACCGAGATTTTTCTAGACCGAGACGAGATTTTAATAATTGTTCCCGAGACGAGACGAGATTTTATATTCGAGATCGAGACGAGACGAGATCGCAACACTAGTTGTTGCCTGAGTAAAAAGGCGGAAATTTTAGATTTCGGTGATCGTTTTCCGATTTTAAAATTTTTTGCCTGTTTACCGAGGAACCAGAGTCGAGGCAACAACAGGGATAAAAATACTGGATGCCAAAAGGGCAGATTACTTTAAAAATAGTTTTCAAAAAAAATCGGACAATTTAATTATTGAATTAAGCAAGAAGCGATCATGCAATTAAGCAAGAAGCGATCATGCTCGTCTCAATATCAAAATCGTCTCAAGTGTCCTTATGAGAATCTCGATCTCGTTTCGGGTTAAAAAAAACTTGGTTTCGTCTCGACGTGAATTCTTGACATGTCTCGCCTTTTGAAATATTTTTATATAAATTTTTCATCTTATATTTTCAATTTTATAGTGCAAATTAGAAAACGGATAAAAATTAAAATGGCAAACCAATTTTTTATTCAAAATCTTTGTCAACATTTTATCTTATCGCTCGTGCACTATTCTATTTTAAATTATCCCTAATATTTTAAATCGATTTTTATAACTATAACTTTAAATAAAATTTAATAATAAAAAACATGTTATTATTTCCCGTCCACTATTCTAAATTGTATAAATTATTAACCAATAAATATAAATAATAGTTTCTATAACATGGGCAGATTTTTAAAAAAAAACATTTAATTTATAGAGCTATCCTGTCTGCCACTGCATACAAAACATTTCGTAGTTTAAAATTTTAGACAGACTATGGGTTTACCTATATTTAACTTAATTTATTTCAACTAGCTGGGACCCTTAGTTAGCACCGATTAATGTTTTAAACAAACTAGAATAGTTCGCTTCTAAAAAAATATTGTTCAGAGCAACCACAAAGGTGCGTGTAGATACTTTTCATCATTATTCATAACACATGTTTAGTTGCACACAATACAAGTATCATTGTTCCTAAATACTATATTAACATAATTACATAACAATTATTTTTAAATTTATAAATAAACGAATTTATTATTGTGTAAAACCATAATATATGTCCCAAAATATTTATAGACACCATTATTAATTATCCTTAAAATATTTATTTGTTAATAAGGCTTAGGCTCATGTGTAATTTAGTGCTCTAAACATTTTAAAAATAATTGAACGCGTTCAACGTTCATGTTTTCAAAAAAAAGAACGCGTTCACGTTCGTTCAAATTTTTTGATAATTTTTTTTTTAAATTTAATTTTAATAAATGTCTTATATTTTTTAAAACAATATATTAGTTAGGATAAAAAATAATAGTTTTATTTCGATAATATAATTATGAATACAATATATAATATGATAGAGCGAATATAAAGATTTCTTATTTATAAAAAAAATTTCTTATTAATTTTTAATAATAATTGTTTTTCAAAATTTTTGTAGGATAAGCAGGAATGCTTGGCTGTTAATACAGCATTAGTTATACTAAAAACCCGCTCCACAGGGGCAGATGAGGGGATTGGAGTAATATACTTAATAAACAAATCTTAAAGCAGAAAATTTATAAAAAAACTTTTAATGTTTTGTCCTTCGCATCAAAAAATTGCGACAAGATATCATCGCAAAAAAACGATATCTCGGAATCGACAGTTCTTTCATTATCAATTAGGGATTTCATTTCCTTTTGTCAATAAAAATAAAAGTTTATTCTTTATAGGTTCATTTTCTGGAAGTTTAATCCAAGGCCATTGAAGCTTGAATATTGGAAGTATAATAGCTAAAAGAAGATATTGATCTTCATATATATTAAACTATAAATTAAAATACAATTAATAATATCAAATTAATACACTTTTATCTTATCTTTTGCACGTTATGGTATGTTAAAAGTATTTAGGAATAGGCAATAAGAAAAACAGCTGATTAAAAAATATAAGACTTTTTGTGGAGCAACATTATTTTTCAAATAAATAAAAAAAAAAATGGGTTTTTAAAATTGAGCGAACGTTAAATTCGAACGCGTTCATCAAGGAACGAGCTCACGTTCATAGTTCACCAATGAATTCTTTCAAAAAATTTGAACGCGTTAATTCACAACACTATATTTTTGCAAACTCGTAACATATACAAAAAATTTAATAGATTAGAATACACCTACAAACCCTATTATTATAATGTGAAAGATAATGTAAATGGCAAAACAAATGCATGTAATTTGTCGCTTTAGAATTTTAGAGTTGTGGCATTATGAGTTTAATCATATATCTTGGCAGACTTTATAATCAAATAATGTTTTTAAAAACAATATGAGATGCACTCGAAAAAGATCGTCCGGCAGGCATAGAAATCGCTTGGATGCTTAAAAAAACTTGAGACATTTTAGCCAAATTTAAATACTTTGTTTAATCAACGATTCAAAATGTCATGTCATCAGAGAGGATGGTGTAATTGTTGATAAATTTTAAGATGTTTTAGTATTATTTACTACTTTCTCAACTTATGTTTTATGTTAATATTAGATTGTTCAGGATAAAGATATATAATAAATATATTAAATAACCATTTAAAAATCCAAAGGGTCACTCATATTTTATTGAACAAGAAAATTACTAAAAATCAAGATTTACGCGGAGATAGATCTAGTTTTAATGAAACTTGTTTTTTTTTTGAAAATGGCCAAGATTAATGGAATTCTAATTATTTTATTTAAATTTAGCATCATATATATAAATCTCCATTAATTTAAACTAAATTTACTATATATGAATATGAAGGCCTATAAAAAAATTTTAAGCCGAGTCTCGAATATAAAATCTCGTCTCGGCTCG
Organism: Gordius sp. MW1; assembly: GCA_964036665.1. Lineage (NCBI taxonomy): Eukaryota > Metazoa > Nematomorpha > Gordioida > Gordea > Gordiidae > Gordius > Gordius sp. MW1. The sequence continues at coordinate 9,603,430 of OZ038526.1, forward strand.
AGGTCAAAGATCTCGTCTCGGTCTCGACCCAAATCTCATCTCGGGTTTTTGAGTGACCAAGATTTGGGTTCACAAGATACAAGTTTGTCGCCTTCACTTGATAATTTATAATTAACTTTTTTATTTTACTAATTGTTCTTTTTCATTAGCTTTATGTTTATACTAGATGAACCCGGCAAACGTTGTTTTGCCATTTACCCGGGTATATTAGCAAAATATATATCATCTTATAAATAGTTCAATAGATTAAGAATAAACTCGGGCCTTCGGCCCTCGTGGGAAGGGGGAGAAGGGAAGGGAAGAGGGGAAGGGAAGAGGGGAAGGGAAGGGGGGACGACTCATCTGTACTTCGTATAAATGTATCATATTTGCTATGCAATTTATGGGCGAGAAAAATGGGAAGGGGCGAGAATGCCTATAGGGGGGTATTAAATGCCTAATGATTAATTAATTATTTATACAAATTTTCCATTATAGGCAAAATGTAATAAAGGCAAAATGTAATATAGGCAAGGGTTAGGGTTAGATTTAGTGTTTGCATCTAGTTGCGTATTACATTAGTTTTTATGGCCTTTAGTGATTATGGGTCTAACAAACATTATATTATAAAACAACACAATGTTAAGAATTTGCAGAATTGTTGGGAAAAATTTTTTGTTGAATTTGAACAATTTTTAATTAAAAAAATCAAAAATTTGGCCAATGGTCACTTTTTCTCTATTGGTCAGTACCAACAGATACTCTATAAGTCAATGATAGCCAAAAAAACTGAAAAAAAAATTTTGATGCTCACTTTGGCCAATGGTCATTTTTTTCCATTGGTCAGCAGCCAGCACACGGTAAAAGTGGATATAAATTCATAAGAGTAAAAAATACGAAAAAAAAATTTTCGAATCACATTTTGGCCAATGGTCATTTTTTTCCATTGGTCAGCAGCCAAGACACGGTAAAAGTGGATATAAATTCCTAATAGTCAAAAAAAACGAAAAAAAAATTTTCGAATCACATTTTGGCCAATGGTCATTTTTTTCCATTGGTCAGCAGCCAAGACACGGTAAAAGTGGATATAAATTCCTAATAGTCAAAAAAAACGAAAAAAAAATTTTCGAATCACATTTTGGCCAATGGTCATTTTATTTCATTGGTCAGCAGCCAGCGGACGGCCAAAAAGTCATAATAGCAATGGTAGGAACAGGAACAATCATAATAGTAAAAAAAAAACAAAAAAATAAACTCGGATTCACATTTTGGCCAATGGTCATTTTTTTCATTGGTCAGCAGCCAACGGACGGCCAAAAAGTCTTATTATCAATGATAGTAACAAGAACAATCATAAGAGTCAAAAAAAACTCCGGGATTCTAACCCAAAAACTAGTTAAATTGCATAGCAATTAAAAGTAAACAACTTTTATTTATGTTTATTATATAACATTGGTCAGCAGCCAGCGGACGGCCAAAAAGTCATAATAGCAATGGTAGAAACAGGAACAATCATAATAGTCAAAAAAAAACGAAAAAAATAATTTCGATTCACATTTTGGCCAATGGTCATTTTTTTCATTGGTCAGCAGCCAGCGGACGGCCAAAAATTCTTATTATCAATGATAGTAACTAGCACAATCATAAGAGTCAAAAAAACTCCGGGATTCTAACCCCAAAACTAGTTAAATTGCATAGCAATTAAAAAGTAAACAACTTTTATTTATGTTTATTATATAACTAGTTAAATTGCATAGCATTAAAAGTAAACAACTTTTATCTATGTTTATTATATAACAAAAACTAGTTAAATTGCATAGCAATTAAAAGTAAACAACTTTTATTTATGTTTATTATATAACTAGTTAAATTGCATAGCAATTAAAAGTAAACAACTTTTATTTATGTTTATTATATAATAGATAATTTAACAAATCTTATATATAATATAACACACCGAGGGAGATAGAGATGAGGGGTGGGGCACCTCTTTCTCATGCATTAATTTAAAAAAAGCGATAACCTAATATACCCAATGCAAATAGATAGGGTAACGGACGGACGGACAACGGACGGACGGACACCAAAAAACGAGCCCATAAATTGCATAGCAATTAATATCAAATATAATTGGTAAGTGTTTATTATGCAAAATTTTTTAAACAAATAGTTAAAGAGGGTCCAAGGCCCAGGCCCACTTTAATTTATTTAGCCACGCAGGAGGGGACACGACCGTCCTATAATAATAATAATTGACGTAAAAAATAAGCAAAAAAATGACTTTGATTTAACATGGGCGTACGCAGGTTCTGAATTAGGGTGAGGCGGAATTAAAAAAAAAATTTCCTGACACCAAAAAAAATAGCGAGCAAAAAAAGGTCTCGACATCCAAAAATTGTCCTTGCCAAAAATTTTTCCTGAGAGCAAAAAAAAGGTCATCGACTATCCAAAATTTTGGCAGTGGCTAATTAGGAAAGGGCAGTGACTAAATGGGGGGGGGCAAAACATATTTTTTTTTTAATTTTTAAGGTTTTTTGTATTGAAAATTTTTTTATTTTAAATTAAGGGGGGCAGCCCCCCCCTGCGTACGCCCATGTAATTTAATGTTTTAAATAGTAAAAAGTTTCCATTTTCCGCAGCATATGACTACATTTATCACACTACCTACACGCATGCTGCACTTGCACACACATAGTTTCATTTAGATACGCAGTACGTCATGAGGTTGCGTTTGATTGACATTTTATTAAACGTATAAAACAAAATATCTCGAAAACTACTGGACCAATTGGCTCGAACAAATCTTAAAACATGCTCCGGAGTGTCAGGAATAAAGTGTGAAATTTTGAGCCAAATCGGTCTGGTAGTTTTCTAAAATTGGTGGCGGCATACACACAAACAAACATAGTTTCATTCTTATATATAAGATATTGGGGAAGAGCATATTATTACTTATTAATTGCTATGCAATTTATTTATGGTAAAGTTTGGCATAAGCCTTAAAGAAATGTGACTGAGTTTTAAATGTAATTTAAGTTTCTTCTACAAAATAAACGCATAGCATAACCATGACATAAAATACTTTGTAGAATCTAATATTTATATTCCTCTGGTTCATTCATATGGTAACGGGTCTTACCTGATTTAATATGAAAGAAAATTTTTATGCAGCAATAAAACATTTAAGCTTCATATACTATACGTCATATGACGTCATTATTAAGTGCTAAAACGTATAAAACAACGTATAAAACAAAAAAACGTGACCCCTCGAAAACTACTGGACCGATTTGGCTCGAACAAATCTTAAAACATGCTCCGGAGTATGGGGAATAAATTGTGAAATTTTGAGCCAAATCGGTCTGGTAGTTTTCCAAAATTGGTGGCGGCATAAACACAAACAAACACACACACATAGTTTCATTATTATATATAAGATTTGTGACATCGTCTTCGTACTTCTTCCTTAACCTTTAACTCGGTTATTCCACGATTTTAATTATGAAAGTAAAACTATTTTATTAAGTTAAAAATTCAAATTAAAAATATATCCTGTTATTAAAATGAAATTTAATGCCTCAAACCTATTTCTTACTCTATTAATTTAAGACAACTTGTCAACAAAGCCCAGATAAAGTATTTATTTTGATGCTAATTCTTTAGATATATATATTTTCAATTTAAACCAATGTTGTTAAATGTAATTGGGAATTTAGATATCCTAATTAGGTCAATGCCCAGAAATCTATAATTTGCCGTAAAAAACAAAGGAATGCATTAATAACCTAAAAGGGCATTATGTCTTTTATCTAGGTTATAAAATACGCAGCAAAGTTTCCCGTCATAAAATCAGGGAGCTGCAACTTTATTTCCAACAAAACAACGTTTAGGTTTTAATTAACATATTCCATCAATGATATTTATTGACTATTTAGCGCTGATATCACAAAAACCAATCGTGAGGCCTTTGAAGTATAAGTGTGCTAATCGAGAATAAGGTTAACATAGACTAACGATATTCTCATAAATGTAAATATGATATAATACATAAAATTGTAAAAAGTTGAAGAAAATTTGATCGTATATTATTACATAAATTACAAACATTCAAGTGGCTGCCTCCATTCCGAGAGGCATCTAACTAGTCTAACTCCCACACATCAAGGCTTCTTGGTCACAATCAAAACTGCTTTAGGAACAAGGTCTAATAAATTGATTTACAATTAATACACATAAATTGCAAGTAATATTATAAAAGGCATTCTAAATTATTTGATACACAACCTAATTCAGTCAAGGGCTTTTCCATGTCGTCGTCAGAAAAGACTTTTTTAGGAAAGGAAGTCATAAGGTTGAAGGGTTCAGTCGGGCTAACCCCGTCGCTTCGGTTTATGGTGACATATAACCTGACAGCCGCCAGTGTTTCTTTGGCGCCAAACGTTTTCTTGAGTACTTTTCCATTGTTCAACCGGATCTGTACCCCAGAAATGTTAAGGTATAGATCAATCAATAAATATCATTAATATAGTTATGTAATACCAATCCTTTGAATAATATAGAATTTGTGTTAAATAATGGTAATGTTGGATTGATAAAATGAGAGGGTGGAAATGGGTTTAGATATTTCGGTCGTCCAGCAACCATTGTCGATAATTGAAAAAAAAAATTACAAGTGAAGTGAATTACAATTAAGGAGGTAAATTATAAATGAACGAATGACGAGGTAAAATTAAAAAGAGGAGGTAAATTACAAATGAAGGCATATATAAGGTGCCAACAAGATTTAATTTATAAACAAAAGGTGATAAAAACCAGTTGAAACAGGAAGGTGAATAATAGCGAGCCATGGTTGGAACAAGAGAGTTAACACGTATTGAAATAGTGGGGTAAACAACTTTAAGATAAAGGATAAGGTAAAATATAAAAGGGGATTATAAAAATGAAGCAATAGCAATTATACGAATAGTATTAACATGGAAATTACAAAATAAGGCATAAGTAGTAAACGAGGTGTTTAAGAAACAATAGGGGAAAGAAAAAAGGCAATAGGGTGTGTATAATGGTAACAGGTAATTATAGAGGTAGGTGTGGGTGTATGTGCTTGTAATTTCTAAATTGTCCTGGTTGGTCATTGATTTGGGGCTTCTTAAAGTTGTTTACCCCACTATTTCAATAAGTGTTAACTCCCTTGTTCCAACCAGTGCTCGCTATTATTTACCCTCCCGTTTCAACTGGTTTTTATTACCTTTTGTTTATAAATTAAATCTTGTTGACACCTTATATATACCTTCATTTGCAATTTACCTCCTCTTTTTAATTTTACCTCGTCATTCGTTCATTTATAATTTATCTCCTTATTTGTAATTCACCTCACTTGAAATTTTTATTTTTTTTTAATTATCGACAATGGTTGCTGGACGACCGAAATACCCATTTCCACCCTCTCATTTTATCAATCCAACATTACCATTATTTAACACAAATTCTATATTATTCAAAGAATTGGTATTACATAACTATACTCATTTTATCAACCCTAGCAACATATATGTGCGAAAATCTAGGCAAACTTTTAGTTTACCAATTATCCTCAATTAATAATGCTTCAATAATAGAAATTTTGTAAAATACATTCAAGAGCCTCAAATTGACACCCTAAAAGTTGACTAAGTTATAATTTTAAAAAGCTTGTTTATACACATGATTAAAATATTAAAATAATATTTTTTACTTAAACTCATATTGTAAGTTCTAGACGCATATGTTTGTAACTATACAAATTTAAATCATTAAAGTTCATATAAATTTAATAAAAAAGCGTGAAGCAATCTACTAAGCTTAAATGAGTTTGGCGTCATAATTTTTGCGAGCTCTTTTGTCGTCAAACATATACTTACTTTATTCATCGGCTCATGAACAACCCAAACATATTGATAATTTGTACAATAAAAAATAATGGTATTTAGATGCTACCAAACTTAGTATTGTAAATCGTTCAAACACAAAATTTATAACTAAAATTGGAAAATTTTAACAAGGTCCACATATTTGTTGCTAAAATATATAATTAATTCTATACTTGCAAATCGCAATATTCATAGTCGGTGACCGGTTGCTCTATTTTAACGGGCGTAGGGAATGGTATTTCGGCATGATCACCATTTTGATCCCCGTTACTACCCTGCGTATCCGACCCAGGATAGTTGAACTAATACACGTGGTTAAATTTTAAAGTAAGAATGAATCAACAAATAAACTAAGTTTTTATTTAATGCTGAGTTACTTTAACCGATAGAAGAATTTAAAAAATATTAAAATGTAGTTTATATTAATAAAAACCTCTTTATAAATTAAGAGATAAAGTCCACGATGTGACAATTAAATAAGCACGTAATATTACTGATTATGCGGTAAAACCCCTTAGGACTGACATAGGGGGACTATTTCCAAAATATTAAGTAATAATATTAAGTCAACACTTTGTACAAAATTGAATTTACATCAATCAATAAAGGGAGGCCACGAAGCCCGAGTCATGCCGTTAGGCTAACTCTTGAAGCTATACAATTAAATTTCTGCGGTCAAATTAGACATTGCCAATGATTTTATTTATGTCACTACAATTATGAGGCAACAATTAAGCATCCTTTTTAATATTTGGTGATTTTATTCGTCTGAGGACATTTAACAAAGTGATCACTCGGTCCGCAAATATTATGTTCAGCGGTTCACAAATTAGTGCAAAAAATCTCGCATCAATGCGACCTAACTTTAAATAGGCGGCATTTGGACGACGCCACCCTTTGTAATCATTCTACCAAAGTTTTTAAAGCTAAACTATAAAAAAATACGAACCAATTTAAATTAAACCTAAATAAGTCCAAGTGCAAATATATCAGCCTACCAACTACTTATGATACCCCTACCTTGCTGCCTTTTTTTCTACAAAAAAAAAACTATGTGCCACCTGGGAACGCCTTTAAAAAATTGGACTGGCAAATTATTAATTGTAAATTCAAAGATGCCTTTATGGTGTACATCATTACATCACGCTTTATGCATAATAAGCAATTATTTTAATATATCTATCAGCAGTGTTATATTAGATTTTACTAACAAAGTATTTAAGCTATTTAAATATCAAATTGAATGTCTCTATTAACAAAAGCGGGTAGTAGGATATCACTAGTGTCCTATATCTCATCTTCTAGATATACACATCATGATATTATCTTTAAATTGTCATGATAAAGAATGATCGGGCATTACCCATAGCTTTAACTACTTGAAAATTTATTACTAATCCCAAAATTAACGTCCGTTTATAAACACCTTCAAGCAGCGATGCCATTTTTAATGGCTCAAGTGAGAAATGTTTACAAACTCTATCTAATTAGCTATCCGGTAAATGCCAGATAATTCCAAACTTTCCTTCCATCGTTCTTAGGCTAGTTGGCAATTATTTAAAGACATTATAAAGTCATAATGGCAATTTAAGCCTGGATTTACAGGAAAAGAATCCCTTACCCTGTCTAGCAAACAAAATCAAATGTGTCAGACACAACAAGGCTCGTGCTTTACTCAAAGCGCGCTAGGGGGAAAATCTATATTTAAAAATCAGACCCTTCTTTTGAGAAGTCTATACTCCCGGATGGATCCTCGTTATCCCTAAAGCAATTGCCTGCACCTCAAGTGAAGCTAACATGTGTTTTCGCTTTCTCTTTCTCTAACAATATCAGTTGCTTTGCAATTTATGGGCTCATTTTCCATTTACCGAATGTCTTGTCACGCTTTTCGTCGTGTTTACCACTGAAACCGCTTGCAATTCGAATAAGCCATCCTGTACGATGCCCTGTGCTCCCCTTTACAATTTTATCTAGTTATTGGAAAATACAACGAAAACCAGGTCCTGTTACGCTCTAGTAATTTTATCCCTTTAATTCTTTCGTGTTCTGGTACCTTTGGTAAATAGGCTTTAGCATTTTATATGGAATTATGATGACGTTCTTCGCCAAACAATTTCGGTTCTCCTTTTTTAAACAAGGACTTGTCTTTCTTATTGCTAAGTGACCATTTTCGGGACCATCTCCATAATTTTATACTTATAGTTTTGAATATTTTATGCATTTTTCTTCTATTATTGTCATATTTCCGGGATGCTTAACCAATGAACTTTTTATATAAAAAAATGAAACCTCGTCCCAACTTCAAGCCAAAGCTAGAATGAAAAGGTTGAAATAAATCCAGTTTTAAAGGATTATAACTTAATAACATAACAAGGGTATAGAATATTAGGATGTAATGCAAAAATGTAGTTAAAAAAATTATGTCTCCATGGTGCTACTTTTAACATTTCCAAATTAAAACTTTCGTTTAAAATTAGTAGAGAAAATATTAAGCATTAGATGCCTAAAATTGAGCTTTAATACGAAGAAAAAAGAAGATTTACTACCTTTTTCATTCGTTCCATTCTGTCTCGCTCGATGAGATCCTTGATGCGTTGCCTGCCGTAAAACAATGCTATATATATACAATAATTAATTCGCAAAAGCTTAATTTTATAATCAAACCGTGCGTTAATGAACTATAAACAACATAATTTTTAAATACATCGATATATGAAAAATAACTATAAAACGTTAAAAAATATTCAATGCGCTAAATCTTGAAACGAGTAAAAAGGTAATATGTATCAAAAAAAATTAATGTGTAAAATACAAACTTGGCCATACGATCCTCCATCTTTTCCCGTTTTCTTTCCTCCGCCAATTTCGCCATCTCCTGATCTCTAATCCTATCAAAGACGTCATAGCAAACACTCGTCAATAATTTATGATTGTAAATCAATTCATTGAATTCACATTTTTTAAACCAAATATATTTGTAGAAGAGCAAATTTGTAATCAATAAAGTGCAAGACCCTTATTCAAAGGAGTACAGAGGTATTAAGCTCCACTCCTTAAAGCCTATGGAAAAGATCTTAATAACAGGGCTGAAAAACGAGGTGGATATATTGGCTAACCAATTCGGATTTGTGGCCGGCAAATCCACAATCGACCCAATCATCGCACCAAGACAAATGATGGATAACTATGGTAAAAGAGAAGAGACCAACATATGGTCTTTATCGAATCGGAGAAAGCTTATGACACGGTCCTCGCGATTTATAGTGGTGCTTGAGAAAACAATATATTCCTGAGGCATGTGTACGGATTTGAAAAATATATATGAAGGCTTAAATTCGTGCGTTATGGACGACAGTTGGAAACTAAAATCTTTTAGGGTCCAAATTGGATTACGTCCCTTTTTATTTAATATAATGGACACGATATCGAGAGACATTCAAAAGCCATCGTCATGGTGTATGCTATATGCCGATGATATAGTACTCTGCGAAGAGTGAAAGGAAAAATTATCAGAAGAAGCCGAAAATGGTCAAAGCGCTTGGAGAAGGTTTAAAAGTCAACGATCGAAAACAGTATACATGGACATAAACGTTACAGGCAACCCATATATACCTCGGTTCAATGTTACATCAAGAGGGAGGTTGCGCCAGAAGTCAATGCCCGAGTGTGGCTTAAATTACGAAGTATCCGGTTTAGAATGGAGCAAAGCTTACAAATCTATCGTAAGACCGGTTACTCTATGGATGTGAAACATGGGCATTAAACACCACGGAAGAAAAGATATTAAAAGCCAAGGAGATGAGAAGGATACATTAGAGCTTACGGCATACTAAGCTCGACGACAAATGACTTTTTAATGATAAAAATGGGAATCAATGGCGGACTTGACTAATGAAAATCGGCTAAGGTGGTATGATATAAATCGAGAAGTACTGGACATAGAGGCACCGGGGAGGAAGACGACCTTGTATCACGTGGAAAGGGATGAAAACTAAGAAGATTGATCAAGACATGGCACTTAATCAAGATGGAAGAAACTCATCAAAACAAACCCCACGGCTATGGGACCAAATACATGATAAAGAAGAAGATTAACACTATGCCTAACTTAATAATTTCTATTTGTTAGCAACAAATGTTTTAGACCCTAAAAATTAATTGTTAATTTTATTGAAAGAAATGATTTTATGCGTATTTATAAGTGATCATACTGTTCCCTCAAGCTCATGTATTCCTTCCCCTGCTTCCTCCTCTCCTGTTCCTTCTTGAAGGCCTCGTCTTCCTCTTGTTGCGCCTTTTCTTCCCTTCGTTTAGCTATGGTACTTTGCAACCTGGAACCACCAAAACATCAAATTTAATATTTTACCCAGGATTGAGTAGAATTTTTTAAACTCGGGCCTTCGGCCCTCGTGGGAAGGGGGAGAAGGGAAGGGAAGAGGGGAAGGGAAGGGGGGACGACTCATCTGTACTTCGTATAAATGTATCATATTTGCTATGCAATTTATGGGCGAGAAAGGAAGGGGCGAGAATGCCTATAGGGGGGTATTAAATGCCTAATGATTAATAAATTATTTATACAAATTTTCCATTATAGGCAAAATGTAATAAAGGCAAAATGTAATATAGGCAAGGGTTAGGGTTAGATTTAGTTTTGCATCTAGTTGCGTATTACATTAGTTTTTATGGCCTTTAGTAATTATGGGTCTAACAAACATTATATTATAAAACAACAGAATGTTAAGAATTTGCAGAATTGTTGGGAGAAATTTTTTATTGAATTTGAACAATTTTTAATTAAAAAAATCAAAAATTTGGCCAATGGTCACTTTTTCTCCATTGGTCAGTACCAACAGATACTCTATAAGTCAATGATAGCCAAAGAAACGGGAAAAAATATTTTGATGCTCACTTTGGCCAATGGTCATTTTTTTCCATTGGTCAGCAGCCAGCACACGGTAAAAGTGGATATAAATTCATAAGAGTAAAAAAAACGAAAAAAAAAATTTCGAATCACATTTTGGCCAATGGTCATTTTTTTCCATTGGTCAGCAGTCAGGACACGATAAAAGTGGATATAAATTCATAATAGTCAAAAAAAAACGAAAAAAAAATTTTCGAATCACATTTTGGCCAAAGGTCATTTTATTCCATTGGTCAGCAGCCAGCGGACGGCCAAAAAGTCATAATAGCAATGGTAGGAACAGGAACAATCATAAAAGTCAAAAAAAAAGAAAAAAATAATTTCGATTCACATTTTGGCCAATGGTCATTTTTTCCATCGGTCAGGAGCCAGCGGACGGCCAAAAAGTCATAATAGCAATGGTAGTAACAGGAACAATCATAATAGTCAAAAAAAACGAAAAAATAAACTCGGATTCACATTTTGGCCAATGGTCATTTTTTTCATTGGTCAGCAGCCAGCGGACGGCCAAAAATTCTTATTATTAATTGCTATGCAATTTATGGGCTCGTTTTTTGGTGTCCGTCCGTTGTGCGTTACCCTCCCTTTCTATTTGCATTGGGTATATTAGGTTATCGCTTTTTTAAATTAATGCATGAGAAAGAGGTGCCCCACCCCTCATCTCTATCTCCCTCGCTGTGTTATTTTTTAAATTAATGCATAAGAGGTGCCCCACCCCTCATCTCTATCTCCCTCGGTGTGTTATATATAAGATTTGTTAAATTATCTATTATATAATAAACATAAATAAAAGTTGTTTACTTTTAATTGCTATGCAATTTAACTAGTTATATAATAAACATAAATAAAAGTTGTTTACTTTTAATTGCTATGCAATTTAACTAGTTTTTGTTATATAATAAACATAGATAAAAGTTGTTTACTTTTAATGCTATGCAATTTAACTAGTTATATAATAAACATAAATAAAAGTTGTTTACTTTTTAATTGCTATGCAATTTAACTAGTTTTGGGGTTAGAATCCCGGAGTTTTTTTGACTCTTATGATTGTTCTTGTTACTATCATTGATAATAAGAATTTTTGGCCGTCCGCTGGCTGCTGACCAATGAAAAAAATGACCATTGGCCAAAATGTGAATCGAAAATATTTTTTTCGTTTTTTTTTGACTATTATGATTGTTCCTGTTTCTACCATTGCTATTATGACTTTTTGGCCGTCCGCTGGCTGCTGACCAATGTTATATAATATACATAAATAAAAGTTGTTTACTTTTAATTGCTATGCAATTTAACTAGTTTTTGGGTTAGAATCCCGGAGTTTTTTTTGACTCTTATGATTGTTCTTGTTACTATCATTGATAATAAGACTTTTTGGCCGTCCGTTGGCTGCTGACCAATGAAAAAAATGACCATTGGCCAAAATGTGAATCCGAGTTTATTTTTTCGTTTTTTTTGACTATTATGATTGTTCCTGTTACTACCATTGCTATTATGACTTTTTGGCCGACCGCTGGCTCCTGACCAATGGAAAAAATGACCATTGGCCAAAATGTGAATCAAAATTATTTTTTTCGTTTTTTTTTACTATTATGATTGTTCCTGTTCCTACCATTGCTATTATGACTTTTTGGCCGTCCGCTGGCTGCTGACCAATGGAATAAAATGACCATTGGCCAAAATATGATTCGAAAACTTTTTTTTCGTTTTTTTTGACTATTATGAATTTATATCCTCTTTTACCGTGTCCTGGCTGCTGACCAATGGAAAAAAATGACCATTGGCCAAAATGTGATTCGAAAATTTTTTTTTCGTTTTTTTTACTCTTATGAATTTATATCCACTTTTACCGTGTGCTGGCTGCTGGTTAATGGAAAAAATAGACCATTGGCCAAAGTGAGCATCAAAATTTTTTTCCCGTTTTTTTGGCTATCATTGACTTATAGAGTATCTGTTGATACTGACCAATAGAGAAAAAGTGACCATTGCCAAATTTTTCATTTTTTTAATTAAAAATTGTTCAAATTCAACAAAAAATTTCTCCCAACAATTCTACAAATTCTTAACATTGTGTTGTTTTATAATATAATGTTTGTTAGACCCATAATCACTAAAGGCCATAAAAACTAATGTAATACGCAACTAGATGCAAACACTAAATCTAACCCTAACCCTTGCCTATATTACATTTTGCCTATAATGGAAAATTTGTATAAATAATTAATTAATCATTAAACATTTAATACCCCCCTATAGGCATTCTCGCCCCTTCCCACCTTTCTCGCCCATAAATTGCATAGCAAATATGATACATTTATACGAAGTACAGATGAGTCGTCCCCCCTTCCCTTCTCCCCCTTCCCACGAGGGCCGAAGGCCCGAGTCAATGATAGTAACAAGAACAATCATAAGAGTCAAAAAAATTCCGGGATTCTAACCCCAAAACTAGTTAAATTGCATAGCAATTAAAAAGTAAACAACTTTTATTTATGTTTATTATATAACTAGTTAAATTGCATAGCATTAAAAGTAAACAACTTTTATCTATATTTTATATATAACAAAAACTAGTTAAATTGCATAGCAATTAAAAGTAAACAACTTTTATTTATGTTTATTATATAACTAGTTAAATTGCATAGCAATTAAAAGTAAACAACTTTTATTTATGTTTATAATATAATAGATAATTTAACAAATCTTATATATAACACACCGAGGGAGATAGAGATGAGGAGTGGGGCACCTCTTATGCATTAATTTAAAAAATAACACAGCGAGGGAGATAGAGATGAGGGGTGGGGCACCTCTTTCTCATGCATTAATTTAAAAAAGCGATAACCTAATATACCCAATGCAAATAGATAGGGAGGGTAACGGACAACGGACGGACACCAAAAAACGAGCCCATAAATTGCATAGCAATTAAAACAGTGGCGTAGGGAAGGGGTGAAGGGTTTTAACATGCATTGACATAATTTTTTTAAAAATTTTTACCAAATTTTATGGAAAAACTTAATGATATTAATAGGACTATTGTTAGTAGAGCATTGATAGTTATTTATTACCTTAATTTATTTGAGAGTTAATTTTAGATGAAATCTACCGATTCAAAGACTATTTTAAATCTTCCGTCCCTAGTGCAAGTTTTAAAATGCAAATAAATTAAATTTATTCTCTTAAAAATCTAAAAATAGAAGAGGAAGATGGTAGCACAAGCCAAGTTTTAGTAATAAAGAACATTAATGATTTAACTATTGTCTTTGGCATGCTTTTAGAAATTGCCTGCTTCATTTTTATACACTTTAAAACCTCTTTGATTTAAAAAATGAATGTGCTGATTCTTCAATTGAAATTGATGAAAAATTCAACTAAGAATTAATGATTCTCATGGTTTAGTAAATTAATTTCTAAAGTCTACTTATAGATATCATGACATAGCCAACTTTATTAAAGCAAATGGTTTGGCATCGGCAAGGTCTTAAGATCCGCCCTGCAAATGGCCTATAAAGGTGCAGGGCATGGATGGGCTTTTAGGTCAAAAAGACGGACTTGGTAGGGCTTTAAGGTAGGGGCCGGGGCTAGGTACAAGTAAGCCCGACTCCAGCCGGCAAAATATGTTCAATAACGCTTTTATTCTTGTAATATAACATATACGAAATGGTGTTTTTTATGATGTATATCAAATTCTATTATTATTTAATTTTTACGATATTGATTTAAAACTTGTGAGTTCTAATTCTTAAATATGTGGATTAAATCCCAATATTTTTAAATTTAATAATAAAGTTGATAATTAACAAAACTAGTAAATTTTTGTTAAAAAAAAAATTAACCTTGCATAGAGTTTCCAATTATATTTGACATAGTGGTTATTATGCGGCTAGTGAAAATTGAACTGTGGGTCGCTTTTTGGAAGAAATAAAAGCCCGCTTGAGGCTGATTATTTTTTAACATAATACTTATTGAACATTTTTAACTTTAATACTAAACAAAAATTTGCGTTAAAATTGCAGAAAAATATTAAGAATAAAAAAATTCTTTAAAAAGAATCAGGTTGGGCCTGGGCCCGTGTTTTGCAAAAAATTGGCGAGCCGGGCCCGGGATAATCCAATTTTAGCGGGTCCGAGCCGGGACCGAGTCATAAATTTTTCGTACATCTCTAATTTGTAGGGAAACAAATTACAGTTACCTTGGAAGAAATTTGGTTGTAATACGCACAAGGTGAAAATAGAAAGAATACACACACAGAATTAACTTTCATTTGAATGCTATCGTTATCTGTTGCTATATAAACTCGCCATTTATAGGTTCACTAATTTGTTGCTTTTTCCTCCTTAATAAATTATATTCCAACCCCTTCCACTAAAGTTTAAACAATGGCCCAAGTGGGCATATACAGAAAATTTGAAAGGAGCTCTTGCAAGTTGCGTCTAAGACTACAGACGGAATCGGGTCACAAAAGTTATTTAACCGTTAATACTTTTTCTAAGTACAAATATAATAGTGAAGATAAATGCACTTTTTATCAAAATCCCGTAGATATTGAAAGTATATAATTTTAATTAAATATGGTTTATTAGAAATGTTTTGACGCCAAATCACCCCTCCCCCTTAGGCAATCCTGCTTACGTCACTGATATACAAACTTAATAAACTTTTATTTAATAGTTCAAAAAAATTTAAACCCCCCCCCCCCATTTAGGGAATCCTGCCTACGCCAGTGATAATAGTGTTAGGGGTTAATGGTTGTTTTTAGGTAATCAAAAAGTTCCCCAGTGACCATAGTACTGCAATTTAGGTTTCGATATAGCATAATGAGTTTTGGCGCTAGCGAAAAGGGTTTCAAAATTCGAGATGACGCTTGGCTGAATGACTTACTCCAAAAGTTTGGCCTTTCTCTCCTCCTCCGTGAGCGGCTTGAGGTCTTCTTGGCTCTCTTCGAAGTCGGTGTGACCGGTTTTGGCTGTGTGCAGCGTAGCCAAATCACTGGTCTTGAGCAACTTTTGGCACCTAAACGAGATACCAATGACTTTAAAATTAAAAATAAGTGTTGCAAAAGATCAGTAGTTGTAAACAACAGAATATCATTTGAACGTAGAGAAATTTATGATTCGCTCATTTATATTTAAAAACAAGACTACACAATGTTTAATATGTTAATGAGAAAACTTATGACAAAAATGTTTGAGCACAAATTCGAAGCACGACACTCTTCAATTCACTAATATAAAATCTAAGGATTGTCATACATGGGGGCAAGAGCATATTTAGCCATAATCGCTCCCTCCCGAAATTTGTGATTGTGCATTGCACAAAACTCCGAACCGAAATAATTGAGATCAAAGTTTGAAATGCTATATAATCATCTGACTTGAAAGTTCGATAATGTAAACTAACGCCATCTGCAATATTTTAGCACTTTTTATTTCTTTATAAAAATGGACTTTTTTAATTTCAGATAGGGCAAAGTTCTAAGTATTTTACTTTTCATTAACCTACTTTGCTCTATCTGCCTTTTAGCCAGTTTTAAGGGTTTTAACATTCGATTCATGACACTAAAATAATAAAATAAATATGAGATTATTAAACTAGTTCTTTATTGTAATGACTATATTACTCTAACTTAATTTTAATTTATAATATATTTTTTTTTGGTAAATTGAGGTTGTGTACCCTTTTAAATTAAACTATGATACTATAAAATATCTTTTTAAGGGGATAAACATACATAATTTAATTCATAAAACAAACATATGATTTATATACTTTACAGATTAAATAATAATTGAGGTAAATTTGTATGAATCATACTATTTACAAAAACTATTGTTATTACAATTTACTAATTATAAAGTAAATACAAAATTATGTCAAACAGAAATATTGTACAATAATTTCTATTTATTTTTTAAACTAGTCCTCTGTCTCTTGACAAATTTAAACTTAACTATTCTTTTTTAAAAATTCAATTTTACTTTTCCTATCTCTCGCAAAAGTTTTCTTTTTTTGCCATAACAATAACTGAGCGATAATGTACAAACCCTAAAATTATTATTAGTACTTCATTGTATTTACAAAATGAGCCCATGGGCGTAGCCGGGGGGGGGGCAGGGAAAGGCGGCTTACCCCCTTAAAATCCAAAAATTTGTTGAAATTTATTAAAATCATGGCTAAGATATTAAAAATGATCATTTTGCCCCTCCCTAAGTCATAACCCCCCTCTGATGCCAATGCTGGCTAAGCCCATGATTGAGCCTATTGGATTTTGTCTAAGTGCAACAAAAAAATTTGATTTATCATCACTTTCAAAACTTATGGTATTTACTACTTTTTTGAATTACAAATTCATATATTTTTATTAATTTTACTTGTCTTCATCCTAAATAGTTTTTATTTTATCATTATTTGACATACCACAGTTATGAAGTAATTGTAGGGACATTATGCGAATTATAAAGGCAGACGTTTATTCACGAGATTAAATGAGCGCTTGGTTAATTGTAGGTAAAGACAATTCTAAAAAGAATTGAAATGCGAATAGAGCAAAATAAGAACTTCAATATCTAATTCACCCTCATTTTTGAAGCTTAGGATAAAAAATATATAAATCAACCGAATAGCACTTTTAATTTAAAATTTTCAAAAATTGCAGATAGAGCACTCCGATCCTCAGATATCCTTCTAAAAGGTACTACAACTGTTAAGCAGTCAGCAGCGTGCTTATATTTTTCTAATTTTCGGCTTGCAATAAATATCAATTTTCGACATAAAATGAATATTAAATTTTTTGTTGATATAATTTATTTACAAAATTTATTCATAAGGTAGTTATAAAAGTAATATTCAATCTTTAAAAGTTAGATGGAAACAAAGGTAGTTTGCGGTGCATCAGCAAAGACCTATAGGATGCCAGGGGGAGGTTAATAATTATATTTGTGCTCTTAGAGAGGGAGTGGTATATTTTTTATTGATTTATCAAACACGAGTCGAGTAACTTTTGTTATATAGCCCATAAACTCCACGGGTAGTGCGCATTTTATCGTTGACAAAAACAGGTATCATGTGAGTGGTGTTATTTATTATTTGGACACTGGGCGCTCCCGGTTCAAAAGCTTTTTTATCTTCATTAATGGCGTACTCTCCATTTATTACGAACTGAAAATAAAAAATGTAGGCATCATATGCTTCCCATCATTAATCCTTCAAAATAGTATTGGAAAATGGCACGGCTAATCTAGGGTCTGATTATTCTACCATTCTATTGTCAAACTTTTATATGGACACGATACGAAAAAATTAGCTTTAGCGTGTCAAGTCGAGTTCCCCAACTTTAATCAAAATTGTGCACATAGGTTAGGACACTAGAAACAGCTGTTTTAATAAGTGACCCTGACAAAATGTTAGGTACGTGCGAAAACGATAGGGCAAAATAAAACAATCATGAATTGGTAGGAGATTAAATTAGTGTAGTTAAAATTTAACCGATACCGATAATTATTAAAACTTGTATCACTTGTTCTAGCTTTTAAAGTAATGTTAATAATTACAAATTTTTAAAGGATTTACTAATTTCAAACTTAAACTCCTAAAAAATGTTCGAAAATTAGGTGGAAAAGTATTACCAAAATAGATCATGAATGGAGAAAAGGTGACACCAAATTAGACAATTAGTGACAGTTAAAGAGAATCTCAATTAACACGTAACAAAGAAAAGTTTTTAATCAATATTTTCCTTTCCTTATTCTTTTATCCCAAATTGCCATTTGAGTCAGTAAATTTAAGTTATTTAATCTGAGCCAAACCTTCTAATTTTCACCCTATTAAAGGCAGGATATCTAGGACCACTCTTACCCTTCACTCTTTTTTAATACACTTTGCTTTAATTAAAATCCCTTTCTTATTATTTTCTGTCCTTAATGATGGGCCCCAATTGTCTGAAATTCTTAATTCATCAATCCAATTACTCTAATAATTTTAAAAACAATGTTTTTGATGCAGATTGGCATTAATAAATATTGTAATCATATAATTTGTTACTATTATTGAAGCTTAATGATCAATCAACTAACCCATAATTATAAAAAGTTACCAACTATGGGTAAAATCATTAGCCATGTTTGGCCTTTTATAGCCAAATATTATGTTTCTTTTAGCCATATAAAAAAAGAAAATGGGTGTCATAATATGAAAGAAAGGTTTAAATAAAGGTAATAAATTTGTTAATTCAAAAGTTTAATTAAGACATTTTCAAATAATTATAATAACAACAAAACCCTATTTTACCCTATAGTGACAATTATAACATATAGAGTACACCAATTAAACTTCCTCATAATATAAGTTTAGATCAGGATGTAATGCAAATTTTGGAAAATGCCTAAAAGCCAAAAAACTCTCAAACGTGAGATTTTACAAGGCTCTTTTTAGATTTGTGTAGTTTTATAATGCTAAGTGGGTTGGAAAGAAATATTTAAGTTTAGTTTCAGTTATTTCTTGTTAATAGTATTTACGAAATGGGATACTAGAATAAAATGGTCTATATATCATTCAATTAGTGTGTATGAATTTATCAGCATATGTGTGAGATTAAGTTAGAGAAGGCAATTTAATGTCTAACAACTCATTATTTTCACCACCTAAAATTCTGATGATTTTATGGCCTTAAATCAAACTTACGTATTACACTTGAGGACTTGGACACTAATTAATAATGAATCTTCAGCTTCATCTTTAGATTGTTTATCTTTTTCTCCATCCAAGCTAAGTTTTGGGTTAATTGGTGTATGGCTAGGACCATCATTGACTTTTTCTATTGGAATTGGTAGTGTTTCATATACTTCATTGTTTTCCATCCTTAATAAGTTAAAAGCGTGATCTAGGTGAAAAATCATACCAGTTTATAAGTTCTTCGATTTCTGTGCTTCCTGTCGTAGCCAATGCTTGAACTCTAATTAATATAACCAGATATCAATTAATTTCCTGTATAAGTAAAAATATCTAAGTGTTCCCAATCAAAAATAAGTTTTCTTGAATGATTTATAAAAATCAGTTCGACCAAAATGCATAATAATGTTTGCTAATTACATTTTTTCCAAAGGAAAGCCCATTTCAAGCAATAGATCTTTAGAAGACGTATCATCACACATTTTTAAAATAAATTTTTTTAAAATAAATTTTAAATTATAAGCACCAGCTGGGTTTGAGGATTAACAATAAATTTTGGTTCGAAAGTACAATTTTTAGACTTAGAGTATTGCAGAAATTATTAAAAATTTTATAATTAATCTTCAAGAATCTGTACCTATATTATGACGCCTCATATATAAAGATCTAGTTAAGTTTAAGCCTTATGGAGATGCTTGCTTATATAAACAAAATTTAAATTTTTGCTTTTTTTTGGATTGTTAAAATAATTCTTTCTCCAATTCTTAAAATGTATAATGCGTATGGTATTTCCAATAAAATTCAACTCAAATCAACTAGAAAATTACTTTCATAAATTAAATATAGAGTATTAACAGTGGCGTTGCTAAAGTTTCACTATTGCGGCGACCGAGCATTAATTTTAATCAAGATGAGGGGATAAACGGTGGCTGATTCAGATACCCATTTCTTAAACGAAATGGTCAACTGCTCCTGTATTTTTTCCCCTTTATACCTGAAAAAACCCCAAATTAGCACTCCCGTATTTTAGACTTTGGTTTTCCTTGTCACCTTCGACTTACACCTTAATCAACGCCAAGATTTATCTTCAACATAATTTCTTTATGAGAATTCATATTCAGTCAAAATCATATACGTGATAATCGGATAAATGATAATGTTTAATTGATAAGTGGCCGAGACGTTTTTGGAACTTAAAATTAACGTTAAATTAGCTTAAAAATTGTAATTTGGATAAATGTAAATTATCAAATAAGTGGTAGAAATTAAGGTAAAATATATAATTTTCATGTGCATATTTTAGTGCTTAAGTGATAATACCTATTACTGTGCTTATTATAAAATATAAGTTTTACTTAATTTAATTAAAATGAACAGGAAACCCCCTTTATTGTGATAAATTAAAAATAATAAATTGTAAGGAAAAGAAAATTAACGAAAGAAATGAAGTTAGCATTGCAGGTTAATTGCAGACCAGTATATCTAATACCTTATATCTTAAAAAAAAAAATCTCTATAATTCACTTATTATTTTATATATTTATAATAGTGTTTCGATCTCGTCTCGGTCTCGAAAGCAAAATCTCGTCTCTTCTCGGGAGATTATGAAAATCTCGATATCGTCTCGTCTCGGTCTAAAATCTCGATTTCGTTAAAAAAATTAATACGTAATAAAAAGATTTCCTGTTATATTATAAATATTAAATAAGTGTTTAAAAAATCCAAATGGAAAATTATGAGTTTTTTATTTATCCCTACACGACATCTCTGTGACAATAAAGATATAAACTAATTCAAAAAGATTACATTTTATATGGAAAGTGCAAATTAAAAAGCAATATAGATTTGAAGTAATTATGAAAATTCTGCGAATATTTGGTAGGTCTGAGAATAGGTTTTAAACTTTTTTTTAAATCTCTTAGTGATAAGACGGTCAAGTTTTTATGTTTTATACGATTTGACACTTAATAAAATGTCAATCAAACGCAACCTCATGACATCATATGACGTCATACAGTGATACTGTAAAATGCAACAATGTAAATAATCTTTCATATAAAAAAATGCTGAAGTATCCTATTTATTAAAAGTATTTTTTTATTAACATATCTGCTATAATATTTGGCCCCACACGTTGCTGGATGTATTAGAATGAGTGACAAGTGCGAGGATTAGCACATGCTCATTTTTTGATTTAGTTTATCGACAAAATACCTCCTGAAAATATTGATAGTTTAATTTATGCAGAAATTCTAAATCAGTGTACTGATAAATTATTGTTTGATATTGTTACTACAAACATAATTAGGGCCCATGTGAATAATTTAAGCGATCATCGCCGTCGTGTATATACAGTGAATACAAAGCAGACTGAGTTCCTGTTGTTGGTTAATGGCACCGGCTCATTGTCATTTCACGATATATGTAAAGTAAATGGACAACAGTATCTAGCGCATAAAGATGCATGCCTCATATTAGGCTTGCTGGAAGACGACAATCATAGTATTCATACTGAAGCAGCATTAAACTGTACAGGAACACAAATTCGTCTACTATTCGCTATAGTGTTGACTGCATGTTTCCCACCCCGAGTACAAACGTTGTGGTATAAGCAAAGATTTAACGACTGATCATATCGACATCCTTCAAGGTGCAACGATCTAACGTTATCATTCAGCGACGCAATGTATAAAGACTCATTTTGATAGCTATAGGATCTTTGCATTGTCATTGCCAATTTTAAAATTAGTCATTTTAGTATGAGTTAACCATATCGATTAAATTTACTCAACACTGAATGAGTCTTGAACTGCAGTACATTACTTTAGAAATGGCAGCGATTGTTACTCGCAATGTCCCACCAATAACCCATGAACAAAAAACGATTTACGACCGCATTATGCGGATAGTTTCAGCAGGACAAGTGGTTTCTTTTTTGGATGCATCAGGTGGAACTGGCAAAACAATTCTCATTTCGATAATTCTTGCCGAGATACGATACAAAAATGACATCGCATTGGTGTCATTAAAATATTAATGAAAAACTCGAAGTCAGCATTTTTGAATGGCAATTGCCGAGGTGCACATGTATGCTGCCACGAATCTTTATGATTCCCACATATGTGCCGATTGAATTCAAACGCATTCCAATTGGGTTGGCATTCGCAATGACAATCAATAGGGTGCAAGGCCAAATGATGTCTATTTGTAGCTTAGATTTTGCCATACCATGCTTTTCTCACGAACAGCTATATGTGGCATATTCTCGCGTGGGTAAACCATCGAGTTTGTTTGTGTTGACTAAAGACGGACTACCCAAAGATATGATATACTTCATCGCACTTAGAGATTGATGATGAATTATTATTTAATTGTCATAATTTGATGTATATATAGGTATCAAAAAACATTTAATAAATTATAAAATCACAATCACATCTACTCATATACTGATAGTATTTACTAGAAATAAGCTGATCCAAATTCTTTCATATATTTCCTATTGATAGGTACCAATTATTTAGCCAAATGAGAACTAAGCCAAAGCAACGCTTGGCCGGGCACAGCTAGTAATTTATACTTTTGTTGTTATTAACGACACATATTTTAATTATAAATGAAATGATTAAGAAACAATGTGTTTTAAATAGTTGGAAAACAATTGGATATGAAACATAGGTTTACATTGAATTTTAATTCTAAGTATTTATTATTAGAGATATGCTAAATGTGGGCTGTTGTCGTCAGCTGATTCTTTTAATCCAAAAGGTGCATACAGGGCCATTGATATTGACCCATTTTATATCTTTAAAAACCTTAATATTTGTCTTTAAAAATATTGTACAAAATATATGAAGTTTCTTATAATAAAAATAACCTTATTGCAAAAAAATATGTTAAAATATTCGACTAAGTGTTGAAAATTGCTTAAATGATAATTTTTTTCAAATTTCAGGTCGAGTGATTCTGTCTCATGCGATTATGACTGTAACTTATTGTCTAATAACAACAATTACTTCTAAAAATGATCTGTAAAATACAAAAAACAGTGAAATGATACAGAATATTTTAATTTTAGGTCTACAGTCAATATACATGGGCATGGTGGCATTGTGTGTATAGACATTGTCTTTAAAGCTGGAGCTCGCGGGTTCAATCCTGCTTTTGGCACTTTTTTAAAAAGGATAAGAAATATCTCATGTTGTCAACAGTGTCAGGCCTGGATAGCCGAGCATCACTCCTCATCCTATCCTCTAATAATCACAATAATAAAAGAAAGCATTAGGGCGTTTTCATTAACAACGCGCATGGTCGGCGCCCGTATCCTGCGAAAAGTCAACGGGGGCCACTACGACCTCCGCGAACGGAATTTGTTAAAAAAAAACGAGTTTAATAAAGACATGATTGACTGTGGGCTCGCTAAATGTTGGAACGATGACTACAATATGTCAGAAGTGGTTTACACCCTCAACAAGCGACTGGTTGATATAGCATGCCATAAGAAATTAGATGGAAAGGAGCAAAAGCCAGGATGATAGGTCTAGGTTACAAATTTTACCTCAATGACTTTTTAAGCATAAAAATGGCGTGCAATCATATTAGCTTCGCATCTGCAAACTAAGTACATATAAGTACAAAGAATAAGTAGGCGACTTATGATGTTGAAACATTGATTAGAAAGTCAAATGATTAATTTAGTGTCCGGTTATGCTCTGCAAACATGATGCACAGATAAAGAATAAAATGATTTTCAAGAAAAATTATACAAAACGCTTTGTAGGATACCTATAGTCGAGATACTTTGAAGCTGATTTGAACGGTCACATTGGCGAAACAAGAGAACGATTCGAACGGTACTAAGATGGAAATGGATACGGGTCGGGAAACGATGAAGGCTAATAGATATTGAAAATAGCTGTAGCATTTGATTTGGCCATTACTAATACTTTCTTCAAAAAGAATAAGATCACCTAACTAAATACAAAAGTGTGATAGTTCGCAGATCGACTTTCTCTTAATATCGAGAACGGAATTACAGATACGTGATTGTAAGGTTATATTAGATTAGGCTATTGCCCCAACACAGACTTGCTGTGATAGAATATGTCATCTCCAAGGCGAAAACACAAAAGCCGAACAGACTAAATGGGAAAATCAACAAACATGAAAGACATTTACAACGGCCAAATCAAAAAGGGTTGCAGATGGGTCAGGCAATAGAATCGAAGAAACATGATTGGCATATATAAAAGTTTTATGTATCCAATTTATTACACGTTGACTATTCACTTTTGGATACGCTCTTTATTATATATCAACTCAAATTCTTATACAGACGATGTTCGTAATCAGGATAATACCAAAATAATACGCCTACCGATTTACAACATGTTTTACGAGGGGAATTAATTAATTATCAATGACGTTCGATGATGTGTGCTCTTTTTCTCTGATAATAATCTCTTCTTCTGTGGGCCTTGCGCCAGTTGTTATTCTCCTTTGCGTCCTTTACGTTGCCCTTCTTTCTTAGACTTCCTATGTCTACCGCTTACTATCGTCCAGCATCTGGTATTCAAAGACTCCATATATGTCATATATGACAAAAAGCTAAAAATAGCCAAGGCTAAAATAAATGTCTACGAAAATTTGAACGCCAAATTAACTACTTAAAAAGAAGAAAGAAGGATCTACAAAATTGCAAGGACCAGAGCGAGGAACTTGTTGCGTCAATTACTATTTTGCTCGCGGCATATTACTTGTGTCTTAAAACTTAATTGACTCATTTACATTACCACTATTTGGCGACGTTAATTGACCAATCACATATACCTCGCAGATTCACCACTAAATGTAATTGATTTATTTAATTAATTCGCGATTATATAAAGGCGTTTAAAACACTTCTTCACCACTTACTTACTTACTTTTCTCGCAAACGTTTGACTTTAATTGGATATATAATAAAGTATATATTACTATATTCTTTGGTATTTACTTCCCGATATTGGTGACCGGTGACAAACCTCTGTTACACGCCCCCTTCTACCAAACCCTTACCCAACCCTTGTTATACCCAACCTTGTAAATGGATAACAATATTTGGATGCCAAATTAAATCGGAAAACGCTATGTCTTTTAAATTACTCCCATTTAATCGTATAAATCCCCGCCTATGGTTTGTACAAATAGAGGCCCTTTTCACGATACGACGAATAACATCTGAGTCTAGCAAACTTGGATACGTGATTGAATGCCTCCTACAAGAAGTCACAACAGATATCCAAGATTACTTGGAAAATCTACCGTCTGAGGCTCCGTACGGCACCATCCGGTCAGCTATCATCGACCGCACAACAAAATCGGACTCAGCACGATTCCACGATTTACTCTCCAAGGTGCAATTGGGTAATCGTACACCCTCACAACTCTATAGACACATGATAAACCTCCTGGGTACCGCCAAAATAGACGACATCATTTACAATTGTGGTTGGAAAAACTGGACAACAACATGGCCAGCATCTTGGCGATCTGTGCAAGTGACCAGGCTTTAGTCAAGCTAGCTGAAACAGTTGATAAAATCGCGGAAACGTACCATACGCCTCAAATATCCAACGTCGCCCCTGCCACACAGAGATCAAGCAATGCTATCGAGAACCTCAGAGACATGGTCAATAAACTGAGCGTGAGCATCGAGACATTGCGGCAAGAGGTCAATCAAAAAAATCGTTTTTAATCGAGAAGTAGGTCTACATCAAGGAGATTTCGATCCCCTTTTCAACGCAGACGTTCCGCCCCAAAGATATAATGAAAAGGCCACTAAATGCCAACAGCCTTGCAATTATACCCCGCTTTCAATGTCAAACTCATATGCTGCCAGAATCCGCGACACTTGGTTCAGGCCATAACATCCGTCGCTTATTTTTTATTTACGATAAATCAACCAAATTTCGTTTTTTAATAGATACCGGCGCGAAACTGAGTGTCGTACCACCCCCGCGTAACCACCGTCTCACCCCCTCACACATCCTTTTCCAAGCTGCAAATAATAATTCCATACTGACCTATGGCTAGAAATCAATGGAACTGGACCTTAGATTACGGAGAAGTTTTCAATGGGTTTTTACCATCGCCGACGTTAAGACACCTATCATCGGGGCTGATTTTTTAAATCATTATAACCTTCTCGTTGATATACGCCGTAAATGTTTGTTAGACCCTAAGACTACGTTAAAGTCTTATGGGCGATATATTGACTTGAACTTGTATAATTTACAACTCGCAATAAAAATCGATACACCGTATTTTTTATGTGTTGAAAGAGTTCCCCGATATATATGCCCCTCCAAATTACAGGTCACACGTAAGCCATCAAGTAGTCCACCACATACGTACACAAGGACCACCCGTTTATGCCAGACCTAGTCGCTTAGACCCTGTCAAGCTAAAGATTGCCAAACAAGAGTTTGCACACATGCTCCGGCATAATTCAACCCTCAGAAAGCCCCTGGACTTCTCCACTCCACATGGTTCCGAAAAAAACTCCAGGAGATTGGCGACCGTGTGGAGATTACCGAGCACTTAACGTTCTAACGATACCGGATCGTTACCCCTTACCACATCTACACGATTTCTGGCTCAACCTAGCCGGCACAACCCTCTATACAAAAATAGATCTAGTCAGAGCATACCATCAAATACCCGTAGCCTTGGAAGACATCGCAAAGACTGCAATAATTACACCTTTCGGTCTTTATGAATTTTTGCGAATGCCTTTTGGCTTATGAAATGGTGCTCAAACATTCCAACGCTTTATTGACCAAGCTCTCCGTGGTCTCAATTTCACCTTCGCATATTTGGACGATATTTTAATCGCAAGTTCATCAACTAGAACATTTAGACCACTTACGTCAGGTTTTTACACGATTAAGAGATTTTGATATAAAAATTAACCTGGACAAGTGCCAATGGGGATGTTCTTCTTTGGAATTCCTATGACATCAAGTTTCTCCACAAGGTTTAACGCCAATACCGGAGAAGGTCTCGGCCATTAAGAATTTTGCCACCCCGACCTCTATGACACAACTACGTCGTTTCGTGGGAATGGTAAATTTTTACAGGCGTTTTATACCCAACTGTCTCCTTCTACAACCACTGACTGATCTCCTTACCGACACAAAAGGACCATTGGACATGACGCCGAGCGCACACGGTGCATTCCACAAGATTAAAATTTATGCTGGATGAAATCTCGACCCTTAAACATTTAGTGGATGGTGCCAACATCTCTATTACAACCGACGCGTCAAACTCTGCTATTGGAGCCGTGTTACATCAGATCGTAAAAGGGAAAATCAGTCCTTAATCTTTTTTCTCCCTTAAATTGAGCAAAACACAAACTCGATATAGTACATTCGGGAGAGAACTGCTAGCAATTTATCTTTCAATTAAACAACCGACACATTTTAAAAGGTCGCGATTTTACAATTTTTACTGATCACAAACCGTTAACTTACGCTCTCACTTCTAAATCCGATAAAACTCGCCTCGCGAAATGCGACAATTAGACTATATCTCACAATTTACTTCAGATATACAGTTTATTAAAGGTAAGGCGAATTTAATAGCAGACACTTTGTCCCGAATCGATATCGATTTCATACAACAACCAAACTCCATTCAACAACCAAACACATCACTCACAGAAAGAATTGCCATGACACAGAAACAAGAGCAATACCAACTAGAAGAGCTCGAAAGCCTTAAACTGGAACAACGCTTAATTCCAGGTACAAATTTAACTATTACGTACGATACATCTACATCGACTTCGAGACCTCCTTTAGTACCTAGAACGCTTCGACGCATCGTTTTTAATCAGCTACATGGTCTTTCTCACCCAGCTTTACGCCCAACACTTAGATTAATCGCCCAACGTTTCGTCTGGCCGGGAATGAACAACGATGTACGCGATTGGACTAGGCAATCCATTGCATGTCAAAAATGCAAGGTAAAAAGACACGTAATATCAACCCCAGGCACGTTCGCTGAACCAGACGCAAGGTTTAGCTCCGTACATGTAGATATCGTCGGACCACCACCTTCTAACGGCCACATTTACAGTTTTCGGCCGTTGATCGTTTCACCCGATGGCCGATTGCAATTCCCATTAATGACGCAACAGCCGAAACCGTTGCACGCACATTTTTGACACACTTGTAGCGACATGAACATTGAGAATGTAGCAAGTCGACGAAACACATATGTTTTTATCTTCCTCCAATTTCCTCGGTTCATATTATTAACGTTCGCTCGCGTTTCGCTTATATGTTTGTTTGATTCCCTGTTGTTATAATAAATTCATACTCTCCTAACTCAATAGTTTAAACATTACTAAAGTGGTGAATTAAATACCTCATTGGTGACCGTCCGACGGGATATGGATACACAATCGTCTGACAATTTAACTCTCTACAATGCAGCATCCAACACTCCCACCACGGCAAACACATCACCAGTATACATCAAGCTACCTACATTTCACCTCAGAAACATCCAAATCTGGATAGCTCAGGTCGACACAATATTTTCCACTTTTTATCTTCCTCCAAATTCCTCGGTTCATATTATTAACGTTCGCTCGCGTTTCGCTTATATGTTTGTTTGATTCTCTGTTGTTATAATAAATTCATACTCTCCTAACTAAATAGTTTAAACATTACTAAAGTGGTGAATTACATACCACACACTGGATAGCCAACTTTGGTGTTCCAGCGACATTAACCACGGACCGGGGACCGCAATTCCAATCAAACCTTTTTAAACAATTATCTATTTTACTAGGTTATCACCATATTACTACGACAGCTTACCATCCACAAGCCAATGGGATGGTAGAGCGATTTCACCGACAGCTCAAAAGTTTAATCATGACAAAAGGTGACGTTACCCGTTGTTTCGACCTAATTCCCCTTGTACTCCTAGGGATTCGCAGCACTGTCAAAGAAGACCTCGCCTGTTCAAGCGCTGAGCTGGTATACGGTACTTCTTAACGACTCCCAGGAGATTTTTTACAACCGTCGGATTGCGACATTAACGCTGCCGATTACATACAACGCTTTCGACAGCAGTTCGATGATGTCCAATTTACACCTTCCAGACCATCGAACATCAAACCACAAATTTCCGATAATTTATTTTTATCCACCCATGTTTTTATAAGAACTGATCGGCTACGCGAAGCTTTGGTTCCCCCCTATGAAGGACCTTTCAAATTGATTGAAAAGCATACTAAATTTTTTATCAAAGACCACAATGGGAGGAAAGACCCTCTCTCGATTGATCGATTAATGCCAGCTTTCCTCGAGCCTAAGGTTGATAACCCGAATCCATCAGTTGACCCCAATTCACCCAAACCAAACAATCACCCACCGAACCAAATATTTAAACCAACCTATCATTGTTTCTTCTACAAAACCTAGCGCACCACTTCCTAACCCAACCATTAATGGTAAAAACCATAAAGAAGGATGGCAACACTCCAACTTTGAATCATAAAATTATAGACCGTCGAAAAGAATATTATAAGGATTATTAAAGAATGAAAATGGGTTTTCGGGACCATTGCGAAAGCCATATGAAAATGACACAGAGTTAGAAATGACAGAAGATATGGTTGGCCAGGTGTTTAAAAAGTTGAACTTTGGTAGAGCGGTGGGATCATCTGATAATACTATACCTATGGAAGTTTAAAAAAGCTAAGGCCCTTAGGTCTATCTTTATTTGCAAAGCTGTTTAACAAAATACTTGCAAGTGGTATGATGTCTGGGAAGTGGAGGGAAAGTTATGTTGAACCAATCTACAAAATGAAGAAGAATGTATATGAGTGCAATAACTTTCGAGGATTAAAGTTCCCGCGTCACGCAATGAAGATGTGGGTAATAGTTGTTATAGCTAGACTTGGAAAAATAATCGCAATAGATGAACGACGATTTGGGTTAATTCTTGGAAAGTCAGGTAATACATGGCTCAGGGAACTTTTGGAATTGTATAAGAAAAACAGGTGAATCTTCATATGTGTTTCATTGATCTTGAGAACTTTCGATTCAAGGCAGTTGCTATTGGATAGCCTGAGCTCCAATGGTGTCCACAACGCCATATAATGTTAATAAAGGATATGTATAGTACTGAAAATCCAAAGTACGGACATCCAGTTATATCAAAGGGTCTTAATATTGGCTTGCATTAAGGATCGGCACGAAGTTAATTGATCTTTTTAATAATGATGGATTGGATAGCTAAAGACCTGAAGTGTATTTTTGACATACACATACCACTCAAATTGAAAGGACGATTATATAACACCGTTATTGTGCCCAGAATGTTGTATGGAGCGGAGACATGGGTAATTAATCAAAGGAAAAGAAAAGCTTGGCTACAATGAAGATGCGAATAATAAGATGGATCTTGGGTTAAGAAAGAATGAACATCCAAGGAATCAATAACAAAGGGATCAATTAAATGCATTTCCTATTCAGAGAAAGTTGGTTGAGAATTAGATGGTATGGCTATTTGAAGAGACAGAAGGAAAGTCACCTCTAAAGCGTATCAGGAAGATGGAAACAGAAAATAGATCTGGAGTTGAGTTACGAGTTAAAGCGAAGCAAATGTAAGTACAGGAATACGTGGAAAAACTACTTAGGAGCTGACCAACAAATGTGACAAACATAGAAGACAAAAATACAATAAAAATAAAAAATGTCGATTTTTGACTAAAGGGTGTCGGTCGCCTTACTCCTTACTATTATTACCATAGCATTAAAAATAGGAATCTTTAAACTAATGTTCATAAAGGCAGCACGCTTTGGGTGAGTTTTAAACCGCAATTTTATTAAGAACCCCGTGGCAAAATTTTTGATAGCCTTTTCATAACCGAGACCATTGAAAGGCGAAATTATATATAATAGTTAAATAAAGGTTTTAATTATAAAAAATTATTAGAATACAATGTGAAATCAAATTAATGAATAAAAGTGAATATATTAATCTTCAATAATAATAAAAGTAGTACTACTCCTTAGTAGAGGTGGGAAAAACCTTTAGGTGAGGTGACCTTAGGCTATGCTAAGTTCAGGTTTAAGTCAAGGCTTTTTAAAACCTCGGGTTCTTAAAATAACTTTAACCTAAGTTATTTAGGTTAGGCTTTGAACAAAACTTTGGGCTATATTTTAACTCTAGCCCAAAACCTAGGTTGGAAGAAATCCCAAGCCCCAACCTTTAGGGTTGGGTCAAGAGGGACTAATAATTACCGGAGAGGAATTTCAATGGACACGTAGGCAAATCAAGGGGAAGATTTGAAAGAAATCACGGTGGTCGGGGTTACTACCTAACGCGGCGTTCGTGATGACGCGCGAAGCGAAAAAAAGCGAAGTGAATATTTGGGCTAATTAATCAAATTCTTCTTTCTTTTTTCTTAATATCTTTATATTTATCGTGAAATTTACCATATATAACGAAAATTGTAAATAGGAGGCGTTTATAGTGAAACCGCAGACGATTATTTCGCCCGCGGCGAAAAGTGAACGAAAATAAGATACAAATCATTTTGTACTTTTCGCGCTATGATAAAAAAACTGAATTTGGTATGTATGCATTTTTTATATAATTTTATATGTTTATAGAATAATTACGATCTTATCAATGAATATGATAAATTTTACGGTGAATATGAAGATATTAAGAAATAGAATGAAGAGTTTGATAAATTAGCTCAAATATTCACTTCGCTTTTTTTCGCTACGCGCGTCATCACGAATGCCCCCTAAGAAATGAAGGGGGTACGGAAATCTTAAAAATTGCTCAAGCTTTTGACCTAGCAAACATTCTTCAAAAAGAGACAGGAACATCTTATAGCGTACAAAAGCGGCAGCCGTACCACTCAAATAGATTTCTTTCTAGTCAACAGAGCGCACTTAAAGTATGTTCAATATGTTAAGGTAATACCGAGTGAAATATTGGCCTGCCAACACAAGCTGTTGGTGATGGACTTTATTTTAATGGGCATTAAAGGGCAAAAGGTACAAAGAGTAGCGGCTCCTATAGAATGGAGGAAATTAAAGGATAATATTCAAAATTTTTAGAAACAAGTAAATAAACATGCTGAATTTAAGGAAAATACTTCATGTGAGGATCAATGGAATGTTATAGCTGCCACAATGCGAAAAGCGGGACGACAAATACTAGGTTAAAGCAAGCTCACAAAAAGATTGTCAAGGAGACGTGGTGGTGGAATAAAGAAGTGCAAAAATGTTTCAGGGAAAAGAAGAGTTTGTACAAAGTTTGGTATAAAAGCAAGGATAGTAGATAGGCAAGCTTACCAAGTAGCTAAAAGATCGGCCAAAAAATTCGTAGCAAAAGCAAAAAGCAAGATGTACGGCGATATAAATGTAAAACTAAACTCAAAGGAAGGAGAAAAATTGATCAACAAAATCGCAAAGTCAAGGGCCCGAAATTCTAAAGATTACCTAGAATGCCGGCTAATCAAGGGTCAAGAGGGAGAAATACTAACACACGGCAGCCATATACTACAAAGATGGTACGACTATTATAGCGATTTATTAAATGAAAAGGTCGAAGACATTAACCAGGAAAATACAATAGGAAAATTAAACACAGCGGACTGGATCACGGAAACGGAAGTAAAAGGTGCTATGGGTAAACTAAAGTCAGGAAAAGCTCTTGGACCAGACAATATATTTATAGAGGGTTTTAATTCGTTAGGCAATACTGGTGCACAATTTTTCGCCACCTTTTCAATAATAATGCCTAACGAGTGGAGGGATAGCTACATGATCCCGGTATACAAGATGAAAGGGGACATTCAAGATTGCAACAATTACTGGGGGATAAAGCTTATGAGTCACACCTTCAAGGTGTGGGAAAAAGTGATCGAAAAACGGCTTCAAAGTTTGGTTCAAATTCGAGATAACCAATAATGGAACGTTTTAAAGAAAGGGAACAGGGTTTGCACATGTGTTTCATCGATCTAGGAAAAGCGTTTGATAAGGTTCTTCGTACTTAAGTGTGGAAATGTCGTAAAGAGAACAATGTGCCAGATATAGGTCAGAGCAATAAAAGATATGTACAAGGGAAATAGAACGTACGTTAGAACAACGGTGGGGACTACAAAGGGCTTTGCCATTAACACTGGAGTCCATCAAGGTTCAGCTCTTAGTCCCTTCCTATTCATAATGATAATGGATATTATTACCAAGGATTTGGGCGAGGAAGCTCCTTGGGCAATGATATTTGCAGACGATATAATCCTCTGTGCCAAAACTGAACAAGAATTGGCTAAACTGTTAATAGATGGGTAAATGCAATAGAAGAAAGTGGTCTCAGGATAAATCGAAAGAAAACAGAATACATGAAGACAAAGTTTAAATCGGATGAAAATCAGCTAAGTGCATCCCTTACTTTAGGATTGGCAACTTATAAGCGTGGATTCCTTCAAATATTTAGGATCAACACTTCAATCGGATGGTGGGATGGATAAAGAAATCCAAGCAAGGATAAATTCCGGATGGCTTAAGTGGAGGGACTTGACAGGCGTTCTGTATGACAAAAACATTCCGACAAGACTAAAAGGCGCACTGTATAAATCCATCACACAATCAACAGTCCTGTATAGCTCGGAATCATAGGCTATACGTAAAAGAGATGAGCAGCGTCTTGCGACCATGGAGATGAGAATGCTAAGATGGGTGCTAGGAGTAAGCAAAAAGGAACATAGGCGAAATATTGAAATAAGAAGAATTTTGGGTACTACATTTATTACGACAAAGCTCCTAACTAATAGACTAAGATGGTATGGCCATGTCGAAAGAAGGGACGATAGCTACGTCGGAAAGAAAATCGAGATGATATATTTCGCAGGAAAACGAAGGAGAGGAAGACCCAAGCTTACCTGGATTCATAAAATACGGCACGATATGAAAGTTAATAAGATAAAGACCGATCTATGTAAACATAGAAACAAATGGAAACGAATGCTGAAAAGACTGACCACCAGCCTAGATGACAAACAGTGATAGAAAGAAGAAGAAGGTCACCTTGGGGTTTGCACACATACGGTATAGTAATTTATATCAAAATATTATGAAAGAAATACAGTCGCTAAGCAATTTTTTATTATATTATTAAATATAGATTATTCAAATTTAAAAAAAATAAAAGATTATAGTAAAATAGATATATAAAAAGTTTAATTTTAAATCAATAATCTCTATACCACTATTATAAATGCAAATGTTATATTAGATCAGCGCCATCTATTAAAGATTATAATTTATATGAACACATTAAATCCTGAAATTTCGCAAAGGTTTAGGTTAAGGTATTTTAAAAACCGAGGTTTTAAAAAAGCCTTGATTCAGAACCGGGGCTGAATTTTGACAAACCCCGAGTTTTCCCACCAGAGTAGCATTTCAATAGGTATTTTCTATTATTCCAATTTGCAAGCAAATTTACAAAAACTAATGAGATTTCTTTCGCCGATCTTTTCCAATATAGCTAGTTCTGGCCTAAATGGATTTTGGGCAGAATCAAAATTATCGGACTCGGGGCAGAGGCCTCATGGCCCAAGCTAACTCGAGTCAAACCATGTAAAAGTATTTTTCTAAAATTATCACAAATTTTTAAGTTAATATAAGGTTTCTAAAGCGTTCCCTGTTTTTATTTTTTTGCTCTTAATTCTCTTGTTTTTAAAAACATACATATATACCCAGATACATAGACTAGATAGACTGCTCATCAACGCACAAAATGTGTACCTTTTTTCCATCATTTTGAAATGCACATTGTAAAGTGGTGATCATATAAAAATTCTTAATTTTCGCAAATTAAATAATCTTAAAAAGGTAAATAAAAAAATATTGAATAGGGTAGATATCAAAAACAGCATTTTAAAATGAATATCATTTAAAAAATAGATAAAAATTAAAAATGCAAAAAATACCGTTTATAGTTTGTTTAATACTATAGCGCCATCAATATTAATTGCTATTTTGTATAATATTAATTTATTGACGTTCGTTTTAATTTATAAACTAGTGAGGAAGGTAAATTGACTGTTATAGGGCAAAATTACATGGTTAAAATACACCTGTTGCCCTCTTCAAAATGGAGGAAAATTTGACGCACAATTAATTATATGCAACATAATGGCATGAGCAGTCTATCTAGTCTATGCCTATATAAGATAAATTAAAAGAAATAATTTTTTTTAAATAATATATTAGTTTATTGATATATATCTAAACATAATACTAAATGGTACAATTTCCGATTTAAAAATTTTTTAGTCTCGGGTCGGGCTAAAATAAAAAGACACTTCATTCTCGGGTCTAGCTCGGAGGGTTTTAACTGGAACCTCCATTCAATAAGGTTTTTTACAAAGGTATTATTATGCTTTCTAATACTCCACACTAAATTAGAAATGAATGAATAAAGGCACCTTTTCATACCTTATATAATCACCTCATTGCCAATAAATTATTGTTAGGAATGATTTTATAAAATATATCTTTATATACAGTTAAGCTCTCGCCAATTGTGGTATGTTTTCACAAAATATAATTCAACATACAGAGGAGACCCGGGACTATATAGCTATACAAAATTAAATCGCGTTTCGAAAAAGACTAAAAGCTATTTTATTAAATTTTTTATTAGAACGCAATTTTTAAGGTCTATTTTTACTATAGGAAAGAAATCGTAAGGAAAAAAGTAATAGTTATCTCACAAATTACGGTAAAATAACAAAAATCCTAAAAATTTTAAAAATGCCCGGGGCTAGTCATAGCCCCTTTTGGGAGGTAGATTAACCCTCAAGCCTTCACTTCTTATTAGTGTATGCTAACTCTAATCAATAAAAAGATTGTTTTATTATAAATAACATAGAGAATGTAAATGTAATATGGTTGTATTTTACATAATAGAAATTAAAAAAGGGTTAAGATGACAATCTGACTTAAGTACCCATAAAAGATAGATTATGCAATGGAAAAAATCTTTTAATAGTTAATTAATGTTTAATCATAATCTATTTACATTCCAAATTACACTAAGTTAAATTATTAAACAAATTTTTTGTTTTTTAACCTATTTCTTTTTAATGTAAGATTTCTTTATAATGTAAGACACAGTTAAAAATGACAGCACTAGCCCTTGTCCGACTAACCCCAACCCCTATTTTTTTAAACAATTAATAATTTACTAAGTTATATTGCAAATAAAAATTTAATCATTAGACGGTTTATTTATAAAAAATATTCCTTTATATGATAATACTACAAAATTTTGTCAGGGCTATTAATAGCCCCAAAAAAACATTTTTCCTATATAAAATTTTTAATTTATATTTTTCCATATTAATTTTTTTTTTCACATACCTTATGATAAAATACACAAATGGTATTTTAATGTTTTTTGATAATTATTTGTAAAAATAATTTAAAAGATAAAAGTGATCCCGGTCTACTAATAGCCTCGGTCTCCCCTAGCGTTTTAACTTATAAATATAGAGTATAAAACATCTTAGGTACTTAATTGATCTAAATTTTTATTTGGGGCTAAGTAACCGTGTTAGGTGCTATTGCAAAACCAAATAAAAATAAGAAACAATAATAAACTTCGGCTTGATAATTAAATATAATTATTATAATTATTTTATCCTTAAATAGAAAGAGTAAAGATTTTGCCTTAAGGAAGGGGCCGTGAGCCTAAGATTTTTCTCTAAATGGGGGGGGGGGGGGGGGGGGGAGGCTTGGCCCCCTTGGCCCCACCCTAGCTAAGCCTCTGATTATTAAAAAATACGCCCTTCGGGCGTAACTGGGGGACCCCCTTGGGGGCTTCGCCCCCAAACCCCCTGCTGGGGGCTCCGCCCCCAGTCCCCCGTTGGGGGTTACGCCCCCAAACCCCCATCTCCTGGGGGCGTAGCATATTTGCTATGCAATTTATGGGCGAGAAAGGTGTGAAGGGGCGAGAATGCCTATAGGGGGTAGGATAATTGCTAGGGTTTCCCCCTTGACTACTCCCATGCTAGTTACACAGCATAAAAATCTACTTTTTTGTAAAAAAAAATAAAATTCATTTAAATTTAAAACCTCAATTTTACTCGCCGTTTTATAACGTATGTTTTGCATGTGATAAAAATTTGAAGAAGAAAAAGATAGTATTTTTTTTAATTTGGCATAAGCTGGCCATGTAACAAGGGATTGTTTTGTAAAATGAAATGTGAACATTAAAATAATCAAATATACTTTAAAAATTCTATTATTAATTCAAAAAGTGAGCCCATAATTGCATAGCAATTAAAATCCATATTGTCGTAAAGAATGTTTCCAGTTATAACAACAATTATCCTCGTCTAGGTTAGGCTTTCTTTAGTGTATTACTAATTTTATATTAATTTATTTGCTAAAATATAAAAGGCAAGGAGGGGGTTATAAAAATAACCAGGCCAATTGATGAACCTAGAAATTAAATTCTGGCTACTACTATTAATATAAACTATTGGTATTCTCTTCTATATATAAATCTGCCAATATTGTGAAATAATCTTCATCTCCTCCACTCCCGCCCCCTAGCGGTGGGCGGATAAGAGAGGAAGATAGGGGTAGGGGTTTAACCTTGGCATAGCGCCATTGAAAAAAAAATCAATATAAAATGACGAAGGAATAATTTCCCCCTTTCCCCTTTTAATTGCTATATAATAATAATTCTAATATATTGATTATCTAGTTGTAATTTTCAATTATGACAACTGCAATTTCAAACCTAAATATTAGGTTAATTTTAAGTGTTAGAAAATAGTTTCAATTAAAATAACAACAGGCGGAAATTAGAAATAATAAAATTAATTAATCAACTTTTTAATAATAATAGAGAATTGGATTGCCTGTTACAACCGCACATCTAAAAATGATAAAATTTAATAACTTACTTTTGGTTAATGTAAAATGTTATTAAATTGGGATAATTCCTATTGTGGCTTATAATAAAAATTTTTGAAAATAAAATTTAAATATATAAAAATGCGTTAGATATTAAAAAATATGACTTTTAAAAATAAGATGTAATAATAATTAGATTTATTAATAAGATATCTAAAAATAAAATAGTATAGATATTCAAAAATGGTATAAGGCATTTTTTTCATTGGTCAGCAGCCAGGACAGGGTAGAGGTGGTTATAAATTCATAATAGTCGAAAAAAAACGAAAAAATAAACTTGGATTCACATTTTGGCCAATGGTCATTTTTTTCCATCGGTCAGCACCCAACGGACGGCCAAAAAGTCTTATTATCAATGGTAGTAACAGGAACAATCATAATAGTCGAAAAAAAACGAGAAAAATAAACTTGGATTCACATTTTGGCCAAAGGTCATTTTTTCCATCGGTCAGCAGCCAACGGACGGCCAAAAAGTCTTATTATCAATGGTAGTAACAGGTAGCAATGGTAGTAACAGGAACAATCATAATAGTCGAAAAAAAACAAAAAAATAAACTTGGATTCACATTTTGGTCAATGGTCATTTTTTCCATCGGTCAGCAGCCAACGGACGGCCAAAAAGTCTTATTATCAATGGTAGTAACAGGAACAATCATAATAGGCGAAAAAAAACCCGGGATTCGAACCCAAAAACTGGTTAAATTAACAAAAATTAAAAGTAAACAAAACAAGACACTCGGTGCTTGACATCCGCGTTCGGTGCGTGACACCGAAGAGCGTGACAAACAAAATGGAAAGTGAGCCCATAAATTACATAGCAATTAATAAATATTCAAAATGTGGACGTTTAAATAATAACAGCTTATCGTTCTACAATATCTCTAATTCAAGAATAGTTAATGATATTTACTAAATTAGTCAAACAAAATAATCTGATAAATTTAGATATAATTTTAAATGGATATATATTTTGAATGCCAAATTATGCCGACACTGTGGCCGCCGTTGTTGAAGACGACGATGTGATGACTCATTCTGAAGTTATTACACATACGCCAAAGGTAATAGACAATTCGGTCTCTCATTTGTTGGATGAGCCTATGTCTTAAGACTCCATAGAACAACCTTCTTTTAAATCTAGCAAATTTATCAAGTTCCTTGTAATTATCTTTTTAACTCGCCATTGTATCTTATTAATTGTTTTGATTTATGATAAAATTTATCTCTACTTATCCAAAAAATTGCGAGTTAAACAAGGCCTTGATTCCACCTAAAATTAGATGATATTATGGCATAATCTAGCTCATTTTGGATTTGTTTATAATACTAAGATTCTGCTTTCTATAAAATAAAAATTACAAACACCCCAATTTTATCAGCTCAGTGCGTCTAGTGATTTAAATATTTCGAGCAAATTCTCGGTCTGATCACGAGACCTTGACAACAAGATCTCGGTTAAAATTATCATAATTAAGATAGAATATAATATTTGCTTGATTAAAAGTATATTGAGTATAACGACCTGAAGCATGAAATTATGGGTTTATATTTAAGATCTTTTTAATTGCTATGCAATTTATGGGCTCGTTTTTGGTCGTCCGTCGTCCGTCGTCCACCAAGTTATTGGCGCCAGCTTTGTGACCTGGATATCCCGAGTTCAAACCAGGGAGAGGACGAATTTTTTTTTTAATTTTTTTAAATTAAATTAATATTTTGTTCTTGTTAATACCATTGATAATATGAATTTTTGACCATCCGCTGGCTACTGACCAATGAAAAAAATGACCATTGGCCAAATAAAGCGAAATTTTTAATTGCTATATGCAATTTATGGTATTTTTTCGTCTTTGAATAGGTTAACATTGATAATTACCCTATGCCCTTTCCTACAAGGGCCTACGCCTCTAGTGATATGGGTCCCTGTGCCCCTTACCAAACCCTATGCCTTTACTAATGTGGGTTCGAATCCCGGAGAGGGCAAATATTTATTTTTTAAAATTAAATTAATATATTGTTCTTGTTAATACCATTGATAATGTGACCTTTTGGCCGTCCGCTGGCTACTGATTAATGAAAAAATGACCATTGGCCAAAGTATAAATTGAAATTTTTTTTCGTTTTGAATTGGTTAACATTGATAATTACCCTATGCCCTCCCCTACAAGGGTCTATGTTCCATTATCTATATATTGTCACGCTCTTCGGTGTCTTGCACCCGAATGTCTTGTCACGCATCGAATGTCTTCTCACGCTGTTTACTATTAATTTTAATTAATTTAACTAGTTTGTGGGTTCGAATCCCGGAGTTTTTTTTGACTCTTATGATTGTTCTTGTTACTACCATTGATAAAAAGCCTTTTTGGCCGTCCGCTGGCTGCTGACCAATGGAAAAAAAATGACCATTGGCCAAAATGTGTATCGAAATTATTTTTTTCGTTTTTTTTGACTATTATGATTGTTCCTGTTACTACCATTGCTATTGTGACTTTTTGGCCGTCCGTTGGCTGCTGACCAATGGAAAAAAATGACCATTGGCCAAAATGTGTATCGAAATTATTTTTTTCGTTTTTTTTTTGATTATTATGATTGTTCCTGTTACTACCATTGCTATTGTGACTTTTTGGCCGTCCGTTGGCTGCTGACCAATGGAAAAAAATGACCATTGGCCAAAGTGAGCATCAAAATTTTTTTTTTCCCTTTTTTTTGGCTATCATTGACTTATAGAGTATCTGTTGGTACTGACCAATGAAAAAAAATAACCATTGGCCAAATTTTATATATAACCTAAAAATTTATTATAGATGGTCTAACAGACAGCCAACTATGTAATATATATTTTTAACCTTATAAATGCATATATATTTTTTTATTGGGTTAATATATTTCATTTAATTAGATTGTGATTTCATGGAAACCTAAAAAGTAATAGTTAAAAAAATTAAGGTATTAGATTCTAATTTAAGATACAATATATTGATAGAAACTAACACAAAATTCGAAACCTCCTTCAAAGGTATAATCATAGCCCGTTCTTTCTAATTAAATTCAATCTACTATTAAACTATTAAAACACGAATTGTACTTTATTAGATGGCGCGCGTAAGTTTATATAATTAGTAAAATTTTCTACGTGTTATAGATATTACACCGCACGTGTGGCCGGGAAATGTCCGATATTTTTAAAACGAAAAGGTATTTTAGGAATCTGAAAAGGCTATTTTACCCCTGGCCGCCCTGGGCACCTACGGGTAAAGTTTCGAGCGAATCGGGCGGGTAGTTTCAGAATTTAGCCCTTTTTTAAAACTAAAAGGAATTTTTATTTTAATTTTTTTTCTTTAAAATTAAATTAATATTATGTTCTTGTTAATATTATTGATAATTTGACTTTTTGACCGTCCGCTGGCTACTGACCGATGAAATATATTGATTTTCTAAACATAAAACAGAACTTTATTATTTCATTATCTATATAAATAACATAATAACTTCTACTATTTTAATACCAGCACGGTGTGACGGGTTATAGCGCACGGCTTGTAAACAGGGTGACCTGTATATCCCGGGTTCAAGCTCGGGAGAGGGCAAAATTTTTATTTTCTTTTAAATTAATATTTTGTTCTTGTTAATATCATTGATAATATGACTTTTTGATCGTCCGCAGGCTACTGATCAATGAAAAAAATGACCATTGGCCAAATAAATCGAAATTTTTTTTCGTTTTTGAATTGGTTAACATTGATAATTACCCTATGCCCTCCCCTACAATGGTCTATATATAACTAATTATTTTGCATTTAATACCCCCCTATAGGCATTCTCGCCCCTTCCTACCTTTCTCGCCCATAAATTGCATAGCAAATATGCTACGTTTATACGGAGTATAGATGAGTCGCCCCCCCCCCTTCCCTTCCCCTACTCCCCTTCCCCTTCCCCTACTCCCCTTCCCACGAAGGCCGAAGGCCCTCGTTATAGTATAATGGTCGATTTTCTTGGCATTGTATATTATAATATTTAATTAAATAGATACTGGATTATAAATTATGAATCGCATTGCAGTATCTAATGGAAATATTAATGACATTCATTTTTTAATGTCTAACCTATATCTTAGGGTAATTTCATCTGACCTATAAGCAAACTTTAGCCACTGTATAGATTTTTTCGTGGTTATAGTGCACTTGAAGAAATTATTATTAAGAGTGTTCCCTAGAGATTTAAGTAAAAAGTAAGAAATATAATTCTGATTCATATTTAAAATTAAAAAAGGATTTTTGCATTTAAGAGGTTATAATACATTTTGACAAAATAAATTTATGAAATTTAATATAAGGCAAATTTAACAATAAGCAAGTTGTCGGGGTAAGGAAATTCGAATTATAAATTTATTTTGATAAATGGTTTAATTAAATAAAGGATTTCATTTGCCCTTATATTTTCAAGTAAATAGGTCACAAAATATAATGCATTTTTAATAATTTAGAGTATATTTAATTTATTAAAAAAAACCTACATCCGGTAAATTTTAATTAAATTAAAGAGATAATGTTAACCTTAAAAGAGCTAATATAATTAAATAAAATAGAGTTATTTAAAAAGAATTATGATACATCCGTGCCTCACACAGTTAAATGGTTTCTGCTTATGTGAAACTATATATTATTAACCTCTCCCACATATTTTAATTAACTAGTCAAATTGTTAAAAACACCAAAGAAAAGAACTCCCCTCTAACTATTGTATGATTATATGATAAAACATTTCTTCACTCGTGCATACGTGCATAGCCGCTATTTAATCTATATATAAAAAGTAAAGTGTATGTATATATGTATGTAAGAGCTAATCTCTGAAACTACCGGTCCGATTCGCGCGAAAATTTACCCCTAGGTTCCCAGGGCGGCCAGGGGTAAAATAGCTTTTTCAGAATCCTAAAATTCCTTTTAATTTTCGAGATATTGGGTTTTATACGTTTTGACGTTCAATATAATGTCAATCAAACGCACCTCCTCGCGTTCGTCGAAAATTTGAATATACAGACAGTTCTGTAGTAAAAGTGTATCACTTATAGTAG
This sequence comes from Gordius sp. MW1, assembly GCA_964036665.1. Lineage (NCBI taxonomy): Eukaryota > Metazoa > Nematomorpha > Gordioida > Gordea > Gordiidae > Gordius > Gordius sp. MW1. The sequence continues at coordinate 9,646,984 of OZ038526.1, forward strand.
TTTGTAGTAAAACGTAATCTTTTCTTGACAACATAAAATTTATGAATTAAATTTCTTAAACGTCATCTTTCCTTAACGGTGACAATATAAAATTTATGAATTAAATTTCTTAAACGTCATCTTTTATTAACGGTGACAAGACAACATAAATTTTATGAATTAAATTTCTTAAACGTCATCTTTTCTTAACGGTGACAACATAAAATTTATGAATTAACCTGAAATAAATAAGATTATAGATTATTTGAGAAAATATTAGGTGAAGAAGATGAATTTTTCTCATTATCATTAAATGAGATAGATGAAAGTATATATAATTAAATTGTAATATAAAATAGTCCAACGTTGATTATTCTGAGTAAATACTATTTATATATAAATGTCATTATTTATCTATCATTAATTTTTATTAAATGAGATATTTAAATGAGAATAAATTCTGAAACTACCGGCCCGATTCGCGCGAAACTTTACCCGTAGGTTCTCAGGGCGGCCTGGTGTAAAATACCTTTTTCAGATTGCTAAAATTCCTTTTAATTTTAAAAATATAGGACATTTCTCGGCCTTTTGGTTTTAAAAAAGGGCTAAATTCTTCAGATCCGATTCGAGCGAAAATTTAGCCGTAGATGCCCAGATAGGCCAGGGGTAAAATAGCTTTTTCAGATTCCTAAAATACCTTTTTGTTTTAAAAATATCTGACATTTTCCGTCCAGTTTCATTAATAGCAGCATATACAATAATGACGTCATACATACAAAGCTGAAGTTTTCTCGAATTAGATATTTAAAAGTATAATAAAAATGTTACAGTATACGGTTAAAATTATTGGGGTTTAACAGACTATTTAAATTAAATAAATAAAATTTAAATTATGCAGTTTTTGTCATTATTATCACGTGGTCGATCAAAGAAGCATATTTTTAATAATTATCCATCCTTCAATTAATTATTTTATTATATTAAAGAAAATTGTATTTCAAATAAATCAGCTAACTAGAAAAATAAAATAATGGTATTGTTGTATAATAAGTAACAGCATTAACAAGCAATTTTTTCAAAAACATTTACTTTTAGTCGGATTTGATGACTAAAACAGAATTTGCATTTGGTTTGTCTTATTATATAAATATATACTAAAAATAGTGGGTTCATAAAATCATTCGGACCTTTCACATTATAAATTATTTCATATATGACCCCATTTTAGATAAGTCTTATTAATAGCTTATACTTAATTAACCACTTAAGGACTGAGCCAAAGCAACGCTTGGCCGGGCACAGCTAGTCACAAATAACACAAGGATCTATCCTGCTTTCTTACGAAACTACAACCTTTTATTTAAAATGCTAAAAAGATTTTAATTAATTTGCTTTATAAAATAATTTATAGGCAGCACAGTAATGTAATAAAGGCTAACATTGTATTTATGACTTCTTAATTCAGGTTTGTGATCATATCATGCATGTTAGCATAAGTTATCTTTCGACATTATGTCTCTAGTATCCTGTAACTTAAAAAAAAAAGTTAACTAATTTAGTGACTTAATTTATTTGAAAATACAAAAAAATAGAATCCAAGGAGCATGCCCGAATTTTAAGGTTATCCATTTTACTTAAAACATATGGACCTTTCTTTAAATCAGTCTGCGTGGTTCTTTAATTTTATATAGGGTGAGATAATTGACACCTTTCTGCTAGATCTCTGCTATCACTTGTCCCAATACAAGTGCTAACCTTGATGCAGTGTAATTTGGATAATACCATTTACATATTTGTAATTAATAGAGTGTGAGTGTGGATAACAACCAAGTTTGCAAATTGGGTTAAGGCTTTAGAATGGAGCAAAAAGAGTAAATATAGCTGTGAAAATTTAATGTTGCTTCCATTGATGAATTTTTTGTAATTAATTTATTTCGAAATATGATCCCTTTTGTTGATGCCATTATTATTATTCCCTGTAAAATAATTGTAAGTAAGAGTACATTAGTCGATTAATTATACTTATAATTTTACAAATTTAATTCGATATATTCTAAAAGGGATTTATAAATCCTTGAATTGCTTTTTTAGTAAGAAAAATTAAGCAAATTTAAAAACTTTATCATGGGCGTAGCCAGCATTGGATTTAGAGGGGGCAATAATGATTTAGGGAGGGACAAAATGAACATTTTTTGAAATTTTAGCCATAATTTTAATAAATTTTAACAAATTGTTGGATTTAGAGGGGGCAACCGCCCCTCCCTGCCCCTTCCCTTGGCTACGCCCATGGACTTTGTATTTGATTACACCCGAACCTGACCCGACCGTTTTTAATTTTATAATCTTACCGACATGGTCGTAGCCAGCATTGGAATTAGAGGGGGGCAAAAATGATTTATGCAGGGGCATAATGATATTTTTTGATTTTCGCCACAAATTTCAACAAATTTTTGGATTTAGAGCCCCCTTGCCTACGCCCATGCTCACCGATCTAAATTTTAAATTTTTCGGAGGTCGGGTTTTGGATGACCCTTGATGAACTCTTACAAATTTATTCAATATAAAATTATGTGTGCTATTTACAAGCCCAAGCATAATAATTTAGCGAATCTAATTTTTCCAAAATTATCATTTTATGGTTATATAAATTCTAGAGTGATAAGAAATTAAATTTTAGTGGTTCTTCCAAATACTTGGGCGTAGCCAGGTTTTGGATTAAGGGGGAGGCAAAACGTTTAAAAGTTCAATTAGGGAGGGGCAAAACATAAATTTTTTCAATTTTTAAGGGTTTTTGCATTAAAAAAAATTTCTCCCGTCATTTAGGGGGGGGGCATTTATTAATGTCTATTTGCAGCTCTAAAATTTTTGCAATGCTTACTAGCATTTTTTAATAAACTAAGAGTTTATTTTTTTGAGAAGGTTGTTTGCTTTTAACTCTTAAAAAACTTGTTTTTTTGTCATTTTTAATAATACATTCATAAGAAATTAACCTTTCATTCTAATTAGACTTCAAATAAGCTTTTTTCAGGATAAGACCATCTTTTAGGTTTATAACCATCTGTATTTTCAAAGAAAGTCCTAACTCCTAAGCTTGCATACAAAGTGCACTATAATAGTCCTTGCTGATTGCATTTTTTGATTGCGAATACACCTACAGCTAAATATTTCTTGGGTTTAATTGAAAAAATGTGATCTATTTCAAATATTTCATTATTAGTCTATGGAAAATTCATAGCTAGTATTTAGGCGAGACCGTGACTAGTTATATACAGGGTTTACTTGTATATTTGTAATTATTTCATAAAACATAGTTTAAATCATATATGTATTGTCATTAGTAGAGTTGTTAAATTGCTAACTTGCTTCAAACTCCAGACGCGAGCACGCACTGAGTTGCTTAATATGCACATTAGCACAATATGTGCTGTTCGGTGCACTAGGCAGAACAGTGGCATATAAAAATGCTCGAGGGCCGAGCAGAAACTAGAGCAGATGGTAGCTGGAGTTGAAGCAAGTTAGCAATTTAACAACTCTAGTCATTAGATATTAATTTAAACATTTTAATTTTGCAAAAATAAAGTTTTATTTTACAAATGTCATGTAATTTAATATTTGTAAAACTAGAATTCGGCATAAATGTTTCACTTATTGTTAAACAGACTAAGATTATATATTAATTTACTATTTGAGGACTTTAATGTAGAGATGTCTTTTATGAGTGCATAGGAGATGTAGTCATCTTGACCCATTTTTTATTTGTATTATGAAAAAAAGATTATAATAAATTTGCTTAATACGTTTAAATTTAATAAAACTACTTAACATTAGTGCAAAAATTTTAGACTATTTTTAAAATTATGTAGCTCTTTATTTAATGTCTGTTAATCTTGTTTGATGATTATGACATTTTTTATTATAATGGTCATACTTCACAGTTGATAATTACTATATTTTAAAAGTTGGTGGAATTAAAGTCGACACATTGGAAGTTACAAGTTTTAAACTTAAATAAGAGTAATCATCATAAAAAGTCATTGATGCTGATTTCTCGGAAAAGTTACATTTAAAGCTATACATTTATGTAAACATCATTCATTAATTTAGAATTTGAACATTAATATAACATTCAGCGACTTAATTTGTTCTGAGAATGGTCGTGAGATAGTTTAAGGTTTACTACCTACAAAAGTAGTTTATATGTCGAATTATTAGGTTAAGTAAAGGGCGTAATTTAAAAGCTTCCCCCTAGTTAGGGTATATTTGATAATTGAATTGTGGGTCGCGCGACATCATAAAATGCTACAAATCATGATTATATACCAAACGAACAAACCTGCACCTTTAATATCTTCTTTAATTAAAACGATATTAATAGATCAACCTTGCATTTTAGATAGTTTTCGAATCGGTCTAAATCAATAAATAATTTGTTTTAATTAAACACAGTTAGGATTGAAAAACTATAAAGTTTTTTTTGTTATTAGGGAATTCTCATTTGATGTGGTTTGAAAGCACGACTTAAAACCATTTGAGAAAAATTAGGGTATATCCTAAGCGTTACCTTTATACAACACTAATTTTATTTCTAAATAATATAGCTTCTTGCCAGTATACTGTTGTCCCATTCACCTTATCCAATCACAACCCAACCATGGGCTGGCACTAATTCTTGGGGTGCCGGCTCATCTTCTTGGGGTGGAGGATCCCCCTATGGAATGCAAGGATTAAGTCCATGGGTACAAAAACATATGGTGTCCTACCCATTAGACTCCGTGTTTGGCAGTCCGACGGGTGTGGCAAATTTTTATTATGGTCGCAAAAAGCGGAGTGATAGATTTTATCTCAGGACCTACCTTAAAAATCACTAGCTTAAGTTATAGAGGAGCTAATTAGTAGTCATAACTTATTTTGTAAATAACTTAAGACGATAAAATTATTATCGTTAATAAATGTAATCCGAATTTATACTGATACAAGATGTTATTTGTATTTAGACAGTGAAACCCAATCCAAAATATAATACATTTATTTAATAAATATCCAATTGTCTAAAAATTTATAGCCATTTGACGAAGGCCGATGGCAAAATAATGGTTTAAAAACTTAGCAAATGAAAACATATTATATTTTTTTATATTATTGCCATTTATATATTATATTAAAAAACTGTCTTTCTTAACAGCTAGATTTTTATTAAAAATTAATAGGATCACTTTGAAGCTCTGTTTGAGCTAACTTGAGATAAATCTTATGATCACAATTGTAATTAAATTTAAAATTAGATTGCAACATGCAACATGAAGGCACTAAGCTAAAAATTGGGTTTTCTTTCTTAAACATTTCATTATTTTATGGCTCAATCATAACTTTTATAAGCAAATAAGGATCTTTCTTGTAGGCGGTCGTACGCTTTATTAGATTAATGATGTTAATATGAGGGACCTTAAGATCCTCGTTAAAACTTAATGAAGTTAATATAAAGGACCGTTAGCAATCCTTAAAGTTATAATTGTGGGAAAATTATTATATAACCTTGACAATTGTAACCAACACAAGTTTTGCAAATTCGACGCTGCCCAACCCTTTAAATTATTCATAAAAAGCGTTCCTTATGTAGTTGATTCTTAATTAAAAATTTATCACACGATGTCATTCCAGTATGTATATTGCACTATTCTCATTTCAATTTTAGTCTCGCTACTTTTAATCTAAATTTATAACGGCTCTTTAACTTTACACAAACTATATTTGTCTATATTAGATAGGAGAACAAAGGATCTTAAGTAATAGACGCGGTCCTCACAAGGTGACAGAGAATAATATTTAATTTTATTTATTTGGTTCGTTTGAGATTCTGCTAGCGGAATTGATTAAAACATTAATTATTAAGAACATGGTGAGACAGTTACCTCCACTTTAATATAAAGTCAAGTTTAATTTGTCAAGTCTTATTAGCTTACTGCTGTGCACTCTAATTTGGCTAATGTGTCTTAGTTTTTACTTCATTAGCTACATTTTATTAAGTTTTCCTGGATTTTTTAACTGCAAACATACATTAGGAGCTTTCTCGACTAACCACTCCATTTAAATTATATCATTATATTTTTGACCAATCACATTCCTACCGATTTAAGCCAAATAGCTAGGGTCATAAAAAATAATGGATTCCTAATAGTTAAACACTAAAATGACTGAAAGAGTTATACAGTCAAAACCGTTTAATTGCAAAGCCTTGGACCTGCAATTTTTTTTCGCGATTAACCGATATTTAGCGATTAAACGATGGAAGTAAAAGTATATGTACATTATATTAAATACTCATTTCTTACGCTTCGCAATAAAACGATATTTTATATAATTATCTGGTTGATTTAAGGACCCGAAAATGTTTGTGAATATCCGATATTGTATTATTAAGCGTTTTGTCAGTAAACGATGTTTTTGTTAATATTATCGTTTAAAAAAAACAAAATGGCGGTTAACTTCGCGATTAAAAGATTTTCGCGATAATCCGATTTGCGATTAAGTAGTTTCAACTGTATCTCTAAACCCCAACTGGTCAAATTAGTTTTTAAAATTTGCAATAAAATTTATTAAATCTGCAACATAAATCTATATTTTTTTATTTCTTAAAATAAATCTACAAATTTGCTGCGCTTAAAGGTACCAGCTTATTATATTTAATTTTAAATAGTAAAATCAAGACCATGTCTCATCAATATTCAATTGTCCTGCTATTTTAAATCCCTATAAAAAACTATTATCGATCATGTAATTCGTGTAATTCCTACAGTTCTATATGCCTTCACACTTAATTCGCATCAAAGGCAATTTATAAAAATAAACGGTATAGTGACACAAATAGATTGTAATTAAGACTATAATTTGCGAGTTTGACAATGCTTTTTCCATTGAAGCTCGAGATTGGTTTATAAATGTTGATGTTGTATAAAGTAAAGGAGAATGAGCTCACAATTTATGGTTAGGGTAGTTTAAATATAAAAATGTTATGCTTAGGCCAATAATGACTTTTAGAGCTTATTATCTAAGAATTTTAAAGATTACTAATCTGAAATTTTATTTTTTTTTTAATTTGCTTTGAATTATGGTTTAGAAATAGTTGCAATTGCATAACAATAATGTGCAATAGATTGTATTTAGAAATAAATTAAATAAGATAAGTTTATTCCATCGTACTTTCTCTTAAAAAATATTTTTTGCAAATAACAAGTAGCTAAAAATATTTAATAAGTTGCTACTTAACTTGTAAAAATAAATCTTCAGGCTATAAAGCAATATTTTCAATATAATGTTGCCTAATATTTAGCCAGCATTCTGCATAAATCAAGCAAATTTACAAACCAGATTTTTTTATTAAAATTATTTCTGAATGTTTTCATAATTCAAGTTATATTGCGAAATACTAGCATGCAACACATTGCACGCAAACTTACTATTTTAAGTGCCTCGTTGGCGGCATTCTTAAATATATTAGCCTTAACCTAGATTTGGCCAGATCAAATGAAGAGGTATGTGATAGTGACATCGTATAATTAGATTAGATCTAATAATGATCGGATTGTCTCATGTTTTAAGGAAATATCGACACAATGTTTTAAATTAAAATGTACTTATAAAACTCAGGCCTTCGGCCCTCGTGGGAAGGGGGAGAAGGGAAGGGAAGAGGGCAAGGGAAGGGGGGACGACTCATCTGTACTTCGTATAAATGTATCATATTTGCTATGCAATTTATGGACGAGAAAGGTGGGAAGGGGCGAGAATGCCTATAGGGGGGGGGTATTAAATGCCTAATGATTAATTAATTATTTTTACAAATTTTCCATTATAGGCAAAATGTAATATAGGCAAAATGTAATATAGGCAAGGGTTAGGGTTAGATTTAGTGTTTGCATCTAGTTGCGTATTACATTAATTTTTATGGCCTTTAGTGATTATGGGTCTAACAAACATTATATTATAAAACAACACAATGTTAAGAATTTGCAGAATTGTTGGGAGAAATTTTTTGTTGAATTTGAACAATTTTTAATTAAAAAAATCAAAAATTTGGCCAATGGTCACTTTTTCTCTATTGGTCAGTACCAACAGATACTCTATAAGTCAATGATAGCCAAAAAAACGGAAAAAAAAATTTTGATGCTCACTTTGGCCAATGGTCATTTTTTTCCATTGGTCAGCAGCCAGCACACGGTAAAAGTGGATATAAATTCATAAGAGTAAAAAAAACGGAAAAAAAATTTTCGAATCACATTTTGGCCAATGGTCATTTTTTTCCATTGGTCAGCAGCCAGGACACGGTAAAAGTGGATATAAATTCATAATAGTCAAAAAAAAACGAAAAAAAAGTTTTCGAATCACATTTTGGCCAATGGTCATTTTATTCCATTGGTCAGCAGCCAGCGGACGGCCAAAAAGTCATAATAGCAATGGTAGGAACAGGAACAATCATAATAGTCAAAAAAAACGAAAAAAATAATTTCGATTCACATTTTGGCCAATGGTCATTTTTTTCATTGGTCAGCAGCCAACGGACGGCAAAAAAGTCTTATTATCAATGATAGTAACAAGAACAATCATAAGAGTCAAAAAAACTCCGATATTCTAACCCAAAAACTAGTTAAATTGCATAGCAATTAAAAGTAAACAACTTTTATTTATGTTTATTATATAACATTGGTCAGCAGCCAGCGGACGGCCAAAAAGTCATAATAGCAATGGTAGAAACAGGAACAATCAAATAGTCAAAAAAAACGAAAAAATAATTTCGATTCACATTTTGGCCAATGGTCATTTTTTTCATTGGTCAGCAGCCAGCGGACGGCCAAAAATTCTTATTATCAATGATAGTAACAAGAACAATCATAAGAGTCAAAAAAACTCCGGGATTCTAACCCCAAAACTAGTTAAATTGCATAGCAATTAAAAAGTAAACAACTTTTAATTGCTATGCAATTTATGGGCTCGTTTTTTGTTGTCCGTCCGTCCGTCCGTTGTCCGTCCGTCCGTTGTCCGTCCGTCCGTTGTCCGTCCGTCCGTTACCCTCCTATCTATTTGCATTGGGTTTATTAGGTTATCGATTTTTTAAATTAATGCATGAGAAAGAGGTGCCCCACCCCTCATCTGTATCTCCCTCGCTGTGTTATTTTTAAAATTAATGCATAAGAGGTGCCCCACCCCTCATCTTTATCTCCCTCGGTGTGTTATATATAAGATTTGTTAATTTATCTATTAATTGCTAAAAGTTGTTTACTTTAATGCTATGCAATTTAACTAGTTATATAATAAACATAAATAAAAGTTGTTTACTTTTTAATTGCTATGCAATTTAACTAGTTTTGGGGTTAGAATCCCGGAGTTTTTTTGACTCTTATGATTGTTCTTGTTACTATCATTGATAATAAGAATTTTTGGCCGTCCGCTGGCTGCTGACCAATGAAAAAAATGACCATTGGCCAAAATGTGAATCAAAATTATTTTTTTCGTTTTTTTTGACTATTATGATTGTTCCTGTTTCTACCATTGCTATTATGACTTTTTGGCCGACCGCTGGCTGCTGACCAATGTTATATAATAAACATAAATAAAAGTTGTTTACTTTTAATTGCTATGCAATTTAACTTGTTTTTAGGTTAGAATCCCGGAGTTTTTTTGACTCTTATGATTGCTCTTGTTACTATCATTGATAATAAGACTTTTTGGCCGTCCGTTGGCTGCTGACCAATGAAAAAAATGACCATTGGCCAAAATGTGAATCCGAGTTTATTTTTTCGTTTTTTTTTGACTATTATGATTGTTCCTGTTACTACCATTGCTATTATGACTTTTGGGCCGTCCGCTGGCTCCTGACCGATGGAAAAAATGACCAATGGCCAAAATGTGAATCGAAATTATTTTTTTCGTTTTTATTGACTATTATGATTGTTCCTGTTCCTACCATTGCTATTATGACTTTTTGGCCGTCCGCTGGCTGCTGACCAATGGAATAAAATGACCATTGGCCAAAATGTGATTCGAAAACTTTTTTTTCGTTTTTTTTGACTATTATGAATTTATATCCACTTTTACCGTGTCCTGGCTGCTGACCAATGGAAAAAAAGACCATTGGCCAAAATGTGATTCGAAAATTTTTTTTTCGTTTTTTTTACTCTTATGAATTTATATCCACTTTTACCGTGTGCTGGCTGCTGACCAATGGAAAAAAATGACCATTGGCCAAAGTGAGCATCAAAATTTTTTTTCCGTTTTTTTGGCTATCATTGACTTATAGAGTATCTGTTGGTACTGACCAATAGATAAAAAGTGACCATTGGCCAAATTTTTGATTTTTTTAATTAAAAATTGTTCAAATTCAACAAAAAATTTCACCCAACAATTCTGCAAATTCTTAACATTGTGTTGTTTTATAATATAATGTTTGTTAGACCCATAATCACTAAAGGCCATAAAAACTAATGTAATACGCAACTAGATGCAAACACTAAATCTAACCCTAACCCTTGCCTATATTACATTTTGCCTATATTACATTTTGCCTATAATGGAAAATTTGTATAAATAATTAATTAATTATTAGGCATTTAATACCCCCCTATAGGCATTCTCGCCCCTTCCCACCTTTCTCGCCCATAAATTGCATAGCAAATATGATACATTTATACGAAGTACAGATGAGTCGTCCCCCCTTCCCTTCCCCTCTTCCCTTCCCTTCTCCCCCTTCCCACGAGGGCCGAAGGCCCGAGTTTTATTTATGTTTATTATATAACTAGTTAAATTGCATAGCATTAAAAGTAAACAACTTTTATCTATGTTTATTATATAATAGATAATATAACAAATCTTATATATAACACACCGAGGGAGATAGAGATGAGGGGTGGGGCACCTCTTATGCATTAATTTAAAAAATAACACAGCGAAGGAGATAGAGATGAGGGGTGGGGCACCTCTTTCTCATGCATTAATTTAAAAAAGCGATAACCTAATATACCCAATGCAAATAGATAGGGAGGGTAACGGACGACGGACGGACGGACACCAAAAAACGAGCCCATAAATTGCATAGCAATTAATATTTGGTTTAAAATTTAGAGAATTTTCACTATAGCTTAAGTTTTAAAGGCCTTTACAAATAGTAATTGATGCTTGTTTTGGAATTAGCCTACACTACATAGGGATCTCATCTCTCAACCTCATACGGTATTCCATGTGCTTGTTTTAGATTCCGCCTATTTAAACTATAAATGCGAGCCAAAGTTTGCAGAAATAGAATCGGATAATTGATCTCCGTTTATCTTTCATCATAACAACTTCCCAACTTCTTTTGTACCAATTATCGACAAAGTTCATTTAAAGGTCTTTAAAAACTTAACAAATATTATCTATTATAAAATCACTTAGCCTTAATTAAAAATGGTTGTTCATTTGATATCCTTTATGAATTGAAGATTGCATCTTTAGTGAATTTTATTATGTTTAATTTTAAAATAATTATCTTAAGTTAAACTCTTAATTACGGCCTATTTTTGAGGGAGTGAAAGAGTGAGCGGTATTTTTAATTTAACGAATAAGCCCACCAGGATTCATGAAATAATACATGTAATTTCACTTTAAAACAACGCATCTTGTTAAAATTACCTCCTTTTACAATACATTGCTGATGTTAAATTGAAATTATAATAATGAAAAGAGCTGGGATTTTAAAGAAAAATTAGAGTTATGACAATTCTGCAATAAGTTAGCAGATTACTTTCCTTTTCACTGCTCTATTTAAAATCTCGTGTCGAATTAAATTTATAAAATTATATGTTTACCTTAAGGACCTTTATTATAGAAATCAATAAGTTAATCATATATTATTTTATTTATATCTGTTTCGATTTCTTAAAAAATCAATTTTAATTATTTAACATAAAAGTGTTTCTGTTGCGAAAAAAGTATATATACTTTGTTTCAAGCACTTTCTATAAAAAATCGAAATTCTTATCGCTTTAGTTCATATTTGGCTACATCGCAGAGTAAATAACATTATGTTAGTCCTTTAGCTACTCATGTACATTTAAATTTTTTATAATATTTTATCATAATCTAATTCGCTATATTTTGTCCAATTTTGAATTAAAGTTCTAACTGCTTTTGTGAAAAGTAGGTTCTCCTTTTCCGCCTACTATTAAACTTTTATTCAGTCAACTTTGTGAAATAAATTCAAGGCCTAAACCAAAATTAAACAACTTACTTTTTATCTTCCGTTTTATTTCAAATATAAGGCTTTCTTCATTTAAATTAAACCAACATTTTCCGGAGTTTAAAGGTGAATTATTTCTTATACATCTTGATTATGATAATTAAAATTTCACAATTTCGGATTTTTTTTTTTAATAAATTATATACTTAAACTTAACAAAAGGTTAGGAAATACTAAAACAAATTTTTTTTAAATAACACGCTTGAATTAATAATTTATTTAATATTAATTAATAAAAAGTTGAATGAGATTAAAAAATTTTGTTTGGGCAAAATGTAAAACTTTTTTTGTGAATATTGCTTCTATAAGTAAAAGCGAATCTAAAGTACTGATTATATGTTTTGTTTATAGTGCGGCTTTAAAACCTATTTAGTTTTCTATTGATTTTGCTATAACCTTTAGAAGCTGCTTTATCAGTAATCTCTTGCCATATCAATTTTTGCGAAGGCAACTTGTTTTTGAAAATATAAGTAATCATAATACGGAAAAGCAATTTGCTGATTAAAAATGTTAATTTGTCAAAAAATTTCTGCTTTAAGTTAGAGTCGTGTTTAAATTATTAATGACCGCAAATGTATTCTCAGAATATATAATACAGATTGATTTATGCAAAATTATAAAGATAGTGTTCATAAAACATAAATAATTTAACTATATTTTTAAATACTAATTATTGTTTTACATAAGTATTTGAATATTTATCGCGATTTATTATTTTAATAAAACTACACAAAAATTTTACCAACCATGACTTAATAACGGGAATACCTCTAAAGAACACACCTTTTAGTGTAGATAGTTTCTTGTTTTAAAACTTAATATAGATTTAAACTTAAATTTAGGTTAAATAAAAATTAATGCACATTTATAACTTAAGTATTGAACATTTAAATAAACTAATGACCATTGGTCCCTCAAAAACTTATTAATAGTATTTTCAATTTATCTAATTCCATAAAGAATATTTGTTTATCTTATTAATTACATAAAGGCCATCAGACACATATAAACGAGGATATTTGTTAGTAATCAACCAAGCCTCGTCGTTAATAGAATAATTTTAAAAAAACGTTATTTATTAGAAAATTGTTGTCAAATAGCCTCCATCATCATTCTCATTATAACTATAAACTTATGATAAAAATATTTCACCTTAAGAACGCTTTCCCAGGGCTTATTCGACAACATTTTACTATTACTTAACAAATCTATGTGTTTTTGTACTTATTTAAAATCAAATTGATCCATTATATACGTTATTTGTTGAGATATTAATTTTTTCAACGATTAAATTGTTCACGTTCAAATTGACATCACCTCCTTCTTGCTGCTTGCAAATTTTTCCAGTCAAGGTATATTATACCTAGGCAGTAACAATTATTTATTTTGACAGTAATTGTAACTACAATTTTCTCTCTCTCTCTCTATCTCTCATTATCAATACAACCATGCCCCCCCCCCTCATTGATATGCCATTAAATCCTGACAATTATTTTATCGTTCGTCCACACTCAGCTTCCAACACTAGCACGAAGAGCATCCTCGTCATACATCTATTTGGCATAGAACCTCGCTAGCAACGCTGCTACATCCTATACACGGCAATCTACGATAAAGAGTAAGGCATATTATAGCATTGCATTGATGTTAAACATGTTTATATAATGAGATTTAATGACTTAAATAATGAGTGTCCTGCGTGTCGAGATAACTAGCATCCTTCTTTAAGTGAGCGAGCCATTATGTTTTAGTTTTTTTCACTAATGGCCAACTAATTATTTTATTTGGCCAAAAATGAAATGCATAAAATATACAGAAAACGACCGAGGGAAGGTCTTGCGTCAGAAATAGAGTGAGTTGTAGTTTTACTCCTACCAACGTTGACTTAAAATAAAGCTCGCTGAGTATTTGGATTTGACAAAAATAGACACGTTATTAGCTTAATTAAATCATATTTATTCAAATTATTATATGAGGAGTATGCAACTTGAGTTAAATAAGAGTTGTTAATGGTTTATAATTAAGAAAATTCATAAATTGTCTTTGTTAAACAAGATTTATATTTAATTTCTATTGTGATACCTTAACTATCTGAAATTTATTATTTTTTGTAATTTAGATAGCTTCTTTTAATAGCAATTTATTAAAATGAAAAATATTTACACTTCAATAAATGGGCGTAGCCAGCATTGGAATTAGAGGGGGGCAATCATGAGTTGGGGACAGGCAAAATGATCCTTTTTTGAAATTTTAGCTATAAGTAAAACTAACAAACGACAATGGTTGCTGGATGACCGAAATATCTAAACCCATTTCCACCTTCTCATTTTACCAATCCAACATTACCATTATTTAACACAAATTCTATATTATTCAAAGGATTGGTATTACATAACTATATTAAATATAAAAAAGTTACAATATTGAAAGTTTTTCGAAAAAGTGGATCTAACTACTTTGCCGTTATGCTTAAATGTATCTGTTTTTAGTTCCTCATTTATGAATATATCTAGTTTATTTGCTTTTTTCTAAAAAAGTGTGATGTTTCATGATATAGATACTCGGAAATAGTTCCTTTAATAACCCTGCATTTTAAATACAAGCTAGGGTGTCTTGTCTTCCCTTCGTGTTAACAAATTTTAAAAGTGGTGTCAACTATTCAGCCATGTAACTAAAATCTATTCTTTGTATATCTAAATCAGATGTATCTATTCTTAATTTGATTAAAGTAGAGCTCATTAAAAATCCGTTGCAAGAACTCTAATGTAATAATATGTTATATCCCCTCGCCTAAATCTCAATATAATCCTATAAATAAATTGTTTAGAATATTTTTTAAAAAAGGGATAATCATTTTATTATTTGCTAAGACGAATTTAACTTATGACGTGTAAATAATAAATTCCATATGCCTCTCTAATATAATTATAGTTGTTAGTGAAACTTGTTCCAAATTTTAAGTTTCTGGAACTGAATACGGAATTAGATATTTTTTTAATGCGGAACTTAGGATTGTAACTGAACCTTTTAAGGCCAAGGAACGGCCAAATTATACTTATATTTAATATAAATTATAAATTTGAGACAACGCTCTAAAATCAATTGCAGAATTGTCTAATTTACGGCCATTTGTATAACCGGGGGCTCATCCCCATCCTTCAATTAAGACAAAAAGGGCTTAATTAAAATCTTAATTAATTTATTATTATTAACTAAAAACTGAGTGCATTTTTGTGATAAAATTAATTAGCTTAATTTTTTGTAGATTCAAGTATTCCACTGCGTAAATTCTATATGTTTATAGCAACAATTAGAATTCAAAACCCATTTCGAATCTAGTTTTTTAAAAATATTTCAAACCTTTAATATGATTAATATAATAATTTAATATGATTTTTATTGAATTTAACCTTACGTAACTTTAATTCACAAAGCAACCCTGCATTTAATTCTCATTCAAAACTGATCTAACCACTATTTTATTTTTATTTTCAAATTTACGATATATTTTCTCCTTTAAAAAGTATGGCAAAGCAACCCATTTCCATCTAATTTTATGAACTTTTAGCCCAGTCTTAATATTATTTACCATATTGCTAATGCCGTTATAATTAGATGATTCTCCAACACTTGGGCGGCACAACAGCAACATGACCTTTAAAAACTCGGGTTAAATTAAATAAAAGTTTTTGACCTAGCTTCTCGAGTGGTTCTGGAGACTCATTTAAGTAAAGATTTTGATATTTATGAAACATACACCTTTTTTGTGATATTATAAATAACTTATCTTTTAAATTCTTGGATTAACGAAAATCATATTACTATGCAATTCTTGGGTTTATCTTTTAAATATATATTGCTCGGTCTTAATTGGGCATTATTTCAATTTCCGGCGGGGTGGAAATGACGTACAAAGACAAAATTGTAGGGTAAGCCGGACCTCCCAAGGTCAAAGTAATAGGTCGGATTGGCAAAAATTAATACAATTTGAACTTAAAAATTTGGATGAGCAGAATACCGTTAATTAATATTGAGTTTAGAGAATAAACAACTAAACCAAAGAGCACATTCGTAATATAAGATAGAGAGAAAAATCGATGTATTCAAGCAAACCAAGAAATTCGTTGAACATGGTAATTTATTTAAAAGTTCTAAATAAAACTTTTGAATTAAGTCGAACTTGAACTAGTTCCTTTTGAAATAGTAGAAACTTGAAACTGAAATAGCTCATTTTTGAGGGAAGTATGAACTTTAACTAGTTGCAGTTATGGGGTAAGTTTAACATTATGTTACAAATTTAAAAGCGTCGATATAATCGAGCCATACAAAATAGGAAAATTTTAAAATAATGGAAACTGTTTCAATTTTGCCTGCCTTAATTACATTAGCTTAGCTTTGTTACAACTCAGTATACGTATTAAACTCTACAATTTTGTGTAAATGAATGTAAATTGGGCTACAACTTAGTGACTTTCAGGTTAATATCTACTAATATGAAAAATAGTATCTTATTTTTAATCGTGATTTTAGTTAATTTGGATGCTTTATTAACTTAAAGAAGCCTGATGCACAGTTGGGCTCACGTTAAGGTATAGTTTTGATCTTTAATTGCAAATTATTATAGACTACCACCTAAACTAACATTATAGGATTTGATAGAGAGTATTAATGATATAGAAGATTTGCATATGTAAGGGCTTGTCTTAATATCGGATTCAGATTCAAATGGCGCGAATTTATCTTTATCAAATATCCTATTCAATTTCATGTGTCAAACTCGGTTGTATATTAATATTTTGTTTTTTGATAGTTAAAACGTTTTTTTGTTTATTTCAACTCTTGAGATTAATCGCTGTTATATTATGGTCTGAAATGTAAATCTGCTGTGAATTCGAAGTTAAGACACGGCTATGTTATAACCCGTACAACGATTTTTGCTGCGCATCAAAATCCGATATTAAGACAAGCCCTAAAGCATGCCTTTTTTTCAGGAACGATGGGTCTGGTAGGTGTTAAATTTTTGACTTTTCCAAGCCTTAAGCCATATACCTAGCTCAACAAAAAATTAATATAATAACTATATATTTTGCATAATCTTACATTCAATACAAATTAATTATGATTAATTGTGCTTAGCGGTTAAAATCTAAATTTTCGATTGTTTAACACAGTCGATTTCCGATGTAACGTGATTTGCCGAAACGGTGGGTTATTAGCGTTTCTATGTAACGGCACTTTTGTTTTTGGCAAAGTTTTGTAACTCGGCCACTATAAAACGTTAAGTTTTATGATTAAAGGTTATCTATTTTATCATGTGCATAGCCAGGTTTTGGATTGGGGGGGGGGCGAAACGTTTAGAAGTTCAATTAGGGGGGGGGGCAAAACAAAAATTTTTTTTTGTCATTTTCCGCCCCCTGCCGCTTCCTGGCTACGCCCATGTATTTTATATAGATAGTGCAAAAATTTTAATCTTAAATTTTGGAGGTTTACCTTTCCTTGTTATTAAATAGATTATTCTAAAAAATTAAATTTGGATGTACCCCGCTTTTTTTCTAAGGCCCCTTTTTCAAAAGTCGTTTGACTTTTTTTATAATATATACCTATGACTGTTAAATTAACTATTGGTATAAATCTTTATTTAGCAATCATCAGTAGCCGCATGAACGCACTAAATTAAATTTACGCAAGACCAATCAAAGAATATAGATTAGTTTTATTCTAAGCTCAATACATTAATAGAATTAATTAAATTTCAGATTTTTTAATTATTTTTATTAGACCTGATAATGTGAAATGTCCATTAAGTGTGTCTTAATTTCTTGGTTGTTTCAAATTAACTAACATACCAAAGTCAAAGCTTAAATATTGTAATTTTTTGGTGTTTAATTGAATTTGATATTTGAATTTGTTTGCAAAATGAATAAAGTGATTACAAAGCTGATTAAACATATTCAAAGACTAATCCATTTATAACAATTTTTATTAAACACACAATTTAAATTTTAAAAATGTAACAACGCTTAATTGTATCGACTAATATTTTTAAATGACTTAGTTATAATGTTACCAAATTAAATTCATAGTATTAGCAGAAGTTGCGGGTTGAATAATAGGGTGGGAAAATAAATTGGGGTCTTAGAAGAAATTTAACAACAAATATACATATTGATCAGAAGCCTAAAAGCATTAAAAATCATAAACATTCAGCTAACACCTTCTGTAAACGTTTGTTTGATGTGACGTTACTATTAAAACGTAACTTTTTTGTAACACTTGTTGATGCTGACCATCTTTTTATTGGTCATGCAATTATGTTTTAAAAATAAATCATTATTTCAAGTCCTAACTATGCCAATCTATCCCTCATTATTATATAGGATAACAAACAATTAAAACTAATGATCACTAAAGAATTATAAATTGGCATGAAAAAAAAAATGTGCTATTGGCAAGGGTTTGGAAAGCGCAACCCGCACCCATATTATTTCATTGATTATAGAATGGAATTGTAAATAAATTTGTTTTCGGTTTGACTGGTTAAAATACAAAAGCGATAATGGCACAAATCATTTATATGTTGCCAAATGGTTGTACACCTAGCCTAACCAAATTTTTTATGATTAAAACAATATTTAAAAGGCTATCTTTTATTCAAATCTATAAGTATTCTTATAAGGTCTCTATCGTATGTATTTCACGCAAACAAACAATTACGTTGGAGCAATCACAGTCTTAATTGTGTTTCGTGTTTGTGTCTAATCTTAGTAAAACATTTATGGTCAAGAGCTGTTGTAATATTTTAACAATTTCTTTATTTTATTATTTCATTCTGCCTAACATTTGGTACCAAGATTTAGGCATATTGACATTTGATGTGTTAATAATCAAAATAAATTCAAAATTTTTATTGCAATTTATTTATGAAATTAAGCATTTCAACTAAGCGTTTTTGTAAAGTGACCCCCGCTCTAAATATATCCACGTTTAATTAAATAATAATACATTGAAACAACCTAATATATTATAAAATTTATTATTTTTCAATAATTGACCAAAGATTTAATATGGCGGGAAAAGAGGCCAATTTTATAAGTCAATATTTAATTTAGCGTAAACATCACCTTAGATTTGTTATAGCATATAATTGTAAAATATTCATCCAAAATTGTATTAAATGAGAATGGAGACGTTTATTAATAAAGCACAAAAATAAATTATTTTAAAATAAATTTATGAATTTGACATTATGAATATTGACATTTATAAAATATTTTCAGTAAATTTTTTTAAATTACAGGTGGCACTTACCCCTCATTCCCCGGTTACGTCCTTACTAGCAATTATTATAGTTGGCGTCCATGTTTGGACTTGTGAAAGCTCGCAGGGCTAACTCTCCTATCCCTAGAGCGTTTATTTGTTTTAAAACATAATTAGATTAAATATGTAAAGCGATATTCATGTGAGAATTAATTAATAATAAAGGTGATGACAAAATTTAAGATAATATCGTAATATAATGGACGTCGGCATGGGCGTAGCCAGGATTTGGATTAGGGGGAGGGGGGCGGATGCAAAAAAAATGGAGTGCAAAATAAATTATATTTTTTGCTATCCGATTAATGCGCGTGCCTCAACTCGAGACCTGCACCCACATAAGCAATCCCGGGCCGAGCCCGGGCCTTGAATATCATAGACTTCAAAATCCGGGTCAGCCTGGCATAATTGAGAAGCAAGTTGTTTTTAATTCTGCTTCCCGCGCTATTTTTTATCTATCACCACTCTGTGTTAAATTGGTCAAATAAATAACCCCTTAAAGGATTCAAATAAAATTATATACGAATCAGGTTGGTAAATAAGCTCAGCCATTCTATATCATTTGGGTTTTGAACCAAGATGGATTAGCCGTCTTAAAATGATTGAAACATTCTTATATTTGAAGGCTCGACCTTTATTTTAAAATACAATAAGACCCACAAATTGTTAAGACGCCAGTGATGGGTAGAAGCAGATTTAAAACCAATTTTGCATTTGGTGGTTATACATGGGCGTACCCAGGTTTTGAATTAGGAGGGGGGATTTTAACAAAATTTTTTGTTTGACTATTCGAAAAATTTCCTGAGAGCAAAAAAAAAGGTCTCGACTATCCAAAAATTTTCCTGAGTGGTTATATATTATATTGAACAACATTTAATGATTTATTTCATAACTTACGGCGAAAATGACTACAGACTTTAAATAGTCTGTTTTTTTCTTCCCCAACTTTCTGTGAACACTCATTATGCACAACTAGTTAACCGATTTTCCGTCATCATACGACTCATAAATTTTTAAATTCACCATTATTTGTCTAAAACATAACTCACATGATTTGCAAATATAATTTCTAATGTCCATATATATTCGAAATCGGTGGTAAATAATAAATGTATTACACAAACGCAATTAGTAATCTCATATTGATATTCAATTACAATGATAAAAATTAAAATTCTTGTGTAAATTTGCCATTTTAATGTTAAGTTTACATAGAGGGGGAGGGGGCAAATGACAAATTTTTCTTTAATTTTAAAGTTATGTATTAAAAAATGCCCTTTGCCTCCCCCCTGGCTACGCCCATGGACGTGGGTATTTATAAAGGTAACGTAGCGAAAAAATCCTAAGAAGCGCAGTGCAATCTTTCGTAGGTTTTACAGCCGTGCAGATAGAGCGCACGGAAGGGTTTCGTTTCGATACAAAACTTCACGAGTGAAAATCTACTATATATAAGCATTAATTAAGTCTTTTTACTCATGTTACCTGCTAAGTAAATTTAATCTTCACTATTTTATACAGACACTGCTCTCTTAAATATATCAAATCTAACGTTTTTGGACCATCATGTTTATAATTCAAATTGTAGCAGGTTATTGTGCTGTTTTCTGTAGTCTAAATTGCCTAATTTTAAATTTATTATTAAAATTCGATTGATTTTAATCCCATCCTCACTAATTGAATTATCTAAAATTCACTGTCTCATATTAATGCGGTTTAGAATATGGATTAGCTTCTCAATAGCTCCTTTTATAATTGCTTCGCACCCAAAGATCCAAATTTTAAATTAACGTTGCTAAATGACACAGGAATAATTTTTTTAAAGGCTACAATATTGTAATATTATATGAATTTTATAAATAGGCTTGATCCATAAGATTAGAAACCTAAATTTTGATTTTAAAAGACAGGAAAATCGGGTTGCATTTTTGTCGTAGCAATCAATTTAAAATTAAGATTAACAATAAAAATACAATCTCTTTTACATTATTGAACATATTTTATTATTGTAGCGCATTTTGTAAGACACCGAGGCGTCTCTCCCATTTTTTACTGACAACAATATTTTATATGTTTAACCTGATCAAGTGGTATCTAATTAGTGAAAAATATTTGAATGACTCTAATGACGGTCGATGCCATTAATACTCAGGCGAGGGTACGATAAGGCCAAAATATAATTAATGAATTCTATATACCTAAAAAGGCAAATCTCTCCACTACCCATAAGTTTAAAATAGATTTCCCGCAGCCCGTTGCTCACGAACTTTTATTTTAATGTATTTATTCCAATCGATATCACCCCTAAATTGATTATTATTATAATTCGTAACCCAACACAAACATTAATTAAGGCAATCTAGCTGAGCATCTTCAAATTATTTGGGCCATCAACCACCGCCCTGATTCAAGTTAAGGTTTTTGCACTTAATTGGTCTCTCAGTCGGACTATTGTGGAGATATTACGAATGTATCGGAAATGAGATATTTAATTGTTTAGATCGCGGTTGTAATTTCCAAGTCCAGTATTGCTCTTCCAGCTAAAATGGAGCACGGCTTTCAAATACTTTATTATCGCGTCTTCGTGGTGGATATTACTCCTCTCGGTTTAAAAATCGAACATTTTAACGTTATAAAATAATTGAGACCATTCATCATCCCACTTCAAACCCCAGCGACTTATTCATCATTGTATATGGGTAAGTCATTAAGATTAAATCATCACGCTCATGCATGCCTTTTTGCGTTAGATCATAATTTATTCAAAAAAAATTACCCTTTGATACTCCTGCCCCCTCATAGTTTTATTGCACTTGATCTTTTGCATATTAGAAACATTTGTTTTCATAGTGGCTCATTTCTGTTTATACGTTCTATTTGTTTTCGATTAATAAATAATATAACTTATTTTTTAAGCTCTTTAAAATTATAGACACTCAATGATTTAATTATACAACTTTACACACTATATTTTCTAAATTGTGCGCGGCAACTATTAAATAAAAGTCATCCTTACTGAAGTTTAATTATTTTTGATCAGTCAAAGCCTTTCAGAACTCCCCTTAATTTTGAATAGATTTAAATAATAGTTTATTAGAGTTACCTACTACAGTATTGTAAATAAATTATTTTTGTAATATCAACTATTTCAATCATCAACTTAATACCCCTGAGATCTCTAGTTAAAAATTTATATGGATTTAGCCGCCTCTTACCACTTAAAACTAATTGAAACATTGACAATTTAATCCTTCAATAGCAAAATATTACGACCCTAACAGCATTGGTTTTAATTTGTATTATTTTAAAAGCTCATATTGCTCTTCCTAAAACCTGAAGTTTTAGATTGCCTAGCAAATTTGTATATGGCGACACAATAATTTTTTTAAATTGACTAAAGTTATTTGGATAAATCAGTACGTTAATTTAAAAAGCGCTATGGTCATGGATTCTCTAAAAATCATATAATGAGTCAATGGACAATACGCTTTGCGATTGCCCCAATATTGTGACTTTCTGCAATCTGTTAAATTAATCATTAAAAATGATCGTTGTACCTAAAAAGGGCGCGGAGTCTTAAACATGTCCGCTTTTGTATCAGGAAATATTTAACATGATGAAGGCACAATAAGTAAAAATAGATGAATATTTAGTATTTAAAAATTATTTTTATAATCTTATCCTAGTATTCAACATGAGCTTGTGTCTGAAAAGCATTGGGGAATTGAATATAAACTGACCTAAAGAGCTCAAATTATTTGTATCATCGTAATTATTTTTAGAATTTATAAAAAAAGTGTTAGCGGGCAGTATACCCTGATCAAATTTTGCTTTGTAATCAAACAATTTGCGGGCATCTATTATGAGGAATTTATTAATTGCTATGCAATTTATGGGCTCGTTTTTGTTGTCCGTCCGTCCGTCCGTCCGTCCGTCCGTCCGTCCGTTGTCCGTCCGTTACCCTCCTATCTATTTGCATTGGGTATATTAGGTTATCGCTTTTTTAAATTAATACATGAGAAAGAGGTGCCCCACCCCTCATCTCTATCTCCCTCGCTGCGTTATTTTTTAAATTAATGCATAAGAGGTGCCCCACCCCTCATCTCTATCTCCCTCGGTGTGTTATATATAAGATTTGTTAAATTATCTATTATATAATAAACATAAATAAAAGTTGTTTACTTTTAATTGCTATGCAATTTAACTAGTTATATAATAAACATAAATAAAAGTTGTTTACTTTTAATTGCTATGCAATTTAACTAGTTTTTTAGATAAAAGTTGTTTACTTTTAATGCTATGCGATTTAACTAGTTATATAATAAACATAAATAAAAGTTGTTTACTTTTTAATTGCTATGCAATTTAACTAGTTTTGGGGTTAGAATCCCGGAGTTTTTTTGACTCTTATGATTGTTCTTGTTACTATCATTGATAATAAGAATTTTTGGCCGTCCGCTGGCTGCTGACCAATGAAAAAAATGACCATTGGCCAAAATGTGAATCGAAATTATTATTTTCGTTTTTTTTTTACTATTATGATTGTTCCTGTTTCTACCATTGCTATTAGGCCGTCCGCTGGCTGCTGACCAATGTTATATAATAAACATAAATGAAAGTTGTTTACTTTTAATTGCTATGCAATTTAACTAGTTTTTGGGTTAGAATCCCGGAGTTTTTTTTGACTCTTATGATTGTTCTTGTTACTATCATTGATAATAAGACTTTTTGGCCGTCCGTTGGCTGCTGACCAATGGAAAAAATGACCATTGGCCAAAATGTGAATCCGAGTTTATTTTTTCGTTTTTTTTTGACTATTATGATTGTTCCTGTTACTACCATTGCTATTATGACTTTTTGGCCGTCCGCTGGCTCCTGACCGATGGAAAAAATGACCATTGGCCAAAATGTGAATCGAAATTATTTTTTTCGTTTTTTTTGACTATTATGATTGCTCCTGTTCCTACCATTGCTATTATGACATTTTGGACGTCCGCTGACTGCTGACCAATGGAATAAAACGACCATTGGCCAAAATGTGATTCGAAAATTTTTTTTTCGTTTTTTTTTGACTATTATGAATTTATATCCACTTTTACCGTGTCCTGGCTGCTGACCAATGGAAAAAAATGACCATTGGCCAAAATGTGATTCGAAAATTTTTTTTTCGTTTTTTTTACTCTTATGAATTTATACCACTTTTACCGTGTGCTGGCTGCTGACCAATGGAAAAAAATGACCATTGGCCAAAGTGAGCATCAAAATTTTTTTTCCCGTTTTTTTGGCTATAATTGACTTATAGAGTATCTGTTGGTACTGACCAATAGAGAAAAAGTGACCATTGGCCAAATTTTTGATTTTTTTAATTAAAAATTGTTCAAATTCAACAAAAAATTTCTCCCAACAATTCTGCAAATTCTTAACATTGTGTTGTTTTATAATATAATGTTTGTTAGACCCATAATCTCTAAAGGCCATAAAAACTAATGTAATACGCAACTAGATGCAAACACTAAATCTAACCCTAACCCTTGCCTATATTACATTTTGCCTTTATTACATTTTGCCTATAATGAAAAATTTGTATAAATAATTAATTAATCATTAGTCATTTAATACCCCCCTATAGGCATTCTCGCCCCTTCCCACCTTTCTCGCCCATAAATTGCATAGCAAATATGATACATTTATACGAAGTACATATGAGTCGTCCCCCCTTCCCTTCCCCTCTTCCCTTCCCTTCTCCCCCTTCCCACGAGGGCCGAAGGCCCGAGTTTTTTTATTTACAAACAATATTTATATTTTATACTTTTTTTGGTATTTCTTATTCTTATTGTGAAGTTTTATATGGTTATTATTATCATTTGGATATTAGAATTGAAAATTAAAACTTTTTAAATATAAAAAGGAGATTTTTACGGAGATATGAGAAGTAATTTTGACTTATTTTTAATTGCAACTTGTTATCTAAAAATAATCATTTTCCATCATAAATTTTTTTACGATTTCTAGCTGTCAAAATAACATATTAAATACAATGAAAACATAAATACGCTCTTCATTTCTAGGGCCATAACTTGGCTCGGCAGTTTTTGAAATTGTTAAAACAATTTTAAACTCTATATTTTAAACTTATTCTCTCAAATTTTATTCTTATAATTTTTTTGAATATGTTTTTACGAGGCTACGTATATAATGACTTGAAATAATAATCTTCTAAAGACAAAACCAACCTATCGTTGAGGCCTGAATGCATGGGCGTAGCCAGGTTTTGGATAAAGGGGGGGGGCGAAACGTTTATAAGTTTAAATAGGGGGGGGGGGGGCAAAACATTAATTTTTTTAATTTTTAAGGTTTTTTGCATTGAAATTTTAGGGTCATTCAAAGGGCTGCCCTCCCGTGGCTAGGCCCATCCTTGAATGTAATTAAATTTGAGATTGTTATAAGCTTTGACAATTATCTAAAAAACAAAGAAGTTCAAAATGATTACAGGTATTCAAAATATTTAAATCTTAGCAATAAAAATTTGTTGTAATAAAATAGTTTTAATTGAGTATTTATTTTAGCATGAACCATTATTGAATAAGTGTGATGTATGTAAAGCCCTAAAAATTGAAATTTCTTCGACCCGAGT
This sequence comes from Gordius sp. MW1, assembly GCA_964036665.1. Lineage (NCBI taxonomy): Eukaryota > Metazoa > Nematomorpha > Gordioida > Gordea > Gordiidae > Gordius > Gordius sp. MW1. Next base: position 9,673,170 of record OZ038526.1, read on the forward strand.
TCGGTCCGAGCCCGATGTCTCAGTTTTTATTTGCCCAAGGGCGGCCCGAGCCCAAACGACTTTTTTATTTTTAGAGCGACCCGAGCCCGACCCGATTTTTTAAATAGAAACTACGATGAATTTAAATTAAAATTTCCGTTTTCACTCGCTACAATTTATTTAGCGAATAATTTAAAACTAAAAATCTAACTTTATGAAATATAATTATTTAACAGTTCCAAATAAAAAACTTTTTAAAATATTTTCTTATTTAATTTCTAAAGTAACAGTTACTATAAATATATTTAAATACTAGTATAGGATTTGCAATTTAGGTCAAAATATTATAATAGACAGGGGGAAAAAGCTGAAGTTTGAAAGCTATATTATGCATGATGTAAGAAGATGATTTAATATCAAGTTAAGGTTATTTAAATCATATTTAATAAAAGATTAGTTGGCTTTAGTAAATTCAGGTCGGGCTGTCGGGCCATCTATCAATCCCGACCTTAGCCCGAGGCCCGATGTCCGAGCTCGGCTCGAAGCCCGATCGGGTCGGGTCGGACTCGTGCCGGATCAGGCTTCGGGCGGCCGGTGCAGGGCTTTAGATGTATGTTACCCAAAAGCTTTTAGTAAAATTATTTGCGTTAAATTTACAGTTATAAGCATAGACTAAGTTATAAGGTAATCAGAGTTTTATAGGATCTTATAATTTATCCTTAGTTTTATAAAATTTATATAAAGCATAGCTCAATTAACAAACGTTTTTGCCTATCCTATTTTGTAACCTGAGGTTACCTTCAAAATGATAGTAAAGTTTTACACTGATTAACATAATTATCTAAAAAATCAAAAATTAATATAGGCTTTTTAAAGGAGGGAATATCTTTGATCCTAAAGATGATCCTATTGGCAACATGAAGTGTAGACAATCGGCCTGAATTTTTAATTAAATTAGCATGTTGATTTACCCCTTTTATATTTATGAGCCTACTTAATAATAACATTTCTAAGATCGACTGACTCTTTATTAGATTATAGAATTGGCTTTTAACGTTGCTTACAACACTAACATTGGCCTCTATCCATTCTTTTAAGAATGATTAATTTGAATATATTAAGGCCCACAATCTCACTTTTACAAATTAATTATTTTTCTTATAACCCTAAAACAGTGGGCCAAAAACTGAACCTTTTTTATCGTTATCAGAGGTCAGATTTGTTTAGAATTTTTTGCCCGAACCCGGCCCGGTTCAATTTTTAGATTTTATTGCTCACCCGGACCCGCCCGAACCTTTCTAAGTGTCCGCCCGGGCCTGCCCGAATCATTAGAGCTGCCCGAACTGCCCGGCCCGAAATATTAAATTTGCACGTTATGTACGAAATTATGCGATCGCAAATTCTTTCAACCACTATTAAAAAATAGGTATTAAAGTAATGGCATATTGATTAAAACAAATATAGCAATAGTTTTTATTACGGACAAAATCAAATTTCCTATATTTTTTAAAAGTCGAATGAGAAACAATTTTTTCAAATGAAATTTTTAATCTTGAATTTTAATCCTTATAAGTCAAAAGATGGTAATAATTGGTCTTTCTAAAGAATTTGGCAAGTTTGAAATAATATGTTATCACTGACAAAACCGCTCATAGCTCACAAATTTTTAACTTTATTGCTAATGCATTTAGGTACAAACATGTTAGAACGTTTACAAATCGTATAACATCAACATATTAATTGGATGCAGCCAATGTCCGTAAAATATTTATGTAGCAATTTTTTAATTAAGTTAAAGTATACACATTTTATAAATAATCTTACAATAAACAAAATTAGACACCCATATTGGGTAAACCCGTACCTATCCTATAAAAACTTATTCATGAAAAAAATTAGTTCAATTGGTCAATCCGTGCTCTGTTAATACTTACTTTTTTGAAGAAAAACAATAATTTTTTTATAGAGTTTAAATCATGTTTAAATGCAATTTATGGAGATTTTAATTTAAAGCAAAAAAAAGTATGGAAATTTATTACTATAAAAATAAGTTATAGCTTAGCGATAGCGACGAGTGATAAGAGGGAATAAAAAAGGCGAATTGCGAATTGGGGAAGCTTTTTAAACAAAATTGATTTAAAAAAATAAATGATATTAGAATCAAATTTAACGCTTGCATGCATTGTGTCAATTTGAACATGACGCTTTTGTAAAATGTCTAGACGGACATGTGAACTACGAACAATGAAAGGGCTACAAAGATATAAATATTTCAATTATTTCTATGAACGTAGCTGGGGACTTGATAAAAATAGAGGGGTTCAAGCAAAGATTATAAAAATAACCTGGGGACAGGTGGCGAAATCAAATCTCTTAACTTTTTTAGCATTTTTCATATACAATTAAAAAATCTCATTAAGCCCGAATTGCCCGAATCCTATTATCGTACCCGCCCGGGCCCGTCCGAAAATAAAAATTTACGACCGTTATACTGTTATAGTCTTGGAGCGTCAGTCTTCAAAAGGTAAAAGTCAGTGGCGTAGCTAGGGGGTGCCAAGGCCCCCAAAGAGCAAAATTATGGCCCCTTTGCCCCCCCCCCCAATCAATTATTATTATATCGTAATTTAACTAATAAAAATTATATTTAATTAGTTTTTTTAATAAGTAAATCTTTTGATTAAGCTAAGTGATTTATTTCTATATTAAATTTTCGCTTTGTTTTTATAAACAAGCAAAGAAAAAAGGAGGGCAATCAAAAAACTTATCTTTAAAAGCTCCTAACTTAGCTAAAACAAATGTGGGTGTATTATTTGGGATTTAATCAATACCACTTGTTATGAAGACAGTTGCTATATAGTTTTACCAATGGTATAATTTTACAAAAATTAACATTTTTCTTGTTTGTAACCTTGATATAATCCTTTAAATTAGATTGTTTGGTTGTTTTTTATCTCTAAATGCACTTTTCACTATAAATTTTTTTTTATTTCGGATAGAGACCTGGAGCTAAATTACCCGCAGGCTTTGGCTTTAAAAAACAACGGGCCGGGGAGGGCCTAATATAACCTAGGTGTCTCGGGCCGTACATAGATTAAGTAAGGTCCGCTGAGCCTGTTCCAAATCATATAGATTTTTTTATTGTATATTATAAAGTATAAACAAAGGTGTGTTTTTATCATGCTTAATATTTAATATATAAAATTGTCGTGTCACGTGTTTGTAGTTAAACTCCTCCGAAACGGCTTGAGCGATTCTTATGAAAATTTCTACGAATATTTGGTAGGTCTGAAAATAGGTTTTAAACTATTTTTAAAGCCCTAACCCTAAGTGATAGGACGATGCAGTAATTTTGTTTTATACGTTTTTACACTTAATAAAATGTTAATGATACGCAACTATGACGTCATACAGGGATATTGTAAAATGCAACAATGTAAATAATCTTTCATGTATCAAAAGGCAGAAGTTTTCCATTATAAAAATACCATATAGCTTGGGCGCAGTCAGCATCGGAGTTTGACAGCCGCCCATTCCTGCTCCCCCCCCCCCCACTTGTGTAAATATCAAGCATACCCTACTTCATGACGTCATACATACAAATAGGACAATATAAATAAGCTTTCATATATAAAAAGGCTGAAGTATTCTACTTATAAAAAATATTCTATTAATTTATTAGCCCCCCAAAAAATTCTTTAAAATTATGACTAAATTATTATCAAAAAATTATATTTCCTCTCCCTAAATCATTTTTGCCCCCCACAATTCCGATGCTGACTACGGGGTCTGGGTAGTAATAAATCTTACATTGCATAATATACATATTTAAATTAATGCCATTATATATATTAACAGTTTTTTAGATTAGGGGGGGGGGGGGCGAAATCGTTATAAGTTCAATTAGGGGGGGGGGCAAAACATAAATTTTTGTAATTTATAAGGGTTTTAAAAAAAATTTCCTGCTTATTATCATTTCCAATATTTTAATCAGTTAATGGGTGCGCCCTTGACCAATTTAATTATCTAAACCCATGAGCGTAGCCAGAAAGAGGCAGGGAGGGGCGGCTGCCCCCCTCTAAATCCATTGTAAAAATTTTATCATAATCATGACTTAAATTTCAAAAAATTATTATTTTTGCCCTCCCTAAAGCATTATTGCCACCCTCTAGTTCCACTTCCAATCCTGGGTACGCCAATGTCTATATATTAACTAAACTGGTTCGGTTACTTTTTTATGTCTTATCCGTTAACTAAAATAATTTTAACTAACAACTTAAAAAACCAATCTTCAAATATTTGATCGTATGGAGGGAAAAATAATGAGAATATAGTTACAAATGAATATCATACATGATTTTCATGTTCACCTAGTATTTGGTGCAATTTTTTAATTAATAATTAGTGGTACCATGTATAATTAAATTGATCATAAGAATGATTTGGATGAAAAAAGACTTTATCATATAAAATAAAATAATCAATGAAAGTTTAAACATAAACCCAATTTTGTAGTAAAAATTTTAAAGGCTCAAAACATATTTAAATAGGGGAGATCGGGGCCAAAATAGCCATAAAAAATTAAACCACTTTAAAAAAAACTAATGATTTTTTTTAATTTTTTGTTGGAACGTAATTTTAAGGTCTATTTTTACTATAGGGAAAAAATTTGGATTGAAAAAATTAATAGTTTTCTCACATATTAAATTTAAAAAAAAACAAAAATCTTAAAAATTTCAAAAATGCCCGGGGCAAGTTATATCCCCTTTCGTGGGATAGATTATCCCTTACGATTTCACTATCTATTGGTGTATGCTAACTCAAATCAATAAAAGGATTGTTTTATACAAAAAAAACATAGAGAATGCAAATGAATATGGTTATATTTTACATAATACCATAGAATAAATAGACTGCTCATTATACGTACACACGTACCGAAAAAGTGATGCCAATTTTGACCGCCATTTGTAAGTACTACAACGAGAGAGTCTATTCTAACGTTATAATGGGATTCTATATATACTCTCTATTTTTTACCCTCTTTCTCACCCGGGGAGGGGGGGGTGTTTTGCCCCCCCCCATAATTTTTTACTTTCTTTCTGATGGGGGGAAAGAGGGGGTGGGGGCAGGGGGTGTTTTGCCCCCCCCCCCTTATTTTTTACCCTCTCTCTGATGCGGGAGAGAGGGAGGGCAGGGGGTGTTTTGCCCCCCCCCCCTACTTGCCCTCTTTCTCGGGGGGGGGGCATGTAATTTTTTACCCTCTTTCTGATGCGGGTGAGAGAAGGACAGGGGGGTGTTTTGCCCCCCCCCCCCTTATTTTTTACCCTCTTTCTGATGCCGGGGAGAGGGGGGGGGGGGTGATAGTCAATTTAAAAAAAAATATAAATTTCAATAGAAAATGTTGATTATGACATTTGTCACCACGGTGACCGCAAAAATTCACAAAAATATTTTGAAAGGGTTAAAAAGGGCTTTCCGGCCCCCCGGGTGACAAAGAGGGTAAAAAATAAGAAGAGGAGCGAATCACCCCCCCTCTCCCCCGCATCAGAAAGAGGGTAAAAGGGGGGCAAAACACCCCCCCCCCCCTCCCCGGATGAGAAAGAGGGTAAAAAATAGAGAGTATATATAGAATCCCATTATAACGTTAGAATAGACTCTCTCGTTGTAGTACTTACAAATGGCGGTCAAAATTTGCATCACTTTTTTAAAGCGAATGAGTAGTCTATTTAGTCTATGCATAATACAATTAAAAAAAGGGTCATGAAGACAATCTGATTTAGGTACCCATAAAAGACAAATTCTGCAATGGAAATAATGTTTAAATATTCTATTAATATTCCCAATTACACTAACATAAATTATTATTAAACAAAACTATTGTTTTTTAAATCTTGACATTTGTCTACGTAATGAAAAATGGCTACTACTAGCCCCTCACCGACTAGCCCTGCCCCTAATTTTTTATACAAATAATAAATTATCATATTATATTGCCATTAAAAATTTAAAATTAGGCAATAGTAGATAACCTTTATAAGATAAAACTTAAATTAGTCCAAAATATGCAGGCAAAAAAATTTTATGCGCAAAATACAAAATTTTATCAAGGCTACTAACAGCCCCAAAATATCGTTTTTCCTCTATAAAAATTTTAAATTTTATCTTTTCTAAGCAAAAAATAATTTTTTACTTATACCTTATGGAAAAATATATATATGGTTTAAATTTTAATTGTATATCATTATTATTTTAAAAAATAATTACAAAGATAATAGTAGCCCCGGGCTACGACTAGCCCCGGTCTTCCCTATGTACAAAAAAATGAATGTAACTATTATATTTATAGAAAAACTGTATGAAAGTTTCTACAAACATGTCAACTTTGAGATAAACAGGGTACTTCATAGAGTATCATTAACATTAACAGTATATCTTAGCATTTTATCACTATATTTAAACCACCTGCATTATACACATCTGAGCAAGTTATTTTTTTATGATCTTAATTAAATTCAATATTAAGTAACTCCTCCTCTTCTTCTTTATCAAGTACATGATCCCACAAGCGTAAGGTTTGTTTTGGTGAGTTTCTTCCATCTTGACCTGATAAGTGCCATGTCTTGACTTGACTAATCTTTTGTTTTCATAACTTTGTTGACACGCCCTTTTCACATTACACGAGGTTGTCCTCTTTCTCTCTTCTTCGGTACCTCCATGTCCACTGCTTTTTGATTTATATCATTTGTCTCCCCTCTTAGAATATACCCATACCACCTTAGCCGATTTTCGTTAATCATGACCACTATAGGTTAAATACCCATATTTGTCATGAGAAAGTCATTCGTCATAAGATCGAGTATATCCCAAACCGTATCTCTCATCTCTGTGGCACGTAATAGCTTTCTTCCGTGGTGCTAAGAGCCCATGTTTCATTTCCATAGAGTAACACCGTACGATGATTTTGTAAGCTTTTCTCTTTACCATGTTGAAACTTTCGCACATTAATCTTAGCCTTATTACTAAGAGCCTTAAGCTTGAAGAAGTGGCAAGTTAGCTTGATCACTGTCCACATTTTTAGGGTCTCCTTTGCATTTAAATGAGGGTAATCGTGCTTGCTCTCCATTGGTTAGAAATCCGCTCTTATACCAAAATCTTGTTAAAAAGGATCGTCATGGTCGTGAATCCTTCTTCACGGCATCCGAGCAATGTATATATTATAGGTGTCCCATCTGGGCCATCAACCTCTCATTTTTTCATCATGTTCATTTGTGACCTAACTTTATTCTCCCGGAGGGGTTGGACCATATTTATATTTAACTCCTTTGCAATATTAATACGTTCCTAAAAATATCGTTTCCACCTTTCATCACTTCCTTCGGCTTGAATAAGGTGACCTTTCTCGTTTTAGACTATTTTAAGGTCTCTGACATCGAGAATTTTCTTCTCCCTCATCTTTGCAAATTTCAAGCCTATGGCCCCATTATGGTCCAGTTTGCTTGCCATCTGGGTTGACGCCGCATTCTTCGCTAATGCAACGGCCTTTTTCGCGGCTCTCTTTGCCACCCTATACTCCTGATATTCCTCTGATTTTTTTTAATTATGCCACCTCCTATTTCTTTCTTTCGATGAAATCCTTAACCGATTGATCAGTAGTAATTTATTTATATTTTTTGGTCTGTCCTAGAACCCTAATCGCTATTTACTTTACGTCCTTAGGTAGCGTCTCCAATCGTCGTCTACGTCCCTTTGTAACTTCATTGCACTCAAAAGTGAGGAGGCTTTTTGATGGCATTTTTCATTCATCGACGTACCCTTTAGCCTTCCGTATCTAATTCGAGGTTCATATACCTTTCTTCCTTCGGGAAATACTCTTCTGTCAAGATCCATAACAAGGGGACGATGTTGCTTGGCGATTTCTTCTCCCAGTATCACTTTGCAATCCTTGATACTTCATAAGTACTTTCACCTTATAAGCAAATAGTCAATTTGACCAAAATTCTTCCCACTTCTATAGGTCACAATATGATCCTCGCGTTTTTGAAAATAGGTCTTAACGATCATGTCGTATGCTTGGGATACTTGGAGAAGTTTTACTTCTTCTTTGTTCTCCAGACCATGCCTTTGCCTATTTTGTTCATACCCGAGGCGATCTTTCATTACGTGAGCGTTGAAATCCGCCCCAATAGTTAGCCTTTCTTCCTGTTCTATTCCTTGTAATTCCTTTTCTAATGAATAGAAGGTCTTTCTTTGATTCCATACACCCAATTTGGGGAGCATAGGCGCACCTAACGTTAAAGGGCCCCTTGATCTGTAATTTTCACCCATATTATCCTGTTTGTAATACAACGCTTAAATTCCACCACCTTGTCCTTGTAAGATTCGCTTATAACGGTACTACGATTTGGTGACTGTAGAATAGTATGTAGCCTTCTCATAATTCCCGAGCTTTGGGTCCGTTCCACCTCGTCCTTTGTAGACAGGCGATGTGTACCTTTCTACTTTTTAGCATTTGTCCGACCTTGATGCCCCTTTCCGTCAACGTGCCCATATTTCTCACGTTATTCGCATTTTTTCTACAACTAATTTCCTTAACCGCCATCGTTGTGAGGCAGGCAGTAACAATAGTGCATTTTCACAATGCACGGGCGGGAGATGCAGTGCGCGTCGTCTGTGGAAGACGCCCTAGCTTTCTATTGTAGAGTTTTGTTTAAAACTATCATTTTATGATTTTATTAATTCTTTACTTAAAATTTATATTGTTCATAATTGAAAATTCTAGATTGCACATCATGATTTTGCACTTGGTTTTATAGCCGGTTTCTGACTTGACGCCAACCCTCCAATTTTTGCACATGGACTTGGGGCCGCTTTAGATAGGGTTAATATTTAGTCACTATATCTTTGAAATATGAATAAATATAGGTTTCTATTAGGGGCCCTAACCATGGCAAGCAACAGCGCATTAACATTTATTTAGCACTTCACAAAAGAACTCTAACCTAAGTTTTACAAATCATTATATATACATTCGTATATATTTTTAATTTTAATTATAGAGAATTTCAAAGTACCTGGTTATGGCGACGATTATAATTGAAAAATGGATACATCCATAATGTCCATGGAACTAAGAATAAATTCTACAGACGACGCAAACTTTGACATTGATTCAAATGAAACCTTTTACAAGATAGAAGACTTTGTGGAAGTTTCTTTAAGTGGTCCTTATTTTATCATTCTTTTCGTCTATGTAGGAGTGTGTGTGAGTGGGTTGATTGGTAATGGGTCGGTCATTTTCATCATACTAAACTTCCCTAAAATGAAAACTATCACGAATTTGTACATTTTAAACTTAGCAGTGGCAGATGTTATGTTTTTGATTGGCATACCCTTCCTTATTGCCACCATAATATTTCCTGTTGGCCATTTGGCAATGCAATGTGTAAGGTCTATTGGATTACGGCCAACGTAAATCAATTTGTTAGTAGCATGTTTTGTCTTGTTCTATCTGGAGATCGTTTTGTCGCCGTGTACCTTGCTTTATCCGTGGGACGCAAATATCGACAACGTTATATAGCGCGCTATGTGTGCGCAGGCGTTTGGACTTTTGCTCTTTTAATCATGATTCCCGTGATGAGATATGCAAGGACCGTGATCACAAGTCGCGATCCAACAACTGGAGTTATCGTGTACAGCTGCCAAATTGTATGGCCCGAATACAAGGCTTTAATAAACTCAAAAATGACTAATGACACGCGAAAATCTGGAAAATATATTTTTGATCCTAGCAAAGCGTTTACATTCTACACTTTCGCTTTTGGGTTTGGTATTCCCGTTTTTCTTGCAGGATTTTTTTATTTTATGGTCGTTTATCGTTTAAAAAGCAGAGCAAATACCAACTCAAATTATCCAGTGTCTTGTGATATGGTTGAACGCAGCACTTTACCCTCAGGGTCAGGACGTTACTCTCCCGAAACGCCCAGCTCTAATAGAATTTCAATGAGTAAATTAAATTTGCCCAGCACGTCAAATGGGGGTTCTGAGTCAAACTATAATCCTGTTCAAGAATGCGAATCAAATATGCTTCGAAAAAATGGCGGCACACATAATACAGAGTTTGTAAGTAAACGAGGTTCCATTAGGAATACTTTGCTATCTCAATCCAAACCTTTATTAAAAATTTCTCACATCTCTCTCCCTATAGGACCATTTGCTAGTTATCCCAAAATTTATTTGTCGATTCCAAAGCCTAAAGTACGAAAAAGTCCCAGTGTCATAGAAAGCACTCAAATCAAACGCCAAAAAAAGGGTGTGAAACGTGTAACTAATATGGTTCTCACGGTTATTGCCGTATATGTGTGCAGTTGGACCCCCTACTGGGTCTTACAATTAATTTTAACTTTTACAGTAACGGCTATACCTCCTAAGACTGTGTACGCATCAATGTTTATATATTGTTTGGCATATGCTAACTCCTCAATGAATCCTATATTATATGCCTTCCTCAGTAATAGTTTTAAGAACTGTTTCTCCAAGTTATTTGCAAGTAAATGCTCTGCGTCGAGAGAAAATCGGTTTCCTTCATCGTGGAAATTCAATTGTATAAAAAAGCATAGGCGTAGAGATCGGCCATCGGTGCTCGAAAACGGTGTTAATAGGGCCCTTGTAAATATACCAATAATCGTAGAAGGACCTACCATAAATAGCCACGTTAAGGAGGTAGAAACAATATTTCACGAAACTAGTATATAAAATATGCCTATAAATACATTAAAAATCATAAACATTATTCATTTGTATAAATGTGTTTACATTATTGATTTTTGTTATTTATGGAAATTTAAATAAATTATGGTGTGGATTGTGTGGAAATGGCCCTTAAAAAGTCACCTTAAAGTTTAAACAATTGAATATTTAAACGTAAAATATGGACATAATAAAACATCGGGTAAAATGCCACAGACCGCAACTAAGATATTTTTGAATGCTAAGTAAAAATAAAATGCTCAATAATAATTTATAGTTATAGCGCGTTTTTATATTTTTTATTCGTGTACATCATAATTATAATTATTTGTTTCTGAATAAAACTTTTAGACCTATTTATAAAGTAATCTTTATTATTGTTTTAACTTGTTATTTTGCTCTTAAACTTTTTAATTTTTATATAAGATACAATGGTAAACATTTAATAGGCAATGGACTTCGTTGCTGATCTCCCCTCTCTACTATAAATTTAGTTATACCATGTTAGCTTATGATGTTTATAATGCATTTTTGAAGCGCTTTAGACTTGTTCACTTGACTTACATGATCAAATCTCGATTATATTACATTTTATCATAAAATTAATTTAATATAACTTGGCAAAATTGAGAAAACAGAACTATTGAACATTGAATCAAAACTTTTTTTTATCAAAATGCTTTAATTAGATAAAAATGATACATAAATTATACAATCTAGGAGTATAAATTAATATAGATTAAAACCATTCAATAGATTTGTCAAGAGCCAACAAGGGCCATTTGTTAGATAAAGATTTATAATTATATTTCACTAATAGAAATCCGATTTTTTGACGTAAAATAAAGCTGGGTGAATATTTGACTTTGGGGGATCTCTTCCCTATGGATTTAAAAAGCCAATGTTTTCTTTTTAAAGGGGAACAAGAAGCTACTGTGGAGATACAAATTTAAGAATGAGCAATATATTCTTGTATATAAGACTAAGCATTTAAATATTTATGTGGTTAACACAAAACATTCATACTATTAGGCGAAATGTGAATTAAATGCAAAATAATTTGCTCTATATTTTGATTTTTATGTAAAAGTTTGTCATTAACATCAAACACTAAAAATAATTTTTATAATTACAATTTTATACAAATTGATTGTTTACTTTGAGGTTAATATGTCACCTCAATAAACGCATTTGAACTAATATAAATATTTCATGTTTGAATAATCTGCGCAAGGTCAAAATTGACACTATCAAAGAAGAGGGTCCTTAAGACATAAATATATGTTAGCCTTACTTCAGTCAAACTTAGAGTCCTACAGGGGCGACCCGGCCAAAAGCTTTGATAAAAATAATAAAATATTAGCTCGGACGAGCCTGATCCGAATCAAGCACTAGCCAATAAACAATTAAAATATGTATATTTTTTAATTACCTGAACTCTTTTTATATTATATAGAATGTTTGTAGGGGCTCATAATTTAGCTTTGCAAAAACCAGCCCCTCCTCCCTTTAGATAATCGTTATTTGCTCAAAATTTTAAAATTATATTCTCACTTATTTACTTTATAAATTTCTAAACATAACTGTAGAGAGGTAGTGGTAACGCCTCAAGTGATAAAATTACCGTTGCTTAGAGAACCGCACGGGTGACCCGAGACCCGACCCGACCCGATATCGGGTCGAATTCAGGTTGAAAATTTTGAAATGTCTTTGAGTCGGGTCGGGTTCGGGTTGAAATAATATGCTTTCGGGTCGGGTCGGGTTGGATTTAAAGTGTCGGGTCAAGGGTTATGAATCATTGCAGAATACTCGGGACATATCTTTAAAAAGAATGCCATTATGTATAATATTTTTTAGTTAATATTGAAATGTATAATTGAAGATCATTCATTAAGTTAATTTAAATTCCTTTTGTTTTTTAAATTTGATTGTCTTAATTTGGACGCAAATTTAAATTTGGCTCGTGAAAGGTAAAATATATCTACAAAATAATATTTTTAAATTGTATTTAATTAGTGTGAAGTTGTAGTTCTTTATTAATTTAAACTACATAAATATATATTCAAAAAACAAATAAGATTTTGTTTAAATTTATTAAATAATTCATTTGCAAAACTCTATATTTCAAATTGAATGTGACCAGATACTGTATGCTATCATATATATATATATATATATCTCGAATCGGGGTCAAAGTCGCAGAAAAAATGCAGCAGAATTGGTCAGAACTGGTCAGATCAAGATTTTAGATAATCAATATATTAGAACTAAATTTCAAATGGGGAAGGAATTTGATGTGCATCTAACCCTAACCCTAACCCGAACCTAAAACGCTGACCTAAAACACTAACCCTTACCCTAACCCTCCTGACCTATCTTGATCTGACCAGTTCTCACCAATTCTGCTGCTTTTTTTTGCGACTTTGACCGGTTCCCTATATCTCTATAATAAATCATTAAAATAAATTTAGTAATCAAAATATGTGGAATCAATTAATTTCATAAATCGCACTTTAATTTGTCGAAATTTTAAACACCCTCATGAGAGTAGCCAGGAAATTGAAATTAGAGGGGGGGCCATAATGATTAAGGGGCCATTTTTTAATTTAGCCATATTTTGATAAAATATCTAAGATTTTTTGGACCCTGCCACCTCCTGGCTACGCCAATGCACAACGCAGTTTTTCTTATTCTGGCCCTGGATACCAAAATTTAAAACACGTTCGGAAGGGATTCGGTTAAAATTTTTTAAATGCTTTCGGGTCGAGTTCGGAGTGAAATTATAAAATCATTTCGGGTCGGGTTCGGGCTGAAAAATTTTAAATAGCTTTTGGGTCGGGTCGGGTTCGGGTTGAAAATTTTAAAAAATTTCGGGTCGGGTTCGGGTTGGAAAAAAGTGACTTTGCAGTTTTCTACCGTTGCTATACGCGGAGATTTACAAACGTCATATAATGTGTGTAGGTGTAGTATACTAAGTTATTTATACACATACGATAATTTATATGGGTTAATTGGTAACCAACATCGCAAGATCTAGTGTATAGATCATTATTCGGTTTTCGTTTTATTATATCGCCATATCGCGCTTAACAATAACTTCAGAACAATAAAATAATAAAAAAATAAAATTTTACCGTTAAATAAAAAATTTTAACATCATAGATCAACAATAAATCGTTATTAAATTAAGAGCAATCTACTTTATTAGTATAATAAAATAAATTTAAATGTAAAATGTGCCTAAAAGCTAAAACGGGTAATGCCAAAAATTAAAAATAATTAGGGTCTGGGTCAGCTCATGCCGATGAAGAGCAATTTTGCAGAGCTCTAAAGGCATTACTCTTTGTTGGCTTATAGTAGTTTAAATATAAATTAAGTTTTTTATAATATATGCTATGCGATTCACATTATATACATATATATAATATTTGCTAAATTTAATTAAATATGGTAGACTTCATATTAAAATTATTTTAAAAAGAATCAGTTTTTGATTATAAATTTTATTTTGTGCGCAATCTATAACATATTTTAATAGAGACTAGGAAAAATTTTGGCTCTGTCTTCTTTGTAGCTTAAATTTGTTTAAAATAACATAGAATTTTAAGTAGAAAGTTTTTAATTTAGAATAGTTATAATAACTAGTGTTTCGATCTCGTCTCGGTCTCGAAGCAAAATCTCGTCTCGTCTCGGTAGCGATTATGAAAATCTCGATCTCGTCTCGTCTCGGTCTAGAAAAATCTCGATCTCGTCTCGTCTCGACTTAAAAAAAAATATCACCGGATTAAAATTTCTCCTGTTTTATTAAAAATATTAAGTAAGTGTTTGAGAACAATGCGAATTGCAGGCCTTTATATTTTTTAAAAACCTTACAACACAAACTTTTTAAAGATTTAGCACGACACGACATCTTAATGACAATATAAAGATATGAACTAATTGTTAAAGATAACATTGTATATATAAAGTGCTAATTAAAAAAACTATAAATGACATTGAAGTAAAGAACGAAAGGAGCGCAATAAAATTGTGCATCAAATTTAGAATTTCAATGACATTGAATTAAGAACGAAAGGAGCATAGTAAAATTGTGCATTAAATTTAGAATTTAATGGTGGTGTTTATTGACACTTCGATTTAAGTTTAAACCAGTACTCTTGTGAAAATAAATATACTAACTGATTGTTATAATAAAGACCATATTAAAACTCGGGCCTTCGGCCCTCGTGGGAAGGGGGAGAAGGGAAGGGGAGGAGGGGAAGGGAGGGGGAAGGGGAGGAGGGGAAGGGAAGGGGGGACGACTCATCTATACTCCGTATAAATGTATCATATTTGCTATGCAATTTATGGGCGAGAAAGGTGGGAAGGCGAGAATGCCTATAGGGGGTATTAAATGCAAAAGAATTGGACTGACGGGCATAGGGTAATTATTAATGTTTACCTATTCAAAAACGAAAAAAAATTCCGATTTTGGCCAATGGTCATTTTTTTCAATGGTCAGTAGCCTGCGGACGGTCAAAAAGTCATATTGAGAAGTTTTTATGTTATTTATATAGATAATGAAATAATATATTATATAATAAAATGAAACAATAATAGAAAATCAATATATTATAGATAATTTAACAAATATAAATTATTATGAAAAATGGAGGGCCGCAAAAAAATTATAAAATATTTTGGGGGGGGGCCACCTGTAAAAAAGGCTACGAACCACTGATTTAAAAACTTCAGCAATAGGCGTTTTTTGATCATCAGTTATTCAAGAATTTGGTTAAGTATTTTACAGTGATTTTGGGAGGTTTAAAAGTTAAAAGATATAAAAATGTACAGGAAAATTTACGTAAATGAGAACTTAAAAATCACGAGGAAAAATAAACATAAAAGTTAAATACTCAAATAAAAAGATTAAGAAATTTAGAGAAGGCAATGGCATAATAAAAAACAGTTAAGATACGTAATTTTGGCTAATTAACTTATAATTCGCAGATTTTGTCACATGCTTAAATGGACTTTTAATTAAATAGCCACTATAAAATTACTCTTTAATCCCATTTTATTTATGGGATGTCGTCTATAAAAACCATTAGGATTTTAAAAAATCCCACAATTAAATAGCGACTTTTTGTCACGTTAAAATTGAGTTATACATATTGGTAAATTTGGCACGAAGTAATTTAGTAAGAATAGCGGTGAAGCGGGGTTGAGAGATGATCTCTCTTTCTTTCTTCATCTCCTCCACTCCCGCCCCCTAGCGGTGGGCGGATAAGAGAGGAAGATAGGGGGGGGGGGGGGGGTAGGGGTTTAACCTTGGCATAGCGCCATTGAAAAAAAAATCAATATAAAATAACGAAGGTATTAATTCCCCCTCTCCCCTTATAATTGCTATATAATAATTAATAGGCGCGGTAGAGTAAACCCCAATACGTATACCGATACCGTTTTGTCGACCCAAATCAGTTTTTAGACATTTTCCTGCCTATAAATAAGGTCTAATTTAAAAGGTCCATTTTTACAGCGTATTAACTGTACATGAATAATTTAGCGTTTAGCTATGATTTTAGATCACCGTGTAATGTGTTCATGCTAAAATAAGCCCAATTAGTGCCTAAAAGGCATACAAATATGGCTATATGTTCATTTAAAACTAAATGTTTGTGTGGTTCTACCTAAATCAAGGGGTATTAAAATTTTATAATCTTCAAAGATATAATTTTTTTGATACTTGAAAAGGCAAAAAGATGGAACCAAGAGGTAAAAATGATATATATTTTTAGATAAATAAGTCTAGAAAATTGTAGCAAGTATGTCTAGTCCAGGTTTACTTATTCAATAATAATATAAGCTAACTACCTGACAGACTTCGAAGATGGGTTATCTCTAGCATATATTATTTTTATTTTAAAATTGTTATTAAAAATTCTATTATACATTTTGACTTATTCACGTGCGGTGTAATATCTATGACACGTAGAAAAATTTTACTAGTTATATAAACTTACGCGCGCCATCTAATAAAGTACAATTCGTGTTTTAATAGTTTAATAGAAGATTGAATTTAATAGAAAGAACGGGCTATGATTATACCTTTGAAGGAGGTTTCAAATTTTGTGTTAGTTTCTATCAATATATTGTATCGTAAATTAGAATCTAATTCCTATATTTTTTTAACTATTACTTTTTAGGTTTTTTATGAAATCACAATCTAATTAAATGAAATATATTAACCCAATAAAAAAATATATATGCATTTATAAGGTTAAAAATATATTACATAGTTGGCTGTCTGTTAGACCATCTATAATAAATTTTTAGATTATATATAAAATTTGGCCAATGGTCATTTTTTTCCATTGGTCAGTACCAACAGATACTCTATAAGTCAATAATAGCCAAAAAAACGAAAAAAATTTTTTGATGCTCACTTTGGCCAATGGTCATTTTTTTCCATTGGTCTGCAGCCAGGACACGTTAAAAGTCGATATAAATACATAAGAGTCAAAAAGAAATGAAAAAAAATTTTCGATTCACAATTTGGCCAGTGGTCATTTTTTTATTGGTCAGTACCAAGAGATAGTCTATTAATATATAAGAGCCAAAAATAACGAAAAAAATTTTTTTGATTAACATTTTGACCAATGGTCATTTTCTTCCATTGATCAGCAGCCAGTGGAAGGCCAAAAAGCCATATTATCAATGGTAGTAACAATAACAATATATTAATTAAAAAAAATAACAAAATTTTTTTTTTTTTAATTTTTTGGCCTCTTCGGGATTCGAACCACAGATCTGAATAGGCATATTGTAGGGGGGGGGGGCACAGGGACCCATATCAGTAGAGGCATAGGCTTTGTTAGGGGAGTGCATAGGGTAATTGTCAATGTTAGCCAAAAAAACGAAAAAAATAATTTCGATACACATTTTGGCCAATGGTCATTTTTTCCATCGGAACAGGAACAATCATAATAGTCAAAAAAAACGAAAAAAAACTTGGATTCACATTTTGGCCAATGGTCATTTTTTTTATTGGTCAGCACCCAACGGACGGCCAAAAAGTCTTATTATCAATGGTAGTAACAAGAACAATCATAAGAGTCAAAAAAAATTCCGGTATTCGAACCCAAAACCTAGTTAAATAATTAAATAGGGGCACAGGGACCCATATCAGTAGATGCATAGGCCCTTGTAGTGGAGGGCATAGGGTAATTATCAATGTTAACCTATTCAAAAACGAAAAAAAAAATTCGATTTATTTGGCCAATGGTCATTTTTTTCAATGGTCAGTAGCCTGCGGACGGTCAAAAAGTCATATTATCAATGGTATTAACGAACAAAATATTAATTTAATTAAATATATACATTGGAGGGTAAACGGACGGACATCAACGGACAGACATCAACGGACAACCAAAAACGAGCCCATAAATTGCATAGCAATTAATTTTATAGTTCTAGCAAATTTCAAAATCTGTATCAAATTCACTGTGTTTGTCAAATATAGACTTAGAAATTTATAAGTTTTCCTATGTTTAGCTTAATTATATATTTAGGCAAATTGAGATCCTTATTAATGCTGGTTAAAGACACAAAGTTGACCTAACATATTTAAGGCAAACGTTTAGTCCATTGATATGACCTTCCCAACATCATTTATAACCCATAGAGTTTATTGTATGTTTACTATAGCGCTATAAACCACAAAGTGCAAGTGACCTTAAAGATAATATTATTATTTACAGAATTGATAACTAATTGCACGATAACGTTCTAAATGCAATAATAAAAGCAGCATTATTAAAGAATCAAGAATACGAGGTATTAAACTTTTGATTAAAGTGCACTTATTACATTTTATGCTATTCATTATATTTAGATCTGTATTCTAAAATTACTTTCCAATTCTAACTAACTTTGCGATTAAATAGTTATTTATCTAGTACAGTATAAGTTCGTGTTTATTTATTTTATATTGTATAATAAATTCGAATACACCTGCCATCCTTAGTTTATAATGTGAAAAGTAGTGAATATGAAAAAACAATCTATTCACATACTGCCTTTTTAGTTGAAGCATAAAGCATCTATAAAACTTATAATTTAATCTATTACCGTTTTATCGAATATTCAATAGTACTTTTGAAATCGTTAGGCATGACAAATGACGCTATGGTGCTCAAAAAACCACGAGCCACCTTGGTTTAACCTCGTATAATTATTAAACTAATTGACTACGCATTTACAATTATCGCATCATGCAGGATGAGAAATTGCGAAATTCAAATATTCTTTAGTAATATTTACTACTCCATCAAAACTCATTCTAAGTCGAAATTTTTATAACATGCTAAGGATACACATATTTGATCAATATATTATTAAATTCACCCTCAGGGCCATACTTAGGTAAATAAACGGTAAATGCCAAATTTTAAACATTTTGCAAAAATATATTGTATTTACTACACTTAGGTGTTATTTTATATCAAATATATTCCTATCATATTGATTTATATTTAATATCTTAAATGTTAATTATTCAAATTAAAATACACATTAATCTACTCATATCTAATGATCAATAAAAAGCCGAGATCTCGCCGAAAAAATCTCGTATCGTATCGTCTCGGTTTTTCGAGACGAGACGAGACCGAGAATTTTTTCGGTTTTTCCGCATCACTAATAATACCTTGACTAATAATGAGAGAAAATAAATAATCGAAAGTATAAAATGAATAATGATGAAAATATGTGATGATGAGAGGAACAATGATAATAATTAGGGTATAGTATATAAGCAGATCATAATATTTTTATTCATGAAACATATAGAGAGGCCGGGGAAGGAACTGTGTACAAAATTAGATTAAAACATAACAAAAAATTTATAATTTTACCAACTATATTTTGGTTTACAACAAATATATAATTTATGCTATAAAACCGATATTAATAAGTAGATAATAATATATAACATTTGGTTTTAAGATTAAATGATTCGTCTTTTATATATTTACATATATGAAGCTTGGGTACACGAATGGTAAATAAAATAATCGTTATTTACGTCAAACCTTAGTCTAAATTTTTACCAAAAACAATATATTTATAATGATGTAAATACTAGTATTGTAAAAACGGCTGGGTTTGGTTTGGTTTGGTCGACTTTTGGTTTTAGTCCACCAAACATAAACATACTAACGGTTTTTTGGTCTGTTTTTCTTAATCAACCTCTAGGTTTAGTCGAAATTTGAGAAACGGGCCAGAGTTGACCGTTAGTCTTAGTTAAACGAAAGGTCAACCTAACAAAACCCAGCCGTTTTTACCACTAATAAATCCCTATTAGTGCGCCATTTTGTAGCTATATTGGAAATAAAATCGTGTTTTTAATATCTTGAAGGTGGCGCGTTTAAGATGCCGCCAACTTTGCCGCCAAGCCAACTTTAAGTTTCAATATAGAGTGTGTAAATCAAATCATTAACATCTGTTTGTTACTCAACAGTGGTATGTACCACTTGGAAATCTATATATATAAAGTAAAGTGTATGTATGTATGTAAGGGCTAATCTCTGAAACTACCGGCCCGATTCGCGCGAAACTTTACCAGTAGGTTCCCAGGGAGGCCAGGGGTAAAATAGCTTTTTCAGAATCCTAAAATTTCTTTTAATTTTCGAGATATTGGGTTTTATGCGTTTTGACGTTCAATAAAATGTCAATCAAACGCACCTCCTCGCGTTCGTCGAAAATTTGAATATACAGACAGTTCTGTAGTAAAAGTGTATCCCTTATAGTAGTTTGTAAAACGTAATCTTTTCTTAACGGTGACAACATAAAATTTATGAATTAAATTTCTTAAACGTCATTTTTCTTAACGGTGACAATATAAAATTTATGAATTAAATTTCATAAACGTCATCTTTTCTTAACGGTGACAAGACAACATAAAATTTATGAATTAAATTTCTTAAACGTCATCTTTTCTTAACGGTGACAATATAAAATTTATGAATTAACCTGAAATAAATAAAATTGTAGATTATTTGAGAAAATATGGTGAAGAAGATGAATTTTTCTCATTATCATTAAATGAGATATTTTAAATGAGAAAGATGAAGGTATATATAATTTAAATGTAATATAAAATAGTCCAACGTTGATTATTCTGAGTAAATGCTATTTATATATAAATGTCATTATTTATCTATCATTAATTTTTATTAAATGAGATATTTAAATGAGAATAAATTCTGAAACTACCGGCCCGATTCGCCCGAAACTTTACCCGTAGGTTCTCAGGGCGGCCAGGTGTAAAATAGCTTTTTCAGATTGCTAATTCCTTTTAGTTTTAAAATATCGGACATTTCTCGGCCTTTTGGTTTTAAAAAAGGGCTAAATTCTGAAACTTCAGATCCGATTCGAGCGAAAATATAGCCGTAGATGCCCAGATAGGCCAGGGGTAAAATAGCTTTTTTAGATTCCTAAAATACCTTTTTGTTTTAAAAATATCTGACATTTCCCGTCCAGTTTCGTTTAGAGCAGCATATACAATAATGACGTCATACATACAAAGCTGAAGTTTTCTCGAATTAGATATTTAAAAGTATAATAAAAATGTTACAGTATAAGGTTAAAATTATTGGGGTTTAGGAGACTATTTAAATTAAATAAATAAAATTTAAATTATGCAGTTTGTCATTATTATCACGTGGTCGATCATAGAAGCATATTTTTAATAATTTTCCATCCTTCAATTAATTATTTTATTATATTAAAGAAAATTGTATTTCAAATAAATCAGCTAACTAGAAAAATAAAATAATGGTATTATTGTATAATAAGTAACAGCATTAATAAGCAATTTTTTCAAAAACATTTAATTTTAGTCGGATTTGATGACTAAAACAGAATTTGCATTTGGTTTGTCTTATTATATAAATATATACTAAAAATAGTGGGTTCATAAAATCATTCGGACCTTTCACATTATAAATTATTTCATATATGACCCCATTTTAGATAAGTCTTATTAATAGCTTATACTTAATTAATCACTTAAGGACTGAGCCAAAGCAACGCTTGGCCGGGCACAGCTAGTATTATATAAATATCGTTTAAAATACCTTGTTATGATCGGATAGCTAACTGCAAATCATTATATCTTTGTCTGACGAATAGACTATAATTATTTAGACCTGCACATGCATTTGAAGATCCCGGTCGGACCCATCCAGCTGTGAGCAGGGGTAAAGCCTTGTGCGAATTTTTGGTCTGACCTCAATTATATATAAAATTATATTTTAAAATTTAATGAATTTTATAAATAGTTATTGATATTCCCACGTTATTTCACATCTATCTTCAGCTTTGCTTCAAATAAACCAAAAAAGATAGCATTAACAGGGCGGAAAGGTTTTAAAATTTTTTGTATCTTGTATCAGAATGTCTTGGGGGTCAGGATGCACCTTTCAAGATTATTGCTTTGCTCTTGTCTCGATCTTGAATGCAAAATATTAATTAGTCTCAGGTGTCATTTTAATAATCATCTTGTCTTGACGAGATTTTCGACTTGTCTTGACTTTAAAAATAACAAATCAAAATTTCCCCTGATTTGAACTATTAATAACAAAATGGCAAGCCATCTTATCATTTGAAAAACTTTAACACAAAGTTGGTAGATAAGTTAGTGACCACGCTAATAATTTCTCTTATACATTATTTTACTCTGGATTTAAGGATAGATACTAATTAATGAATATCGGTATTCATTAGGAAAAATAGGGGAGACCGGGGCTATCGCGACCAAAAATTTTCAAAAAGGTCTGGACAAAAATTTTTAACCGATTTTCATATACTTTTTTTAGAAAAATATTCGTGTCTAGAGTGTTTTTTAAAGGAAAAAAAATATGGCAATACAGTTGATAGATTTTTCGTAATACGGGTTTAAAAAAAAGACAACTCGTTTAAATTTCGAAAACTACCCGGGGTTATGGCGTCCTTTCGAAGGGGCTATCGCGTCCTCTCTAATATAAAGCTCCAAAACTAAAAACTAATTGATTACCTAGGCCTAGATAACCAAATTTTTTAATGTTTATAATCTTTTGTAACTTATAAATGTTGATAATATTCTTTAAGAGTGATTTATCAGAGATTGTTGTTAAATTATTACCTAATGAAACTAAGTGAATGGTTTAAATTGCAAAACATTAAGTTTATAAAAACTTTAAAGCTTAAAAAGTTTGATATAATAATTTTATAAGAGGATTAATGTGTTTTTATGTTAAAATTAATGACTTATAATTGCATATGCTTTATGTGAAAGTATTAAAAAGTTTTTTATATTTTAATATAAAACTTTTCATAGAGATTTAACATATAAGTGCCTTTTCTAAGATTTCTGTGCTAGAATCATTGATTTATATGCCTTATTACACAAATATCATTTAAAATGAATAATTGTTAAACAAGGTTAAGGTTTACAAATAATGCAAATTTATATTATGTGCTTAAAAACGTCAAAATATTAGAAGTTCATAATCTATTAAAGCTTATATAAAATTTTACATATCAATTACTTTATCAAATTTTTGTGCTAGAATCATTGATTTAAATCTTTTATTGGTATAAAAATGTCATGTAATTATTAAAGATGGTTAGGATTTACATTTAATGCAAATATAGAAAATATCATAATTGCAGCAGGATCCATGAGCCCAGAGGGAGCATTTCCTACAGCTGAACCAGTCTTCATTATTATGATGATTTGTATAATCTTTGCCACATATCAGGCAATTATTTCGTGATCTGATCAATTTTTTAGTAATCTTACCTTGGCATTTGGCCACCTTTTCTCTTACCTTTTTTTATGAGGTGATGATGTGATTATTGTTGACACTTGCTGTCTAGTTGAAGTTTTTCTAGTTAAAATGGGATGGGGATAAAGTGATTCTGGATTAAAATTATTTAGGGACACTTCATTATTGGTAGTTTGAGATTCATTGAGATTACATGATATATTGTACTTGCACTTGAAGTAAACAGGGGGTTTACACTTTCATCATTATAAATAAGTGGGTTAAATGGCCATATGCCGCAAGATTGAAACCCTTTTTGTATATTTAAAATTGAAGCAGCTCTTGGTAACAATATTTGCTTTTCTGTGGTAATTACGCACCATAATTAAAAAAGTGAATGAGTGAAAAGGAAACGATAGCCCCGGCTGCGATAGCCCCGGCATGATCATTGAACTTTAAGTTGTGCTTAAGATGATTCAACTTGTCAAAAAAATATATTTGAATATAAATATAATAAAAGAGTTACTTCTTATTACCTTGGTATATATTTCAGGTTGGCAGAATAAGTAGTTTTTAAATAATTTACAAAATACAAAAAAATAAAAAAGGACGTTTTAGCCCCGAAAAACCTTTTTTTCTACATAATTTTTTTGTAAGAAAGGTTAATCCAAATATTTTTTGTGCCTAACATGTGCCTTAATAAAATACATTTATGATTATAAATTGAGGTCTTAATAAACATAAATGACAAAAATAATCGAGAAGACGCTATAGCCCCGGGTAAAAGATAGCCCCGGTCTCCCCTACAGATTAATATGAAGTTTAAATGATAAGATTTTAAGTCTTATCAATTATAAGCATTTTATAAAACTATGACGGTCCCAAGTCCGTGTGCAAAAAGTGGAGGGTTGGCGTCAGGAAACCGGCTATAAAATCCAACTCCAAAATCACGATGGTTTTAAAAATAACTTTACAACAGAAAGCTAGGGCGTCCTCCACAAACGGCGCTCAATGCATAGCATACCCCGCTCGTTTAATGTGAAAAATAACCAAGGGTTGCTGCCTTACTCACAACAAAAGCGGTTAAGGTAATTAGTTGTGGAAAGAATGCGAATAACTTGCTGGAATGTGGGAATGTTGACGAGAAAGAGCATCGAGGTCGCACAAATGCTATAAAGAAGAAAGGTACACATCGCCTGCCTACAAGAGACCAGGGGGAATACCAAAGCTCGGGAGTTAGGAGAAAGTTACAAACTATTCAACAATGGGTCACTAAATCGTATAAATATGTTCGGTATCGTTCTATACGAATCGTTCAAAAACAAGATGGTGGAAGTCAAGCGTTGTTCCGATAGGTTAATATGGGTGAGGATTGTAGATAAAGTGGGCCTCTTAACCTTAAAGTGTGCGTATGCTCCCCAAATTGGGTGTAAGACATATTTCGATTCAGTGGGAAAGGTAATAAAAGGAAAAGGACAGGAAAAGGGCTAATTAGGGGCGGATTTCAACGCTTACGTAGGGAAAGATCGCTGGGTATGAACGACATGGAGGCTATGCCTCGAATTCGGTATAAAACGCTAAAGGATCCGTCGACGAACGATAAATATCATTAAAAGCCTAGTGATGCGGAAAACCCGAGAAAAATCTCCGAGACGAGACGATAGATTTTTTCGGCGAGATCTCGGCTTTTTATTGATCGTTAGATATTAATTAATTATTGTGTGCTATAATTTGCATGATTTATATTTAAGGTATTAAGTGTAAATCAATATGTATGGAATATATATGATATTAAAAAAATTCCTAAGTGTAGGAAAAATTATATATATTTGCAAAAAATTTAAAATTTGGCAATCATTATGGTTGATCCTTAGGGTATGTGAATAATTTTATAATCAAAATTTTAGGTTTAGAATGAGTTCTGATGGAATAGTAAATATTACTAAGCATATTTGAATTTCGCAGTTACTCATCCTCCATGGTGCGGTAATTATAGAGTGGTGTTCAATCAGTTTGAATAATTATACAAATTAAACTAAGATGGCTCGAGATTTTTGAGCACCCGCCTAACGATTTCAAAAGTACAATAGACTATTTAATGACATCTTAATAGATTAATTCTTAAATCATGAGTTTTGTATAAGTTTTTATGCGTCAATTAATAATATACCTCCCAAATTTTTGAACCTTAGTAAAACATTATGTTAATACATAATTTCGTCATATGCATTACTTTTCACATTATAAGCTGGGTTGGCAGGTGCATTCAAATTTACTCACCTTCACAAAATATGTAATTCTCTTTATAAAAATAATAAATGATTAAATTTCTATAATTGTGCAGTATAAAATAAATACACGAACCTATACTGTATTTGATAAATAACTATTTAATGGCAAAGTTAATTATTTAGAATATAAATTTGATTATAATGTTTTTTGTCATAAATTTAAATACGTGCACCTTAATTTAAACTGTAAAAATTTATGTTCTTAATCTTATAATAATGCTGCTTTTATTGTTGTTTTTACGGTTTTAACATGTGCAACTAATTATCAATTTTGTAAATAATAATATAATAATTAAATGTTACTCGCACTTTAAGGTTATTACGCTATAGTAAACATGCAATAAACACTAGGGGTAATATAAATGGACTTAAACGTTGCCTTAAATATGTTAAGGTCTACTTTGATTAGCCAGGGTTAATAAAGGATCTTAATTTGCTCAATTATGCAACTAAGTCAACTATAAGCAAACTTATTTTCTAAGTCTATTTATAGTTGACGGTCACAGTGAATTTGATACAAATGTTATAATTTGCTAGAACAATAAAATTTAATATTCGTACTTCAAATTTATTTATAGTTTTTTTAGTCTGCACTTTCCATGAAAAATGTTATCTTTGTGAGTTAATTCTTATCTTTATATTGTCAAGGAGATGTCGTGTCCCGCTAAATCTTTAAAAAGTTTGTATATTAAAGTTTTTCAAAATACATAAAGGTTTGCCATTTGGATTTTTTAACACTTGTTTAATTTTTTTTAATAAAACAGGAGAAATTGTATATTTTTTTAAAGTCGAGACGAGACCGAGATATTTCTAGACCGAGACGAGACGAGATCGAGATTTTATAATCGCTCCCGAGACGAGACGAGATTTTGTTTCCTAGACCTAGACGATACGAGATCGACACTAAAAATTCCTCCTCACACTTGGGTGCAAGGAAGTTGCGAAGGTACGTAGACGAGGGTTGGGAGACGCTAACCAAGCACATAAAGGAAACAGCGATTCGGGTTCTAGGACACACCAAAATTGGCAAAGCTATGAATAGGGAATTATGGTGGTGGAATCAATCGATTAAATATTTCATCTAAAGAAAGAAAAATCTATAAAGACGGTAGCATTACTCAAAAAAACCGGAGGATTATAAAGAGTATAGGGAGGCAAAGAGAGCCGCGCAAAAGGCCTTGCAATAGCGAAGAATGTTGGCAAGCAAACTGGACCATGGGCGATAGGCTTATTTACAAATTACCAAAGATAAGGGAGAAGAAAAGTCGCGATGTCGGAGACTAAAAAACTCAAAAACGAGAAGGGTCAAACCCGAAGGAAGTGACGGAAAGGTAGAAAGGATATTTTAAGCAACTTATAAATATTGCATATGATAAAGATTCCCTTCCCTATATTGAGCCAAACATAAGTATGGTCAGACTCTTTAGGAGAATAAGGTTAGGACACAGATGAACAAGATGCAAAAAAGAAAGGCTAATGGCCCAGACGGAACACCTATGGAATTACTCAGATGCCGTAGAAGGAGTCACGACCATGACGAACCTCTTAAAAAAGATACAAGAGTGAATTCCTAATTAATGGGGAGCAGGCACGATTTTACCCTTATTCAAGGGCAATCACAAAGGTGACAATTACAAAGTATCAAATATGGAAAAATCTTAGCAACAAGGCTGAAAAACAAAAAGTAAATATCGGCTAAATTCGAATTTGTGGCTGACAAATTCACAATCGACCTCTTCGCATTTGGCCGGGCTCAGATAAAGTAGAAGTAAGCAACGCATTAATTTGCAGGGAATTATTTAGTCAACTCCGCAATAATCCATTATACAACAACAACCTAGACAAATTGGCAAAAGAAATTCATAAAGCAGCAAATATATATAGCAATTACCAATTAACAATTTAGGCCATTGCCCGGGGTCAGATAAAGTATAAGCAATGAACGGTCATTATAATTTGCAGGAAATTATTTAGCAGGTTTCGCAATTATCTGATATATAGCAACAGCCTAGACAAGTTGCCAAAGGAATAGCATTAATATAGGTAATAATTAGTCGGGTACAAAAACAATAATAAAATTTGGGCTCGGGCGAGGTCAAAAAATTAAAGTCAACCAGCGGTCATTAGCTAGTCCATTTGTGAAAGCCAATAAAAGTCTTTTACATAAGCATAAGTTCACAGCATTAAAAACCCGTATAAGTTTCTGTTGTAGTTACTACAGATGCCTCACACGCGTATTTCCCCCCCCCACCCCCCTCCCCCTCATCTATCTCCTCGATTAATTACGTGTAGTAAGACCATTTGCGCTGGCAAGGCAGTTACTCTTGAAGGAGCGTACGGGGCATTTATTCTTTAGAATGTTGTACCACGGATGTACAGAATTATATGTATTTCCACGTACACACACAAAACCCCCTCCCTCAGCATCATCACCTCTCTTATTGATTTGTTAGACGCGTAGTAATACATACGCGTGTGGCCATGTTGTGATCATGTGTCTACACACATATATCTCCCTCCGCGATCCTTTGTTCTCATATATATATTTTAATTATAAATATATTCAATCGCTTACCATCGCGCGTGATATTCTGGTGGGCAACATATTAATTAAGTCGCGTAATAATTCGAATAAGAATGAAATAAATTGGATTTCTAAAGATGATTTTTAATCCTAAAATATAAGGTAAGAGTTAAAGACCATGATAATTGAGTAACGAAGAATAAATACAAATAACGTAACCATAATGTAATAATAATCTAAATAATAATCCTATCCTTATTTCATCTTTATTTTATCTTTCTAACAGTTCTAAGTGGTGTCAGAACCAAACGATACTCAAATAAATTGCATAGCAATTAATAATTTATGGCTTAAAAGTTTTATTAGAAAGATGATAATTTTTTAGATTTTGGATTAGGGTAAAAAGTAATATTTTGAACTTTAAATTTAGACTAAAATGTTTTGTTAGTTATTGTAACGTAAATTTTTGGGTGATATTTGATCTAATAAAAACAGTTGGCAGTTTTGAAATTTAATAAGTCGGTGCTTAAATCCCAATAGAATCGCGCTAAGGTAAACATTTTCATAATGGATGTTTTATTCCTTCAATTTTTTTCTCTTTTTGCTTTTCCGCATGGAATTCATTTAATATTTATGAATATGATTGACGCGCATGTGACCGTCAATTACTATCCGTCATTGTCCTTGATTGATCACCTGATATCGAACGGTGCGATGACGCAGTGGTATTTAACGTTATGCGTGACAGTTGCATGTACAGAGCAATGTGGTCAATTTGTGATGATGAATAATTCCAGTGCTTAGGGACGGTAGGACCAAGCCCGAATGAATTCTGCCGGTACAGAGCATTACGTGTACGACGAGGTTTCGAATATTAATGTATTTTTGCATGAGCGCACGTGTAACCCGGAAGCGAATTAATGAGATCATTTACGACGTTAATCGTCGGTACTTTTTCGGGTGTGGCGCCTACGGGTTCGGCGTCTCTGATGCGTTTATTTAATCAATTCGGAGGCTTAATGCCTGGACCTGTTTTTTTTTGGCTTAATGCCGTATCACCTTTAATTAGGTTTGATGAGTTCGAGTTTCCTGGGTGGGCAAATTGCCCCTGTGCATGATGGATTTGTTGGAGTTAATTACCTCGCATGTACGAAGGGAAGTTAATACCATCGTTGTCAGGTCTAAGATTATCGTTATGGAGTTCATAGCTCCCAGGTGATTATGGTAGGCAGAGTTGCATTTTATGCGAGATACGCCTGTGACACTTTTTACACTTAATGATGTTGCTGGTGCCTAGTCGGCGCCGATAGCTGATGTGTGGTATAGCGACGTCACCTTAATTTAATGGAAATATCGTACGCTTTGTGTCGAGAAGCTAGCAGCTCTTATGGAGAAGCGGCCTAAACGACTTAGAGTGGCGAAGATGTTTCTGTCTGGCTCTTTTGGGGGAAAATTATCAAACAACTATTTTGGGTAGCGTTAACGAATACAATTGGGTAGTGTATCCCGAACCTAACGACGCTCAGATGCTCTGGAGAAACCCCCCCCCCAGCAAGCTCGATGGGGAAGTGCGATTTAATTTTTACGGTCAACGATGAAATCAAATCGAGAAGACCAATTGGAAGGCCGAATCAGAAAACGGGTCTGGAAACGTTCAACAATACAAATCGATACGTACACACGAACAAGGGACAGGTGGAAACTTAATGCGGACAAGAGAACTCAAATCCGACGACCGTCCTGAAAGAATCAACACTCGGGTCGGAGGAGGTTATATTGAAGGGTATGGTGTTATAGTTACTTACTACAGATGCCTCACACGCGTATTCCCCCCCCCCCCCATCTATCTCCTCGATTAATTACGCGTAGTAAGACCAGCTGCGCTGGCAAGGCAGTTACTCTTGAAGGAGCGTACGGGGCATTTATTCTCTTTGTTTAGAATGTTGTACCACATATGTATAGAATTATATGTATTTCCACATACACACACAAAACCCCCTCCCTCAGCATCATCACCTTTCTTAATGATCTGTTAGACGCGTAGTAATACATACGCGTGTGGCTATGTTGTGATCACGTGTCTACACACATATATCTCCCTCCGCGTTCCTTTGTTCTCATATATATATTTTAGTAATGAATATATTCAATCGCTTATCATCGCACGTGATATTCTGGTGGGCAACATATTAATTAAGTCGCGTAATAATTCGAATAAAAACAAAATAATTTGGATTTCTAAAGATGATTATAATCCTAAAATATAAGGTAAGACTTATAATAATTGAGTAACGAAGAATAAATACAAATAACGTAACCATAATGTAATAATAATCTAAATAATAATCCTATCCTTATTTTATCTTTCTAACAGTTTCCACGGCAATTATTCAAAAATTACAAATTGGACAGGACGGACGGACAACGGACGGACAACCAAAAGCGAGCCCATAAATTGCACTAGTTATGATTAAGTGATTTTTCTGAATTTTGAGATATTAAAGTAATTCCAACTTTACGAACTGAATCAACATAGTTCCATAAATAAAGATTTTAATAATTAAGCTAAACGATTTTTTAGTTGATTTCCACTTAGTTATTTCGCAATGAAAGATAGCAAGTAGACTTAACTATTTAAAGTTAGCGTCAAACAAGCCTAAACCAAAAAGGCTTGGTAGGGTATAATTCCATGTTAGCTTAATTTAATTTAAGGTAGAAAATGGGTAGATTCAAATGTCCTTGAGGCTTTCAGTCCTTTGTTGAATAAAAATTCCTTCTCCTTTAATTCTATCAAATTACAGTTGTAGTTCTTCAAGCATTTTAATTATACAGTGACGTAAATGAATGGGGTGGGGCTGTTATTTCATTAATAACTAAATTAAATGGGTTAAAATATTATAGTTTAGTTACGTCAAAGTCTTTAAGACACTTATAAAAACCTAGAAAGATAATATATACATCTAATTTAATTTGATTTCATTTTTGACAAAATGTGTTGTAAAAAAGAGCCAGATCCCGCCCCCCTCGTGAAAATCCTAACTACGCACTTGTAATTATAAGATCAATATCATCAAGGTCATTGTAATGATGAAGAAGAAAATTTAATAACTTTGTTTTTAAAACAAACTTCTAGCTTAGATTGAGTTTCATGTATATAATTAAGGTTCTAAGTTTGAAAAATTGTCACAGACCTTCTTATATTAATGGACCTCTACATTCCCAATACTATATGCAAAATAAAGATTAAACATGGTTAGAAATTATTTGGGATAAAGGCAATATCAAATTGTTATAAAAATTGTCAATATATAGTATTATCGTTTGTATTATTTTTAAATATTAAAGTTTTTCTTGTTTGTGCTTTTATAATTAATTTGTACAAACTCACTATGCACCATATAATTTTATATAGCTCTATTACTTAGTTTTGTTGTTATTTAACTATGTGGATTATTCATTATAAGTAAAAAATTATTCATTTTGGTCAATTTCGCGGTAAGCAAAACAGGGAAGATTCAAGTTAGGGTCATTATTGTGATGTAAACTTAAACAGGTACGAGTTAAAGCATGTTTGGTGTTGCAAAATACATAAAAGAATAGCATAGGTAACAACAAAGTTGAACAAATGGCTATGATATGGGGATAAAAATTTTAATCGTTGACTCCTTTATCAGTAGGAAGTTATAGCTGGATTCCAAAAAGACAAATTTTTTTTTTCAAAGATGAAGTTAGTTTATTGATATATATCTTAACATAATATTAAATGATCAATGCCACTGTTGACGGCTCCTCTCGTCCCATGGTAAGATTTTCTATTAAAATAAGACTTCAATTGCATTGCTTTGTTTCCCTCTTCAACTTCTAAATCTAATCCCCCCCATGACCTAACCGACGTTTAAATGCTTTTTGATATGAATTTTATTCCAATAATTTTCTCCTGTTTTGGCACTTTAAAAGGTCGTATTAATTTTAAAATGCAGTTTTTAATAGACTTCCCCCCCCCCTCACCTTTTTTTTTTATTAATTTACCGGAATTTTAGTAAAACAAACAATCGCAATTTTAATGGCAAAATTTTATTATATATTATTTTAACTCCTAACCTCTTTTATAGAGGTAAATGAGAATATTTCGTGTGCATAATTTTTTTTTATAATTGTAGTAACTCTAAATAAATTATAGTTTAAATAAATATATATTTATATCCTACACTACATCTAATAATAAAACAAAACATATGTTTAACACTTATGGTGCGGTTTTATGAAATGGGTACTTTGCCAAAATGTCATGAGATGTATATCAAAAATTGTCGACCGTTGGAACTATACCATAAATTTTACTAATTTCACTTTATTATTGCTCAAGGCATATATTAATCATGAATATCATAATATAAAATGGCAATATTTTATATTCAAATTGCGAGCAAAAAGCTTTCTTATTCGAGTACTACTTCTTGAAACCCAATGTCGCCATCTATTCCTAGTTATCACTGTTAATTATATTTTCTAGTAAAAGTTTACATGATAAATTGATAAATATTTTAGCTATATATATATAAGGACTCCTAACCAGTGTGAAGTTTCCATACCACTATTTTATCTCATCTTTAGCTTAATTCCTGTATACATAAATAATATGTGGAAAAAGTCTGTTTCCCATAAAATTAGAGGTAGCAATTATTAATCATAAAAATATGCATGTATTTAGAAAGAATTGCATATTCTGGAATTGAAGATTCTGATGGGTATCTTAGTAAATTGAATGTATTTATTATACATTTAGTTGGGTTATTATTGATAAAGTTGAATTAATTAATGAACCTGATGATCGTGTTTGGAAGGTTCTATCAACATGTGGAAACTTGGCCAAATTTTTGTTAATCTTAAGAAAAAAATCATATTCTAAAGTACCACATACATTTTCAATCTTTTAATATCCATTTTAACATTAGTATACTTTTGTGGTTGTTCCTTCTTGCATTGCATCTGCCATGTTAGGAAGATATGTACCTGGTGTTGTTCTGCTTCATATAGCATGTAATATTTTTATTTAATTCATAAAAATTTATTTATTACTTAATTATAATTTTGTTGTTTAATACATATGTAAATTCTATTCATAATGTTAGAATACATTGTAAAATATACCTATTTTACATATAGCAATGTCTCTGATCACATGGCCTTATTTAACATTTTTTCCATTTCTCTTCCTAAATGTGGGAAAATATGGTTGTAATAAAGCAGGCCGTTACCTTTGTATGAAAATTCCCAAGTGTTACAGAACATTTAGAAAAATGATTTCAAGTAAATGAAATTTTATATTAATAAATAATTTTATTGTGAAGGTAATCACATGTATAATATTTGTGTTGTCCATTAATTACTCTTAAATTCCTTGTCATTTGTTTATGAGCCATTTTTTGAAATCAGTAGTGTCACTAGCTTTTCACCATTAGGCCTATATCATTGATTGAAAAAGATATAGGTGGCTGGTATTATAATGTAAGCCAAAAAAATGTACCTAGTTTCAGACTTTATTTTCTTTGAATGCTAAATAATTTTTGCATACTTGGAGTGTTCAGGCAAGGGATATAAAATGGCTTTGTATGGCCATGGGTCTAGCTAGGGGGGTGGCCCCCCCCCCTTCCCTAAATGACAAAAAAAATTTCAATGCGAAAACCCTTAAAATTAAAAAATCTTATGTTTTGCCCTCCCCCCCTTCCATTAATTGAACTTTTAAACGTTTCGGCCCCCTCCCTAATCCAAAACCTGGCTACGCCCATGGTTATAGCTGGGCCATTCCATTACAAATCAAAACGTTTTCGACCCACCATCTCAGATCAGGATAATTTTTGGCGAGGGTGTAGGCCTCATGCATTAGATTTTTCTGAAAATTTTAGCCATTTTGGGCCAGCACTTTTTAATTTATGGACGTTTAAAGGGCCAAAATCACGTTTAGGAGCGTATGGATTTTACTATTTTTGAAAGTAATGGCGCTATTCAATCAAATTTTGGTGCATTTTGTTCCAAAAAAAATTCTCTATCGAAATAATTTAGCAAAAAACCCCAAATTATTGCGGTTAATTTTTTGTGGTCAAATTAGTGAGAAATCATAAAAACCTATTTGCCCATCATTTGAAATCACCAATTTTACAATGTGCACTCCTTTATGACTCATTATCATATTTCAATCATAAAAAGTTTGGGAACGGCTACGAGATGGTCAAGAATTCGAAAAATTACATTTTCACCAAAAATATTTATAGATGGCGGTATAATCAATTATCACAAGAACATATTATGATGTTTGTTTTTTATCAAATTGCGAATTTATAAAGAATAAATGGTAAATAAAATTGGAATAAAAATAAACTTAGATTTGATCTTTTTTTCTGCACAATGGGCAATTATCCGAGTTTGAAAATTAGATCTTGAATTTTAGCTTAAATGATAACGGGGTAGGCTAAAATTAATGTGAAGTTGAAAAAAAAAAAATACAAATATGATGGCGAAATTGCTCATATATTTTAATTTTTGTACTGATAATCCATGCTAAAAATAAAAAATTTATGCAGGGTGAAAGCTGTTTTAAACAATTTGCGTGCTAGTTGTGACCATTTTTTGTTTTAATTAAAATTAAAGTTATTTTTAAACTCGATTACTTGCCCATCGCGTAGATAAAAGTTCAAAATTTAAGTTTATTTTTATTCCAATATTATTTATTTACCATATACTCTTTATAAATTTGCAATTTGATAAAAAATAAACATCATAATATTTTCTTGTGATAATTGATTATACCGCCATCTATAAATATTTTTGGTGAAAATGTAATTTTTCGAATTCTTGACCATCTCGTAGCCGTTCATAAACTTTTTATGATTGAAATATAATAATGGGTCATAAAGGAGTGCACATTGTGAAATTAGTGATTTCAAAGACGGGCAAATAGGTTTTTATGATTTTTCACTAATTTGACCACAAAATTTGGGTTTTTTTTTGCTAAATTATTTCGATAGAGATTTTTTTGGGAAAAAAATGCACCAAAATTTCATTGAATAGCGCCATTACTTTCAAAAATATGACAAAAATAGTAAAATCCATAGAACGCTCCCGAACTTTGGCCCTTTAAACGTCCATAACTTAAAAAGTATTGGCCCAAAATGGCTAAAATTTTCAGAAATTACTCTAATAAATGAGGCCTACACCCTCCCCAAAAACTATCCTGATCTGAGATGGTCGGTCGAAAATCGTCTTTTTTTGACGAATCGACATGGAATGGCCCAGCTATATAATAGTGGGCTTATTGTGGTTTATACAGTGGTTGTAAATAAATTGCAAAATTTTAAAAATAGGTATTTCATTTGGTTGACACCTCATCCTTTTATTTCTACCCTCACCTATAGCAATTTCCATAAAGTTGTGAGATGTTCACCATCAAATCAGTTCTAACAATGTTACTTATGCACATAGCAGGAGTATATCAACATTATTTTCTTTCACAACATTCATGAAAAGTGAAATTATACTCCATATTATTCAAGTCAGGCTTTGCCCTTAAAAATTTTATGGGCTGGCCTTGGGTTGGTAAGGCAATTTTAATTAAGGGCCCAAACGGGTTTAAAAATCTTTAAATGTTTCTGGGATCATTATAAAATTTAGGCCACTAACGGTTTTAATTTAAATGAGTGGACATTTTTATTCGTGTAAATATCTAAAATCTATAATTATAACAAGGTTATCAAACAAATGTCTTTGATTCATGTACGGAATATGCGCTTATCTTGGATTAATTTTATAACCATTCATTAATATCACATTCCTCGCTCTATATCAATTTTGAACACTTTGCCCATAGTTAGTATATATCCTAGGTAGTGTTGTAAAACGGCTGGGTTTGGTTGTTCGGCCTTGGTTCGAGTCGACTAAACATAAACAAACCAAGATTTTTTTGTCTATTTTATTAGTCACGTTAATCGCCCAAATGTTTTGTGGTCATTTGATAGGCACCAAAGGGCGACCAAACAAAACCCGGTCGTTTTTACAACACTAATCCTAGTATTTGACTTCACTTTAGCCTAACTTGAATGCTTGTTTCTAGAAATTTACTTTAATAGTGTAAGTAGTTGTTTGATAATTCATATATATCTATAAAATGAGAACAATTATAGTTTGTTGGAAAATTTATTGACTTTTGCCTACAGAAACAAAGCAGGGACCATATGTTTACTAGGGTCATACACGCCCTCTAAAATATTTATGTCATCTATATTTTTTTTCCTTCAAATTTTAAACATATATGTATTTTATCGAGGCACATATTGGACACGATTTAGGTTAACTATTTTTACAAAAAAATATGCAGAAAATAAGCTTTTTCTGAACGAAAGCAACCCTTTTTGTATTTTGTAAATTAATTAAAAAAATTGACGGGTTCCCTCAACTCTTAACACTTCTTAAAGTAAGAAGAATTGACATTATTATATGATTTATGTGTAAGGATATAATTTTGAGGAATTTAATGATCTTTAAACCCAACTTTAAATGAAATGATCACCCTGAGGCTATCAAGAGTGGCGCTATCGCTTCCTTTTTACTCATTCATTAATTAAGCATGGTATATAATTTCTTTTTAAATACCAACTCTGAATCCTATGAACAAACGACTTTAAGTTACTTCAACTATAAAGTATTGCAAAAAGTTCAATAACGGACAAATAAAAACCAAAAACACTGATTTATTCAAAGGCTCAAAACTTTATTCAAGTCTATGTCCTAAACAAGTAATATATAAAAGATTGAAACTATTAATTATTTTATAGGTGACATATTTAGACTGCCAGGCTTAAAACATAATTTGCTAATAAATCGATTTTGTAGATCGGTGTTAAATAGCCGGCCGGCCCTTCCTTTAAGCCATTTTCCCGCTTTTCAGGATGTCGCTAAGGGTGGACCAAGATTTGGACACCTTTCTCTTTCGGCGTTGCGAAACTTTTTAGTTATAAGTTGTCTGGCCTGGGGCTTTCTCGACTTCCGTTTAGTTTTCAAAATCCCGATTTCCCATTCCTTGATATTATTCGTAAGAATATCTAATTAAAGAATTATTTAAATTTAGTCGTTAGTTTTTAATCTAGTGTACCACTTTTCAGTAAAACAACAATTGAGGTAAAGTTTAGTAAAAAGAGGTCACTTAAATATATTTGCTTAATTTTTATCCATTACAATTTAGTTATAAACACAAAATTAAGAGGTTGCGTGAAGAAGTTGTATGACAATTTCTAAAATATATAATGATCGAAATTTTATTGGATTTAACAATCCGTAGCATAAAATAATGCCAGAAAAAATCTTGCAAATATTTTGCTTTTGGGAAGGGGGCGGGCTAGCCTTGGGAATTTGGTCCCTCTTTCCCCACCTCTAGCTACGCCACTGTTCTAGGATCGTTGTCTTATAAATTGGGGTTTATACATCATCAATGAGTTTTTCCAATAATTTTAATACTTTTAGTAACTTATTGGATGAGAATGCTGTGACAT
Organism: Gordius sp. MW1; assembly: GCA_964036665.1. Lineage (NCBI taxonomy): Eukaryota > Metazoa > Nematomorpha > Gordioida > Gordea > Gordiidae > Gordius > Gordius sp. MW1. The sequence goes on from OZ038526.1 coordinate 9,711,040, forward strand.
GGTCTTGAAATACTTTACATTAAAAGTTAAAATTCACGTTAAGACAATCATATATTAAGTTAATCCAAAGAGTGTTTTATTAAAGCACTATACGCAATTTATATCCGAATTCGTTTAAACTTTTTGTATTAAGAAAATTCCGATTCATACCTTGCTAAGGATTCAGAAAATAAGCGAGGGATAAGTCAAGGTGGGCTAATTCCATTTTTCCCCTCCGCTTGGTTTCGAACTCAAATAAGCGGCGTAGGGCACACAGTTCCTACCTTAAAGCCTGAAGAGGGTATGTCAGCCTTGCAAGTCACGGATCGACCCACAGGAAATGGTAAATATAACTACTCTCGCCCACGACCGTCTATTTGTTGACCTTTTATTAACTAATACGGTTATTTATGGTTCGGGAGAGGCCAACAATTTGTGTTCATTGTTTTATCGTTATGTAATATCTTAAAGCAATACGATAAAGGTTTAAATTTAATGATAATCGATTCCCAATTCTTTACAAATTTCATCTTAAAGGTGAATTTTTTGAAATGTATAATCATTAAGATGCTAAATCAATCGTATTTTTTATGAACATTCCGTATATTAAAGTGTAACATTTGTTGAAATTCTTTCGCACAACAAACTTTATAAGAAGCGAGTTCACCCATAACACCGTCAAGTTTACGTATAATACTAACTAATCGAATCGTTGCAAAAATGTATTTATTTCGATGGTAAAACTTAGAAAATAACAAAAATACGTAGGAGCAAAATGGTTAAAAATCCTTGCATTATTTTTCCAGGTCTTGAGGAAGAAATCGAACCGGGCTGGACGATTGATGAATACGACGAATTGGATGACTACATCCCCCCTTACGACGAGAAGACTGCTTTCCTGCTGGAAGAAGCGGCCGAGGGCGGGTCAACTTCCTCCGACTCGTCAGACCTCGGTGAAAATACGGAAAGCGATAATAATGACCTACTCGACACTCGGGGACGCGACACCATGACCCTCGATATTACTAAAGGTTGGTTATTGGTGTGGTTTGCAAGCCACCTAATCGTAAAATAGTTTTAATTTTAAAATAACCTGGTGCCTTTACATCCATGTGAGTTGGTATTGCCTTGCGATTAAGGGGTGAATTCGATGGGAGATAGAATTGTTTAAGGTACGTGTCGGGGGCCGGTGTTTCCTTGGCTAACTTAATTAACATTATTATTGATTGTGACACAGTTTTTTTATGAGTTTGTTGGGGGATCCTTTATCTAACGCTTCCAAACATTTGTAATTTCGAGGATGGCCCAATCAATCTACTTAGGTAGAATTTGCCAGAGCTCAGTTAAGATCTATTCCTTAATAACGTGTACAATCAAAAGATTTAAATCTTTTGCGTATATTGTAATGCAATATCATACGGTCCTTTATCTGATTTACTTTTAATTAGTTCATTCAACTACAACACACGCATTTGAAAGATTCGTATTTATTTTAGATAATAGAGGGCAACATAATATGAAATGAAAATATTACTCATATGAATTTCGTATCCTTCACTCACACAACCATGATGCACATTGTAATATCCTCACTATTTTACAGTTCCCCCCCCCATCGTTACATTAAATATTTCAATTGACATTCACTTTGACAGGTTCACCCCCCGCTCTATTCCCTACCCACAAACGTGAGGTCAAGAATACCATGGATCGAGCCCAATCGGTGGAGTCTTTGGGTAGCGATGGTTCTGATCATTCATCTAATTCATCCTACATACGCGACCTCCTAGACGGGGCTTCTATCCTGGAAGATTCTGCGGGAGAGGGTGTACCAGTCAATCGAGTCGGAGGAGGGGAGCGTTCTTTGAAAAATATTAAACTACGAAAACGACCAACCCACACCCAACGCCCTCGCGATAAAGGTTATTGCATAAACACTTCGATGCTTTCTGTAATCTGCCGATAAATCTTAATATCTTTTGTTTCATTACCTTTAGGATATCTTGAAACTTTCTTTAGGTACAGGATTTTATAACTTCACTGAACTATGTAAAAACAAAATATGCTACATTTTTATCGCGTCCTGTGATTTCCATACCTTTCAGTCTGCGCTTTTCAAATGATAAAAAAGTGTTAGCCCCTCCCGTCACACTATTTCAAATTAAGAATAGGGAAAACGTTTATTGAATCTATAGTATTGCAGGCAACTATAATAAACCGAGTGGGAGTCAAAGGAGCACATCAGGGCTCATCAGGAAAGGAGCACACTTTGTGATTAAAACCCTAACCCTAACCCTTACCCATATATTTACTTGTTATGATTTCACTAGGACTTTTAATATAAAATATTTTGTGCTAAGACAATATGTTAAATTGATCCTGAGCAATCATGACGAATTCATGCTATTTTTTCGCTCCTTTGACCGGTTCACTAATAAACCAATTCTTTGTAACAAAACAGTAAGTACTATTTATTTAACTTCTGGGCGTTATGAAAGTTGCCAGGGGGCTCAATCTGTCGGGATGGGCTCGAGTTTATACCAACTCTGGGACAGGGTAGTAACAAAAAATTTACTTTAATTTTCGGTTCAAACTTTAGCTTATCACTATTACTAACTCAAAGCTCTTAATTGTTTGCGCGTTGACCTTCAGATAGTCCCTTCTCCGACATGGTAGCCGAAGGGCTGAAAAACGTATACCAATCCTTGGCCCAAAACTTTGCCACTTGGGCCACCGACGCCCAAGCTGTGGCCAGCTCTCCAAACACCAGTCAACAAACGACCTCGCGCCGCAACGTCCATTACCAACAAACCGAACCCGAAGATGTCGAATTTTATATTGGCGGCTGTCGCTCTTAACTAAACCACTCGCGTGGCCTTAACACATAGATATGCATTATTATATTTATTTTTTCTTTAGACTCGGTATATTTAGTGCCATCGATAATGAGTAATCAAGTTTGCTTATGCTTACCCTTTTATATAATGCATCTTATTCTCTTCCTTCTTTACCCCGTTTATTCCCTCACTTTTTAATCATGCAATTAATGCGTTTTGCCTCCGTTTTTTTCAATTATATGGGTCAGCTGCAAACTGTCGTCGCTTTCGATCAACAATAAAGCTGCAGTATAGTTTATCGAGGTGTGGTAAAAGTTATATACCATTTGTATCTAAATTTCAATCATAACAGTTAAATCGAATCATACAATTTTGATCAATTGATTTTTAAGAGAGTTAATAAATCCATATTTTTTTAATTTCTCAATCAATTTTGTCGCTTATCATTATTCTGGAATCAGGAATTTAGAGTCCAGCAAATCATTTTTTTGAATACCCGAACCCGACATAATCTAAATGATTAAATCCTTATCAGAATAAAATCTTAATCCAAATCACCTCTTAAAAATTATCGAATTTTAGATTGACGATTATGATAAACCTTACATATTCTAGCTGCGTTTATCAAACAATTTATAAAAGAAATGATGGGCTTTAAAATTAGCTCAATTTATTGTGGCTATAATTTTAAAAAATGGAAAAAATCAAGATTGAATTTAATATGAAATTGACATTATTTTTGTGCAAAAATTCATATTTTAGTATGTACTAACATAAAAATTTTTAATTGAAACGCTTTTATTAGGTAAAAATGATCCATAAAATAATATAAATAAATAAGTAGTCAGATAAAGAAAGATTTTTATAATTATATTTCGCTATTAAAACGCCAATTTTGTGACGCTAAATAATGCTGGGTGAGTATTTGGCTTTGGGGGATCCGTTTCCTATCGATTTAAAAAATGCCAATGCTTTCTTTTTAAAAGTGGCGGAACAGGAAGCTACTATTGGGATAAAAATTTTAAAAATGAGCAATATCTCGGTATTTAAGTGTTTAACGATCTTCGGCAGAAGAGAGTTGTTATAATTGTTAGTTGAAGTCCCAAGCTAGAAACTTACCACCCTCTCATGGATTAAAGAAGCCTTAATGCAATTTTTGTAGAACCTTAATGCCTAGTCGGAGGGCTGGATTTGAAATCAGAAGGCCTGCGTATTTAATTGAGATAGGTTCACGCCATAGATTCTGGAGTAAATAACCTGAGATTAATATACTGGACAGTATCACAACTCGAAAATTGGTAACGGAGAGTGATACTATACCGTACCGACCTCACAATCTCGTTTTTGGCCGACTCTGGGGTATACTGGTTCCTAGTATGACGTTCTCGTGTCAAGACGATATGGCATTTCCGTTGTGATTGAGAGGTTAATAACAAGAACCTTCACAGATTGGAAGAACGAGATAAAGCCACAAGGGAAATAGCCAATGGGGACCTGATTCCTAAGCCCAAATTTGGTTAGAAACGTGGCTTGCAGCCAGTTGATATCTTTAAAAGATTTTTTTGTAGAATTATATACTTTTGAAATATATGTATGTAAATAAGCAGCAGCTGATCTAAAACAGCGCTGAATTTTGGAGATGCTAAAAAGTTGTTTATCATGAACAAAGAATGAAGTATTTGTAGTAGTTTTAAGGTATCCCTTTTGATACCAGATAAATGCTTGTTTAAAGAGCCTTGTAAACAAGGAGGCCATAGGCTAGCCGAACGTTGAAAGATTTTCTTGTTCACAATAAAATATGTTTTAAATATAGATATTGATCAAAACTAGGGGGCTGTAAAACTTCGCTTTGGCATGTTAAGTGTAAAATTAAAGGATGTGCAATAATCTTTAATTATGCTGACGGCTTTGACTAATTCTGCAATTAACTGAAACCATGAAGGATGGGTTTTATCCAATTATTTTTCAACTTTATATTTAAATATTTATTAACTATAAGGTAAATTAATAATAGACACAGAAAGTAATATTCACAAAAATCGTTCCTCTGTAACTATTGATAGATATAAAATTAGGAGAAAATAAGATTAGGATCTTAAATTAATACACCAAAGCGTATTGAATAAATGTAAAATTTTAAAGCTTAATATAGTCTTTAATATTATGGTGATTTCGGGTGGTATAGACCATGCATAACAATCTTATGATAATCAAGTCTAATGGAGGGTTAAATGCTTGCAGAGTGCAGATTATAGGGCACTTTAGATTGCGATATGGCCACATGGCTATAAGACGTTTTATGGCCCTATTTATCACATAGCCGCATTTTAAAATGTGTTTAGTTTTGCAACCTAAAAGTTTCCCGAATTTCCGTTGTGAAACGGTTGATTTAACTCTGTTTAAATATGTTATATTGAAATTTCGGTTTAATTGTACTAAATTTTAAAAATTAAAACCTCTCAGAAAAGTGTACTTCTTTTTATTTTTTGGCGAATAAAATTTTTAACACGTGACATTTTGCAAATCACACTAGATAATAAAATTTTTTATTCTTTAATTATAAACACACGATCGATACAAATAAATTATTTACACATTCATATACAAACATACATGTATATGTACTCAATCCTATGTTAGGAAATATGGAAGGATGATACTTGTAAATGAGGGAGGGTGGAGTTTGTCACTTAAAAACCTCGGATGAGCAAATGAAAGTTATGTCGCACCAAAATAAATAAATCCTAAGGCTCACACTCATTCATATTTGTCGCAAATCACTATCTTAGAGATTAATATGATAACTGGCCTCTTTGAGTATTGCAAAATTGGCCACAACTTGACCAGCTCACCCATCTATAGGTCTGTATATGCAATAGATCAGTTTAAAATGGGGTGAACAAATTAATTAGGACCCTTAAAACTAAAGGAAAGCTTAGGCCTGACTGCTTTTCCTTTATTAAGGATAACCATCTGCTCATCTTTTTCTTTTTTCTTTACATACTCCTCTAACTTTTGTTTCTCTTCCAAAAGCTTGCGATGATCCTCAATGATTTGTAAACGTTCCTCTGCCTATAAAAAATTAAATTTTAACTTAAGTAACATAAATCAGAACTAAATGAAGGTCTTATAAGACATGTGCAAGCAAAAACTCTAAAAGTCAAAAACTGTGAATCAATCGAATTTACTGAAAAGTTAGAGCAAATGAGTAGCATGTTTTTATTACTTTACAATGAATTCTTAATTACTTCATACAACTAAATCGATCACATTATTTGTCCACATCTATGTGTTGCTGCAGCAAAACAATCCTCATACTGTATAGCTAGCTCTCTATATATTTATTTATTTCATTTCACCTCGTAAAACGTTATCCTTACACCCCCAAACTTTATATGAGGAATCACGAAAAGTAACTATTATGATCAAAATATATGTAGTGTTAACAAGGTTATATATTAAGCAATGTTTCAAAAGGGTGACCGAGGTGTTTCAAAAACCAATTTACATTTAATATTGATTTAATTAATAAAAGCTAAAAAGGTAAGCCTGTTTCTAACAAATTTCAAATATAACAAATCATAAAGGTAGAAAAACTTGAATTTAATAGATAACTTATATATATTTCAATCAGAGTATAAGCAAATTTATATTAAAGTTTGTATTATGATACTACAATACCTACCAATTTTTTTTGAGCTTCCTCAATCTTACGATTATTTTCTATAAGGGTACGTTGGAGTTCTTCAATCTTTACACGGTCAAGTGCCTAATAAAGACAAAAAAGTTGTGTATCTGACCATCAAAATATTATTTTCCCTAATTTTGTAACAAAACATTTATACAATATATTATGTTATAAATAATTATTCATACCTTTGGTAAATGTTCTACGCATAAACTTTTTGACAGAATGCTATCAAACGCTCCAAGCAATATAATTTATGAATGGAAATGCAAAACGGTCAATTATCACATACAAATTTAAAAAAAAATAAAAAATGTAGTCACCCACATTTTCAACTTACTGATTTATTCTCTACTTCAGTGTCCAAAGCTGCGATTCTTTTTTGCAATTCATGGTGCATTTCATCCTCCAACATCTTTTTGATTATCTCAACCTTTCTTTTTACTTCTGCTTCAACATCAAGGTTATGCTTTTCAAGAAGGTCTTTAAGACGTCTATCAACTTCACTTTCTATTTTCTTGCTCATATCATCCTCAACTACCTTGTTTTCTAATTCTTTTTGACGCCTAAATAATAGTTTTAAATTATCAATCTATCTCCAAATTGCTTATGATTTATCTTACAGCACTTTAAACTTCTCCATTTCGGCCCTCCTTTCCTCGTCGTCCAATTTTTTCAGTTTTTTAAGTGAATCATGGAGTCTTTTGTTTAAATGCCGGTCCCGGGGTGATAGAGAATCATTAGAGCTTTTTGAGGAAACTGAATATCGACGTTTTCTAGAAGAATTTAGGATAATTTAATAAGTATGTTTCATACCTCTCTGACTTATGTGATTTATTATGAGAATTGTTGTATTTTGAACCGCTTCTATGTTTACTCTTTTTAGATTTATGTGAGTTAGTTGAGGGACTTTTATTCGGACTCGGACTACGAGATCGAGCCATATCAAATGTTTTTGCGTACAATTGCTTCCACCAAAAAAATATGTTCTATGAATAACATTTTAATTCAACATCAAAAACTAACTATTAATTGTCATATATGAACATACACCTAATAAGATTGACGCTGGTTTAGTTCATACAAAAATAGAACATACATAGCATTATTGAGTATTTTGTGCATGATCCTTAAATATCAGATAGGGAGTATTTTAAAATTTGAGAAGGGGCTTAGTAAAGAATATCCTTTATTTGTAGGTAAACAATTCGAAGCGTATTTGTCTGATATAGAGTATCTATTAGTATTTATGAAGGGAATTTTAAAATCATTTTATTTTGTGTAGCTTAAGGATGTTAACTTTGATTTTGTGATTTTTTATTTGACAATACACCCCTCCTGAACACCTAAGCCGCTTCTCGGCCCAGCTCGTAGGCCTAACGGGCCGGTTTTCTCACCTCTCAGCTTTATTATTTTATCAATAGAAACAATTGTAAAAATAGTGAAATCTCCCTTCTTGATAAAATCCTGTCTACGCGCCTGAATTAAACTAATATATATATAAGCGCAAGGATATAGGTAAACTCTTTATATAAGTCCAGAAAAGTTTGATAGAACACAACAATATGATAATTAACTAATAATTAATCGAAACATTTATTATCTATAATTTTTTTAATGTCAACAAGAAGTTAGCTTACTTAAATTTTGGCCTAATCTATGATAGAGTTATTATATCATCTTTAATAATGTACTCAAAAAATAATAAAATGCAGACTTATAATTTAAACTTAAAGGATCATTGATCCATTCATAGAGGTCCTGTAAATTTAAAAAATTTTATAATAAAATAATTTGTTAACTCAAATAAAATGATAAAACTATCATAGTAAAAAAAATTACCATTTTAATAAAAAAAAGGCAAACAAATTGCTGTTGAAATCTTATTTTTAGAATCTATATCACTATACTGGAATTTATAAAATGCATATATGTAAAGGAATCATAAGTATTTATTCAATCGAACCTTGTGATATTTATATTTAGTAAAAAGCATGATAATATGTACACATGGGCGTAGTCAGGATTTAATCTAGAGGGTGGCTAGAATGATTTAGGGAAAAGCAAAATGATAGTTTATCGTAATTTTTCTAATTGTAATAAATTTTGGAAAAAATGGATTTAGAGGGGGGTAGCCGCCCCTTCTTGCCACCCTCGGCTACGCCTATGTGTATTCGTGTGAAGAAAAGCACTAGGAAATATTGAAAATAAGCACAAGTTTTAATTGAAGCACAGTAAAATTTGATGTTTAAAATGTTATAATCTTAAAACTAATGACTTTTAAACATTATTTATTAAATAATCATATTGAAAAAGCCATCTGTAACATTTGAAACAAAACAAATTCCACGACTGATTTTATTAGATCATATGACGCAGGCCTCGTGAAATACCTTATATCTCATAAATTATAGGCCCAAATCACCAAGTTTTCTCTAAATATTTTAAAATATTTATTGTTTAGCTATTACAAATTTCAGATCTCTTCACCTAAGAACCCTATCTTTTGATACATTGAAACATGTCTTGGGTCATATTGACTCATAAAACCAACCAAGGGGCAAAATTCAAATATGAAAATTATTTAAAGAAAGCGTTTATGTAATTAAGCATTCCCAAATCAATAAAAAAGAAACCTCAAAATTAATAAAAAGTATTTTTGTAAAAAAATCTTAAAGCTCGCCCACAAAAGGGTTGTTTCTCTACAAATCTTTTATCTTATTAATAAACATTCTTTTACTTAAAACTTATAAAAACTTATTATTCAAATTTTAAATCTTCATTTGAAATGCAATGTTACAAGTGGCGTAGCTAGCGGGGTTTAAAGCCTCCCCCCAAGGCAAAATTTCTAGCCCCTTCAGCCTTCCCAAGGGAAAAATCCTGGCTCCTTGGTTCCACTAGAAATTTTTAATATATCTAAACTTATAATAAAATTATATTTATTAATTTAAAAATAAGTAAATCTTAATTTAGTTAAGCGATTTATTCATAATAAATTTCCGCCTTGTATAAACAAGTAAAACTTAACTTATTTTTAAAGTCCTTAGCTCCAAACAACTGCTTTAAGCAAATATGTAATGTATATTATTGGGGATTAGGCAATACCGTTGGTCATTTTACAAAATTATAATTTTTCTCGTCAATACATTGCCTCCATTGCTTTAATTTATTTGTAAAAACTAACTATACGCCATATAAGCCCTTGCATAGTTTCGTTGCTATCTAACTATATGCAAATGCATTATTCATTATAAATAAATTTTATTATATTAGGGGTAATTTCGCTTAAAGACCTGCACGGCCGGACCCCAGACCAAAAAACTCAACCCGCTTTCGGGCTTTTGCTTTGAAAATTAACTTACCGGGGACGGGCCTAAATATAACCAAGCGGGTCTGGGCCGGACGTAGATATTAGAAAAGCCGCTGAAAGCCTGTTAAAAAATCATTTAGATTTTTTATGTATTATATAGTAAAGAGATAGGTGTGTTTTTTAATGTTATTTTAAATTATTATATTTATTTTATGTCTTAAATTTACAATGAAAATAAAAATATTTTTCTCGTTATTCGTTCATTCATTCAACAGTATCAAAACGCCTATTTCAAATTGATTAGTGTTTTTAAAACTATATTTAGACATGGTCCACTCAAATTATACTCTTTAAAAATCTATAGATATTTCGGTTAGCTAATTAAATATTTTAGTAAGTATATTTTTTTGCATGATTTAACATCTGTAACATATATATTTTGTGTAATTACAATAAAAAAATTACAAGCGAATATAAAAAGAAGCAAAATATAAATTTTTATATGGGGTCCCGGGCTCGGGCTTTGTAAAAAATTAGCGGACAGGGTCTATTAATTATTTTGATGGGTTCAAACAGCGCTCAGTTTATATATATGCAACAAAGGCCCGTTGCAGGTCTCTAATTTCGCATGCCCATGCGTGAAGGTAAGAGAAGAGATTTGAAAACATAGTATTGATTAGACTTAAAAAGGTGCAAGTTCAAACGAATTTTGAAAAAAAATTACTTAAAGGAATATCTGATTATCAAGTTTGACAAATGGCTATGGAAAATTTTTAAACTTAACTTCTCCCCACTGGTGGAAAATTTAAGTCCCCCCCCGCCCCCCCCCCCTTCCCTTAAAGGAAAAATGCTAGCTACCGGGCGATATCCACTATTTTCTCACTAGTTAATAACTTATTATTAGCAAAAACGATTTAAAAAATTGCTTTATAAAGTTAGTTAATTAAAATTTGATAATAGAAATTTATAACGTAAAACACAAATATACATAGGTAATGCACTCAACAATAAGGGTAAAATGCGTCTCCGAATGATACATATAAGTTTATTAATTGCTTAATATTATGTACAAACGAAGCATTAAAAGCAACGGCAACTGTAGTTTGATGACATTATATATATGTTTGTTGTAATATGTCACATATCATTTCGTTGGTCATGTTGTGTTTTGTTTGCGCTTGCCTGAACTTGAATGGGTGTATGTAAACGGAGTGGCGAAGTCGGGTAATAAGAATCAAAATGTCGTTTCTTTTTTTGTTCCAATAATGATTGTATCGAAAATAAGTCATTTGTTTAGGTGTCTGTTTTAACGTGCCTCCAGCATTTATTGAGTGTAATGGTTCGTACAAATCTTCCGTGCAAGCCAAAGCCGTGGCCACAGCAATTTCCAACATTACATTAAATTTGATAAAAACCTTTAGTACGGCCAACAATGGTTCAGACAAACGAACTGGTAGGTAAAATATATCAGCCTCCCCGTAATACACTCTTCCCGGATAACCTCCCGTCCTATTGAGTAATCTATGGTAACAGTTGGCCAAATGTTTTTTTCCATAATATCGATTGTTCGGGAAAAGAGATGTAAAGCTGTCCATAGATTTATTATATATTTCGTCCCTCGCCTTTTTGAGGTAGAGTAATGCGTTTAGAATCCTTTGTCGATTTTGAACCATTCTTCCGTAAAAAGCGTTGAGCGAATTGCCGCAATGCTCGTAATTAAAATCCCATCTCCGGCATCTCATGAGGGAAGATAGGTCTGCTATCTTGTTTAACCCAGGATCCCCAACGACACCCTGAAAAATGGGTTGTTTTCTGCCCTTAGAATTAATTTTATTGTCGCTCCCAAAATTGAGGTACCCCACACAATCGAAATCAAAGGCATTTAAAGTGGGAACATTAAGGAGGATATCGTCGCTTATGTACATAAATCCCCGAATTTTTTGATTATAAAGATTTAAATTTAAAAGTTTGGCTAAGCAGGCCTGCATGTAGAATCCACGATTGGATTGCGAAACGGACAAAAAATTTATGTTGTATTCGTTATATGATTTTTGCGAAGGCAGCTGAAGCCTAGAATCATTGACGTTTAGTGCTTCCCCACAAAAAAATATATTAGCAAATATGCCCCCATACAAGTGTTTTAAAGTCCATATTAGATCGTAATATGGGTAATTAAAGGTGACCATCAAAACAACCTCGCTTAAGTCTTTTTGCCTTTCTAACTTTAAATGGTGCTTCAAGTCACAATACTTGCCATAACTAAAATTAGCTTGATCGTTTCTCACAAAGTTAACTATTCCTCTGAGTTTATAATCTTTTTGATTAATATTGTTAAAATGTTTGTTAGAGTTGCAAAGTTTGCTATAATTTAGACTCAACAAATCCAAAACCCATGATTGATACACATCGTAATAAGACCTTAACGGTTTTAGCTGATTAATGGAATATTCCCAACACGACATAGGGTCAATCAAATGATAACAGATGTTCCAAATGTCGGTAAATGCTTCACTATACGAAGCGTCATCATATTCCGACTCATTTTTCCATAATTGATACGGTGTTGCGCTATGATCATTAATAATCACAGTGTGCAAATCAGATAAATGGAATAGTTTTTGCAACAAAGCATAATGGTAAGTATTTGATTGAACTGCTTCTCCAAGTGGAATGTTCATAAGAGTCCAAAAGGAGGCATAGCCGTAAATGTTAAAATAATAGTGACTGTTGGACGTGAATTCCGTTACATCTAAAGTAGGAGTGAGGATTGTGGTAATTTTAGAAGCTATTGTTGAATTCGTCCAAGTTGTAATGAGTAATGGATCACTTATAATGTGATAAACTGCCGGAGCCTCATTCAAAGTGGTATGAAGATAGACAGAATCTATAAATCCAAAATAAAAATATGATTGTGACAAAAGCCTTGAAGTGCAATAAATTCAAAATCGTATTACCAGAGTTTGAAAAAACCTCAGCGTTGCTTTTAAAATATTTAGTATTATCTGGGCCTTTTGCAAAAGGGGGGTAGACTCCTAATCCCTGGTAATTAGGTGTTTCGTAGAGGCATGAGCCCAGGGACTTCCTTTCCCATTTCATAAATGCTATAAATTGTTTCCACGACTTGGGTTCGTAAAAATAACGAGCTCCGTTCTGTATGCAAATTATAATTTAATATAAATGTTTATCATTAAGGAGGTGTGTTGTATCTGCCCAATCAGCATCATCATTAAATCTCAATTAATTGCCAAAATGACACAGTTATTAAATTTCACTTCAATGGCATAAAGATATCCAACGTTTTTCCTTATCTTGTTATTTGAGATTGACGTTTGCTTCTTAATGAAATTTGACATTCTATATCCAAGTGTTATCTGAGAGTCGCGGCTTAAAAAGATACATGGCTTGCATCTAAAATACAATGTATTAAAGTTAGATTCTGAAAAATAATTCAAATATAGAGCATATTCAACAATAACCAAATATTAGAAAATAGAGGGAGGACCGTGGATAGATGCACATTTGTGGCTTAAACGATAAATTGTAAAAACAAATGAAAACAAATTTTTCCTGTCTAAATAATTACCCTTCAGCAGGCGCATAGCCAGGATTTTCTCAAGGGAGAGGAAAAATTCAAAAAAAATTTAGACACTTTTATTTATAATGTAACATAAATAAACTTTGCATGTAATATATGCGAAACTTCAAGGCGCTATATAACCAGCTTTGAAAAAATTTCTTCTCTTCATTAATCAGAGCATTTACTATCGCTTTTATAGCTTAAAATAGGACATGGACCTTATGCAAGTTATTCAACTGGCAGATATTATCATTAAGGTAAAATTAAATAATGGCGGAAACCAAAGCAAAATTATATGAGTTTGATCTGAAAAAATTCTCAAGTTGCTAATAGGCATAATTATACAGTCACTCAATCTGTTTACTTGACATTTTTTAGTATAGCTAAATGTACGGTGTTTAGATAAAAAAAACAAGTTTTTCATAATTTACAATCATTGGTGGAAAATTATAATGGTGGGGTTAGTCGAAAATTAAATTCGAAAAATTGAATGTATATATTATGTTTCCAGGCTTTTATAAGTGTCTCAAAATCTTTTATGCAACTAAACTATAATATTTTAACCCATTTAACATCAAGCAGAAAATCACCATGGAAATTGTAAAATCTAATACAATCTCAATCCATGGCTCGATGCCAGCTCATTAATTTATTATATTTTAGCATATAACATACATAATTATTTGGAAATAAACTTCTATCGACTTTAAAAAAATCTAATTATTAATCAAAAAAAATTCCAAGTTTTGGTCAAGGGGATAGAAAAGTCCCGTTCTCTGCCCCCTTGGCTACGCGCCTGCCCTTCAGACATTAAAAACCGATGTGAATGTTCTTTAGTGAATTAAATGTACATTTTTAGGATCATTTATATTAGCGCCAGTTAATTAAATTTTAAACAATTAATAAAAAGAAAAAAATAATTGTTGTTTTCATCATATAAACCATTATTTAAACGTTTGTATATCAAAACTTGACTAACCCGCTGTCAATTAAAATTTGTTCCAAGGTTAAATTTTCGTCGGCTTCAACTACAAGCAGTGTCCAAGTTTTCGTCGTTTGCAGGAATTCAACTAAGTCAGAAATCATAGTAGATTCGATTTCAGTCGTCAAGAGAACTATCCACTTGGCAGTTGTAGAATTAATATTGAGAGATGATCTGATATTTACGTTTGCCGCCCTACACCAAGTTTCCTCGTCTCTAAACTTTATAATCAGTAGGCACATTTATATGTACAATGAATTGAATGAAATGTTTTGCCTATATAAATTTGGAAAAGCTACTTGACTAAATAATTTATCCTAACATTTCGAACAATTTCTCCTAAACGTGAATGCTTAATTAAAGCATTTTTAAATATGGTATGATTTTTTAATATTCCTTGAAATTTAAAAATTACTAAAAGCAGTGACATAGCTAGCTTTTATTTCACTTAAGGGATAGGGGTCTTTTTCCTAACGTTTACTCTTTTAAAGGAATGCCTAATTTGAAGGATTTTAATTTTGTTTAATATTCTTGACATGTTTTAAATAAACCATTGTTAAAAGCAGTGGCGTAGCTAGCTTTTCACGCTTGGAGGCGGGGGGCGAACTATTGCACCTATTAAATGATAAGGGGTTAAACGGTTGCTTGTCATAACTAATGGCTAAATGCTCTTATTTGTAATTTCTTCCCTCATTCCTGTACTTACTTCAAAACGCTTTAGCTTGAGCCATTTTAAGTTCATATAAATTTTAAGTTTATCAGTTTAGGTCTTCCTCAAATTGCTTATCTTCAACTGACACCTTGAGCTAGACAAAAAATTTCACTTTAACAAAATTCTTGTTTAAATAAACAACGACTTTCATTTTTAATAGAAAGTTTTAAATAAACTCATGATTTTGGCATTTTTGCCATGCCATGTCAATTCGTAATAGGTATTAGTTCTAATGAATATAAGTTGTAACCATAGACTATATGAAAAATTTAAAGCCAAAAAAGGTAGCCATCTTGAAATAATTAACAACCGTAACAGGTAAATTATTTAGATGCTATGTAGTCATAGGATAACAAACAAATAAGGGATACAATGACATACTGTGCAGCTATAAACAAATATTAGTTCAAGATGGCCGTCAAAATTGGCATCACTTTTTTAAAGGGAATGAGCAGTCTATTTAGTCTATGGTTGTAACAAAAAGAGGGAAAGAGTTCATATCTTTTAAATACTATATAAATACAATTGATTCTGGAAAATTTTAATTTTAATAAAAATGATTCTATCATAAAACAATTCATGTTTATATGCATAATTAGAAGTATTAATTAATAAAATAAATTTCAACTTTTCAAAGCTGTGTCGAAGATTGTAATGTAATGCAAGGTATAATTCCTATAACAATTTAATGTTTGAAAATCGTTCTAAAGATTTAAGATATTTTAATACAGCGGAATTGTTCAAAGGTACAGCCACTGAGTTTGCTTACATATCTCGTTGCTTAAGGCAGTTCAACGGTTTTATTTTTTGTGTTTAATTTATTATATGCCACATAGTCCTACTTGGTAAACAGCTGACTGGATAGAAATTTGGACATTAAGCTATATACTAGAGATCTGCATGAGGCGATATAATGAGTTGCGGCTCGGCCCATACCTCCACAATTATATTTTTTGATCAGCATCTAGCCCGACATAAAACTGCGCCACACCAAGCCCGATAATTAAAACAACCCGAATGCATTATAAAAAAATTTATGTGCAAAATAAAAACGTTGTATTTTTAAATCCTAAACATATATAATAGATAAAATTTAAGTTCCCTTAAACTACGAGCATTCCTTCGTTCTTATAATTATATTTTTGAAAGAGAGCAGTGTAAAGTCCGAACTGTTTTACTTGTAGGTCCAAGCGACCCGCAAGTTTAACTTAGCCCTATATAGCGACCGACAGTGGGCTGAATTGGGGCCTGCAGGCCGGGGGCTGGCACGGCCCATGCAGACCTCCAGTCACCAAAAAATAATTGAAGCTAAACTTGTAAGTTTTTATTGAAAAGGGGTTGAATAGGAATTTACAATTAATTTTTTAACTTATATTAAACGCTTATCATTAAATATTATTGTTTATAGGCGAATGCTGATTTATTTGTTTATTATGGGTAATATAAAGCACTATAATCCACAGCCTTCAGGACTATTTAAATTTAAAAGTTTGGCTAAGCAGGCCTGCATGTTGAATCACGATCTGTAAAACGGACAGAAAATTTATGTTGTATTCGTTATATGATTTTTGCGAAGGCAGCTGAAACCTAGAATCATTGACGATAAATTAATGTATTATTTGCATAGACTAGATAGACTGCTCATGCCATATGTTGCATATGGTTAATTGTGTGTCAAATTTTCCTCAGTGCAACTGGTGTATTTTAACCATGTAATTTTGCCCTATAACAGTCAATTTACCTTCCTCACTAGTTTTTAAATTAAAACGAACGTCAATAAATTAATATTATACAAAATATTGATGGCGCTTTATTATTAAACAAACTTTAATCGCAGTTTTTACATTTTTAATTTTTATGTATTGTGTAAATATTCATTTTTTTATTTACCTTTTTAAGACTGTTTAATTTGCGAAAATTACTAATTTTTATACGAGCATCACTTTACCATATTAACATCAAAATGGTGAAAAAAAGTGTACACATTTTGTGCGTTGATGAGCAGTCTATCTAGTCTATCATTATTTGTATCTAAGGATTTTAAAAAAAGTTATCGTACTTCGCGTTAATAAGCGAAGCCAAAAAGTAGGCAATACTTTATTGGAAAAAGTGGGAGCTTAAATTATATATAAAACTTTTAAAAGATGATTTAAAGTAAGTTAAAAATTCGCTTTAAGGCGGAGGGGCTACGCCACTTTAAAGCCAATAGGGAGAATGATTAGGTATATATTACGTATAATAACATTGTAGTTAAAAATTAAAAATGATTATCCTCAAACAAAACTTAATTTGATGCTTTATAATTCACATTATTTAAAAATAACCATACTTTTATATCTAAAGTGAGATAAAATTTGTTATAATGATGTCAAAAATTATGTTCGCAAGTTGGACGGTTCCTCAATGTTTACCTCTTTTGTGTAATGTTCCCATTTATTTCGAAACTTTATTCTCCCATTAATATACATGAGAAACACAAGGAATATGGCGATCCATATAACAAAAACGTTAATCGGTTTCCTAAAATATTTAGTACAAATATCACTAATATTTTTTTATTAAGTTTTTAATCAGCAGAATTTCAGTTTAAACAATATATGAAAAGTCAAATTTGACGGTGAGTGGACGAACCTGAGTGGTTTGAAGAATTTGCGAATTTTAAAGTTGTAAAAACTTCGAGTTATCACGAACAACCTAAAGGCGCTGGTCATACGGAAGATTATTTTGCGTCAGTCCTTGAAAATTGGAAATCAAACAATGTCCAAACAATTAAAATTATCATCCGAAGGGGTGTCGCGCTTTGTCATCAATCCCATATGATGCGCTAAAATATGGTAAAATTGCAGTGACTGACCCAGGGCATGGGGCAATAAAACACGAGCGCTAGCTCCTTTGAGAAAGGAGGGAGGGTCATTGTATGTGCTGAGTCTTGATATACATTACAAAATATCAAAAGGCTCCATCAACAAATTGACATTATTATCTACCCCCGCCGCTACCCCTTCATAATTCTTTTTTTTACGTTTTGACTTCAATAAATAAACTATGTAAGGTCTATGCGCTCATATATAAAATCTTGGTATAAAAATGAATAGCCTGCAATGTGCAATAAATAATAAAAGTGTTGTTTTATGATGTTAAAGTCCTTATAAATTATGGTAATAAATAAAGTTTTTGTTGGTCAAAATTATGTTGTTTAAAAAAGAATATACCTGAATATCCTTTTTGGGAAGGAGAAATAAATTATAAGTCATTTGAGGATTAAAGAATTAGTGACAATTTGAGGTAGAATCGCTATTAATTGCTTTGCAATTTATGGGCTCGCTTTTTGTTGTTGTCCGTTCAACGTTCTTAATTGCAGGTTCGATACTCGGAGAGGGCAAAATTTTGGTTTTTTTTTAATTAAAAAGATATATTGTTCCTGTTAATACCATTGATAATATGACTTTTTGACCATGTCCTGGCTACTGACCAATGAAAAAAATGACCATTGATCAAAGTGTAGCAAATTTTTTTTCTATATTTTAAATATAGGCTATTTGGCCGTTTGCTGGCTACTGACCAATAAAAAAAATGACCACTGGTTAAAGTGAGATTAAGATCAAATTTTTTCTCTAGCTTATAATTATTGGCCAGTATTTGGCAGTCTGCTGGTTACTGACCAATGGAAAAAATGACCACTCGCCAAAGTGAGATTATAATCGATTTTTTTCTAGATTATAATTATAGACTAGTTATTTGGCCCTACAGGCCAAAGTGATGGAAAAAATGACCAATGGCCAAGGTCTGATTAGAAAATTTTTTCGTATTTAATATCTTGTTTATACTATACATATGAGCATGATTTGAATAGACTCTATAGTCATAATTCAAATTATGGGTCGCCTACACCAAATTGTTTAAATTTATACAGTATTAAAAAAACTCTAAATTCAAAGTTGTACGTTTTGGAAGGGTGACTATTGGCTTTTCCAAGGTCATACCCTCTATTTGCGTTCCTTTCGTCATTTTGATTAATTTAGAAATTGATAATAAGAATGAATGAAAGAAAACCTATTCCTCAATAAATAAAGTATTAATATTACAAAAATATAACTTTTTAAATATTGTATAAATAATTAACTAATCATTTTGCATTTTATACCCCCATATAGGCATTCTCGCCCCTTCCCACCTTTCTCGCCCATAAATTGCATAGCAAATATGCTACGTTTATACGGAGTAGAGATGAGTTTCGTTTCCTCTTCCCTCCTGCACCTCTCTCCCCCCTTCCCTTCCCCGCCTTCCCTTCCCCCCTCCCCACCAGGGCCAAAGGCCCTGGTTAAATTAATTACAAATTTTTAAACAAAACGTTTTAAGTGGGTTATTTTACCAAATCAAGCTGCTCCTCTAATAAAGGAAAAACAATTATTTCCCCAATTTTACCTTGCCAATAGTGGCTATGACCTTATATGGTTGGGCCGAGAGTAACCAAATCTGAAACAGCTATTTGGGTCCATCGTACCTTAGTCAGAAAATTGCAGTTGAATTCGTTATAATACTATACATTACACAATTTCGAAGGTTTAATATATATTTAGCAAAATCATTTGTACATTCTTTAATTTATACACTTAAATGAAGGAAGTAAATAATATTATCTCATGATATTAACTATAATTTTTATACAAATAAACAATTTGGAAATAAGATTTAGATAAAATTATGAAATATATTAAAAACTCAATTTAAATTTTATTTAAGTGAAAGTTAGTAATAATAATAAACTTATTTAATAATTTTTAAACTAAACGAGTCAATTTTTTCCCGATGATTTATTTTTATTTTTTGCAAATAACAAAAGGCGGGCGTGATAAACGGCTAATGTGAGTGCAAAGGGCAAATGTATAGATTTAAAATAAGAACATAGATCTCAACCTAGATGGAAGAATCAAAAAATGTGAGACAATACACGATGACAGCGAAAATCTCAACCGAGCTAGAAATACCTTGTAGTGGTGGTTGAGCTTGTGTACTTTCGTGATCCAAGAAGCTATACCTTTGGTAGCCAAACACAATTTTTGTGTTTGTTACTGGTGGGGTCACCCTATTGACAAGTGAAGGATCAGACTAAAATTTGTGGGCTTTTTGAGGGAGTACTAGTGAAATGGAAGTGCTAGATTAAGCCTATCAATACGAGTGGTCTAAAGAAATTAATTCACCAAAATGACGGCATCATAAAGAATAGTAGGTAGTCAAGCGCCAAAATCTAACATAGTTCCGTCAGGCTTGGAAGGCTGAGATATCAATGCTCCCTCATTCCATATAAACCAAAATAATACTACAACAAGAAACAGCATGAAAACCAACTTTGCGTAGGATGGGTCATGGAATATTGGTACAATGACTAGAAAGAGCAGAGAATTGGCAGACGTTCTAAGGAGGAGAAAAATCGATATCGCTTGTATACAAGAGATCAAATGGAAGGGCCAAAAAGCAAATACATAGGTGACGATACAAATTATATATTTACGGTACAGAAACTCATCGGAATGGCGTCGGTATAGTGCTATCGGAAGAATTTCAGCAAACTGTCGTCGACGTTAAAAGAATCAATGACAGAATTATGGCGATACAGCTTTGTTATAGAACTACTACGATAAACGTTATATCAGCATGGGCCCCTCGAAGTGGATGCTCTGAGGCGGAAAAAGAGTGTTTTTGGAGGGAGCTTAAAGATGTTCTTTCCCAATTCGGTAAAGAGGGACTAATAGTTATCGGAGCGGATCTCAATGGACACGTGGGCAAATTGAGGGGAGGATTTGAACGAAATTAAGGTGGTCGGGGTTACGACCTAAGAAATGAAGGAGGTAAGGAAATTCTAGAAATTGCTCATGCTTTCCTAGCAATAGGAAATACCTTCTTCAAAAAGAGACAGGAACACTTATAAGGTACAAAAGCGGCAGCCACCACTCCGATAGATTTCTTTCTAGTCAACAGGCGCCCTCAAAGTATGTTCAAAATGTTAAGGTAATACCGAGTAAATATTGGCCTACCAACACAAGCTGTTGGTGTTGGACTTTACATTATAGGGCAAAAGGTACAAAGAGTAGCTGCTACTATTGGAGGAAACTAAAGGATAATATTCAACATTTGCAGGAACAAGTAATTAAACATGCTGAATTTAAGGATAATACTTCATGTGAGGATCAATGAAATGGTATAGCTGCCACATTGCGAAAAGCGGGACGACAAATACTAGGTGAAAGCAAGCCCACTAAAAGAATTCTCAAGGAAACGTGGTGGTGGAATGAAGAAGTGCAATAAATTTATCAAGGAAAAGAAGAGATTGTACAAAGTTTGGTATAAAAGCAAGGATAGTAATGATAAGCAAGCTTACCAAGTAGCTAAAAGATCGGCTAAAAAATTCGTAGCAAAATCAAAGTGTACGACGATATAAATGTAAAACTAAACTAAAAGGAAAAAGAAAGTTTGATCTACAAAATCGCAAAGTCAAGGGCCCGAATTCTAAAGATTACCTAGAATGCCGGCTAATCAAGGGTCAAAAGGGAGAAATACTAACACACGACAGCCATATACTACAAAGATGGTACGACTATTATAGCGCTTTATCAATTGAAAAGGTGCCTGTAGTCGAAGACATTTACCAGGAAAATACAATAGGAGAATTAAACACAGCGGACTGGATCACGGAAACGGAAGTCAAATGCTATGAGTAAACTAAAGGCAGGAAAAGCTGTTGGATCAAATCACAAAAATCAAATGAAGAAATGGTTCTCAAGCATCCCCTGAGTCTATCGTCTACTTACCTATCGCCCTCGCAACCTTCAGATTTTGCTTTTAAGTCATCAGACATTCGAGATGCCATCTTATCCTTTCCTATGGATTCTGCAGGAGGTCTCGACGGCATAAAACTAATTTTTTTAAAAGACCTTATAACAATTGATAATAATTACTCCTCCATCTTCCTAGACTAACTTACCAAATTTTTTAACCTTTTAGTCAATGGGAGTATACATAAAGAAATAACGCCCATAGTCTTTGGAGCTAAGCTTTTAGCCATAAGGAAGGCCGACAAAGACAATTCAGTCAGGCCTATCGCTATCGGCGGTGTCTTTTGAAGAATTTTTTCTAAATTAATTTGTTCGGCGATCAAACCCATATTGACCCCTCATTCCGCATCAACTAGGCTTTGGGGTCAAAGGAGGGTGCGAGATAGCTACCCATGCCTCACGCTTAGCCCTGGAACACCTCCCTCTGGATTACTCCTTTATAAAAACTGGATTTTAAAAATGCTTTCAATAGCATTCGCCGCACAGCCTTCATTAACGATTTTATCAAGCTATTTCCCCAATACACCAATTACATCATTTTAAGTTACGGATGTCCTTCGATTTTGAAATTTGGAGAATTCTTCCTTGAATCCGCAGAAGGGATCCAACAATGTGACCCCCTAGGCCCCCCTTTATTCTGCTTGGCTATAAATCACCTAATTAACGAAATTAACAAACATTGTAAACTCACCCTTAATGTCTGGTATCTAGATGACGCCACTCTTGTTGGCACCCCTGACAATCTAGTCCAAGCACTAGATGTAATACATGCTTTTTTCCCCACTTTAAACTTATGTTTAAACGCCTGAATATATTCTGACTTAGATAATATTCACCCAAAGTTTTTTGACTTTGCCAAAATTAAAAAAGACAATATGTATGTTTTAGGCGCACCTATCGGGGGCCGTGAGTGCCTCAAAAACTTTTTAGACAAAAACCTTTCTTCTTTAAAAACTAAATTAGACATTTTTAGATCTATGCCCTCTCATCATTCCTTTTACATTATAAAAAATATTACAAAATTAGCAAAATTTTATTCTGCTTCCGCTCCACGCATCGCTTTTTTATTTAAAGATGTTTTACACAAGTATGAACACTTTTTTAAATCCACACTTGAATTAATTTTAAATATTTCTTTTAATACGAATACTTGGCTTCAAGCCACTCTTCCCACAAAATCCGGCGGTCTAGGTATTCGCTCCCAACTGCGATTTCCTTAGCCGCCTTTATTTCCTCCTCCCTTTCTTTTAAACAATATATTAACGACCTTGTCGCTTTCTCACTCAACCCCTCTATCAATCAAGCCTTATCTTTAATGAGAATGTCAATTTAGGAGTTGACATTCCACAATCATATGCCCAAAAAGATTTGGATAGTTTGGTGTCGCGGTCGCTTACCTTCTCTCGACATGCGATGCCAAACAGCATTGCAATCTTAGGTCATTGGCTTTCGACCAATCCGGTCATGAATGGCTTGAAGCTTACCCTAGTAAGTTTTGGGGAATGTTTTTAGAGAACCCTACCCTGTCTTTCAACATAGCCCTCCGCTTGGGCTGTAAATACACGTCCCCATACCCCTGCCGGCTTTGTAATTCACATGTAGATGAGGAAGCGCGTCACCCTCTGCATTGTAAATTTAACAAAAGCCGGGATAGTAGGCACCAAAAAATAAATACACTGCTTCAAGCTGCCCTCAAACGGGCAAAAGTTCCTTCCATCCTTGAACCGTCAGATCCCTCTCTCGAAGGGCGGATGCGTCCTGACGGTTCGTCACTTATCCCATGGAACAAAGGCCTTTTCTTATAATGGGACTACACCTGTATTGACCTGTTTGCCCCCTCCAACGATACTCACGACCCCCTAGGGTCGGCAGAGCATCGTAAATCCTTAAAATACTCAGCTTTATCGGAAACCTCCATTTTTATTCCTATCGTCTCGTCGTGCTCAGGGACGTTTGGGAAGAGCGCATTAAATTTTTTTAAAGAACTCAAGAAGCGCTCGCCCCGTTCTAAAATATCGAATAGTTTTTTACTAAAAAATCAATTGCCATTGCGATTGCTAAATCCAACTTTAATTCTTTGATGGATTCAATGCCCATTCTTAAAGAAGATGAAGAAACGGATAATGTGTTTAATCATTTTTTTATAAATGTTTTCGTTCTTGTATCTTTTTATTAATTCCACTTTATATTTAATACTTTTTTTTTAATAAAGCATGTCAATTCAAAAAAAAATTTACCAATAGAGGGCTCTAAAGCAGGGGTTTGTCCCGAACCCGAACCCGAACCGGGTAAAACCCGATGATTTACAGAACCCGAACCCATTTTTAAAAATACTTAAAACCCTAACCCGAACCCGATAAATACAAAAAAGGGTTCGGGTTCGGGTTTTTAATTCAAAAATGTATTGCGAATTGAATATCTCAGTTTTCTCTATCATGACAATGTAACGAAACGAAGAAAACCATATGATTTTAATTTCAATATTTTTATGTATTAGGCATTTTTCATTCATTAATCAATACTAATTATCTCAAGAATTATTAGTAAGTATTATATATATAATTGATATATATTAGATTAAAGAATGGCTGTAATGATTCTAGTGATAAAATACAATTATCATTGCCTGATAAAAGGGATAAGCTTGAGAAGCTTTTAAGAATGAAAAACAAAGTAAAACAAATAATATGGAAAATGTTAAAAGTGCAGGAAAAAGTATAGGTTCTGTCTTGACATTGTTTTTAGATCAAAATAGAATTGGACGAGATGAGAACGTATTAGAATTTTGGGAGAAAAATAAACGTGAACATCCCAAGATTTATCAGTTAGCCCAGGTTGTATTAGCTGTTCCACCTACCCAAGTTAGTGTGGGAAGAGCTTTTTCCTTATTAAAATTTATTCTATCAAATTATCGATCACAAATGACTGATCAAATATTAGAAGATGTTTTAATTGTAAGATTAAATAATGTACCAAAATTATCTACATAATTTATGTGTCAACTGTATTTATATTTAATGATGTGAAGTATACGTTGAATAAAAATATTTTGTAATTTAGAATATGGTATGGCTTTTATTAATTATATTTTTATTGCTTTTAAATCCAAAAATAAATTAGAACATTAAAATTCAATAAATACATATGCACTGAAATAATTGGCATGTGAATTTAATTAGGTGCTATTTAAAAATTAAGTTAACTATTCAATAATTTTTTGAAGGTAAAAATGTATTATTAGTATAATAAAATTTCTTGAACCCGAACCTGTACCCGAACCCAATTCCTTAAACCGAACCCGAACCCAATTCCTTAAACCGAACCCGAACACGAACCCGATTTTTTTTGGGCGGGTTCAAACCTTTGCTCTAAAGCGTTAGGCAATACTGATGCACAATTTCGCGCCCTTTTCAACAATTTCTTGAAAACGGGTAATATGCCTAACGAGTGGAGGGATAGCTAATGATCCCGATATACAAGATGAAAGGGGACATTATTGCATCAATTACAGAGGGATAAAGCTTATGAGTCACACCACGGTGTGAAAAAAAGTGATCAAAAAACGGCTTCGGAGTTGGTTCAAATTCGAGATAACCAATTCGGATTCATGCCGGAGAGGTCTACAGCAGACGCTCTAAACAGTGTTAGAAGATTAATGGAACGGTTTTAAGAAAGGGAAGAGAATTTGCACATGTGTTTCATCGATCTAGAAAAAGCGTTCGATAAAGTTCCTCGTACTTTAGTGTGGATATGCCTTAAAGAGAACAATGTGCCAAAATTATACGTCAGAGCAATAAAAGATATGTACAAGGGAAATAGTACGTACGTTAGAACAACGGTGGGGACTACAAAGGTACAAAGGGCTTTATTAACACTGGAGTCAATCAAGGTTCAGCTCTTAGTCCTTTCCTATTCATAATGATAATGGATAATATACCAAGGATTTGGGCGAGGAAGCTCCTTGGGCAATGATCTTTGCAGACGGTATAATCCTCTGTGCCAAAAGTGAACAAGAATTGGCTAATACTGTAAATAGATGGGTAAATGCAATAGAAGAAAGTGGTCTCAGGGTAAATCGAAAGAAAACAGAATACATGAAGACAAAGTTTAAATCGGATGAAAACCAGCTAAGTGCATCCCTTACTTTAGGCGATTGGCAACTTACAAGCGTGGATTTCTTCAAATATTTAGGATCAAGACTTCAATCGGATGAAGGAATGGATAAAGAAATCCCAAGGATAAATTCCGGATGGCTCAAGTGGAGGGACTTGACAGGCGTTCTGTTTGACAAAAACATCCCGAGAAGATTAAAAGGCGCACTGTAAAAATCCATCATACAGCCAACAGTCGTGTTAGCTCGGAATCATGGGCTATACGTAAAAGAGAAGAGCAGCGTCTTGCGGCCATGGAGATGAGAACGCTAAGATGGCTGTTAAGAGTAAGCAAAAAGGAACATAGGCGAAATGAAGAAATAAGAAGAATTTTGGGTACTATATCCATTACGATAAAGCTCCTTACTTATAGATTTACATCATTCGTTTCCCTTCTTAGTATATGTCCATACCACCTTAACTGATTTTCGTTAATCAAGTCCGCCATAGGTTATATACCAATTTTTATCATGAAAAAATCATTCATGAAAGCCCCCATGTTTCACTTATCAAGTTTGTATATTAAATTTTTTCAAAAAAATTAAATGGTTTGCCATTTTGATTTTTTTACAATTATTAATTATAATTGAAATAGATCAAAAAATTTTTTTATTTATTATAAAAAAAAATTCAAAAAAGTCGAGAATTCTGGTCGAAACGAGATTTCTACACTAAAGCCATCAGTCCAATCACACATGTTGAAACTTTAGTAGCCATCTATAAAAGTAAGTACAAGAAATTTTATGATACAATAAGAATTAATAAAACATAAAGCATTTTTTTTATAAGTTACTAATTAATTACTATCTTCTTTGATATCCTAATTCAAAAATCTTAAAAAGTTGTAGATATCTTATTTCCACATTGAAAATATTATATTGTAAAAGAGCTTTTGGTTTCCGTTTTTAAAAAAGTTTAGCCTTTTATTCATTATTAGTGATTTTTTTCTTTAACACGACATGTACAACTAACGGTTTGATCAAACCAATTTCTATAAAAAAAACTCGGGCCTTCGGCCCTCGTGGGAAGGGGGAGAAGGGAAGGGAAGAGGGGAAGGGAAGGGGGGACGACTCATCTGTACTTCGTATAAATGTATCGTATTTGCTATGCAATTTATGGGCGAGAAAGGTGGGAAGGGGCGAGAATGCCTATAGGGGGGTATTAAATGCCTAATGATTAATTAATTATTTATACAAATTTTCCATTATAGGCAAAATGTAATATAGGCAAGGGTTAGATTTAGTGTTTGCATCTAGTTGCGTATTACATTAGTTTTTATGGCCTTTAGTGATTATGGGTCTAACAAACATTATATTATAAAACAACACAATGTTAAGAATTTGCAGAATTGTTGGGAGAAATTTTTTGTTGAATTTGAACAATTTTTAATTAAAAAAATCAAAAATTTGGCCAATGGTCACTTATACTCTATTGGTCAGTACCAACAGATACTCTATAAGTCAATGATAGCCAAAAAAAACGGAAAAAAAATTTTTGATGCTCACTTTGGCCAATGGTCATTTTTTTCCATTGGTCAGCAGCCAGCACACGGTAAAAGTGGATATAAATTCATAAGAGTAAAAAAAACGAAAAAAAAATTTTCGAATCACATTTTGGCCAATGGTCATTTTTTTCCATTGGTCAGCAGCCAGGACACGGTAAAAGTGGATATAAATTCATAATAGTCAAGAAGAAAAGAAAAAAAAGTTTTCGAATCACATTTTGGCCAATGGTCATTTTATTCCATTGGTCAGCAGCCAGCGGACGGCCAAAAAGTCATAATAGCAATGGTAGGAACAGGAACAATCATAATAGTCAAAAAAAAACGAAAAAAATAATTTCGATTCACATTTTGGCCAATGGTCATTTTTTCCATCGGTCAGGAGCCAGCGGACGGCCAAAAAGTCATAATAGCAATGGTAGTAACAGGAACAATCATAATAGTCAAAAAAAACGAAAAAATAAACTCGGATTCACATTTTGGCCAATGATCATTTTTTTCATTGGTCAGCAGCCAACGGACGGCCAAAAAGTCTTATTATCAATGATAGTAACAAGAACAATCATAAGAGTCAAAAAAACTCCGGGATTCTAACCCAAAAACTAGTTAAATTGCATAGCAATTAAAAGTAAACAACTTTTATTTATGTTTATTATATAACATTGGTCAGCAGCCAGCGGGATTATGGGTCTAACAAACATTATATTATAAAACAACACAATGTTAAGAATTTGCAGAATTGTTGGGAGAAATTTTTTGTTGAATTTGAACAATTTTTAATTAAAAAAATCAATTGGCCAATGGTCACATTTTCTCTATTGGTCAGTACCAACAGATACTCTATAAGTCAATGATAGCCAAAAAAACGGAAAAAAAATTTTGATGCTCACTTTGGCCATTGGTCATTTTTTCCATTGGTCAGCAGCCAGCACACGGTAAAAGTGGATATAAATTCATAAGAGTAAAAAAAACGAAAAAAAAATTTTCGAATCACATTTTGGCCAATGGTCATTTTTTTCCATTGGTCAGCAGCCAGGACACGGTAAAAGTGGATATAAATTCATAATAGTCAAAAAAAAAAAAAAAAAAAAAAGTTTTCGAATCACATTTTGGCCAATGGTCATTTTATTCCATTGGTCAGCAGCCAGCGGACGGCCAAAAAGTCATAATAGCAATGGTAGGAACAGGAACAATCATAATAGTAAAAAAAAAACGAAAAAAATAATTTCGATTCACATTTTGGCCAATGGTCATTTTTTCCATCGGTCAGGAGCCAGCGGACGGCCAAAAAGTCATAATAGCAATGGTAGTAACAGGAACAATCATAATAGTCAAAAAAAAACGAAAAAATAAACTCGGATTCACATTTTGGCCAATGGTCATTTTTTTCATTGGTCAGCAGCCAACGGACGGCCAAAAAGTCTTATTATCAATGATAGTAACAAGAACAATCATAAGAGTCAAAAAAAACTCCGGGATTCTAACCCAAAAACTAGTTAAATTGCATAGCAATTAAAAGTAAACAACTTTTATTTATGTTTATTATATAACATTGGTCAGCAGCCAGCGGACGGCCAAAAAGTCATAATAGCAATGGTAGAAACAGGAACAATCATAATAGTCAAAAAAACGAAAATAATAATTTCGATTCACATTTTGGCCAATGGTCATTTTTTTCATTGGTCAGCAGCCAGCGGACGGCCAAAAATTCTTATTATCAATGATAGTAACAAGAACAATCATAAGAGTCAAAAAAACTCCGGGATTCTAACCCCAAAACTAGTTAAATTGCATAACAATTAAAAAGTAAACAACTTTTATTTATGTTTATTATATAACTAGTTAAATCGCATAGCATTAAAAGTAAACAACTTTTATTTATGTTTATTATATAACAAAAACTAGTTAAATTGCATAGCAATTAAAAGTAAACAACTTTTATTTATGTTTATTATATAACAAAAACTAGTTAAATTGCATAGCAATTAAAAGTAAACAACTTTTATTTATGTTTATTATATAATAGATAATTTAACAAATCTTATATATAACACACCGAGGGAGATAGAGATGAGGGGTGGGGCACCTCTTATGAATTAATTTAAAAAATAACACAGCGAGGGAGATAGAGATGAGGGGTGGGGCACCTCTTTCTCATGCATTAATTTAAAAAAGCGATAACTTAATATACCCAATGCAAATAGATAGGGAGGGTAACGGACAACGGACGGACAACGGACGGACACCAAAAAACGAGCCCATAAATTGCATAGCAATTAAAAAACATTTTTGGGCATCTCAATCTCTAGATGACTAAACAATTTAAAAATTTTGGAGTTCCGGAAATAAAGGGATGTCACCTATAGGTTACAATGGGAGACATAATAATAAGTTAATAATAAAATTTCATTAAATGACTAAGATAAGTGAAAAAAAAATTAATTAATTGCTATGCAATTTATGGGCTCGTTTTTTGGTGTCCGTTGTCCGTTGTCCGTCTACCCTCCCTATCTATTTGCATTGGGTATATTAGGTTATCGATTTTTTAAATTAATGCATGAGAAAGAGGTGCCCCACCCCTCATCTCTATCTCCCTCGCTGTGTTATTTTTTAAATTAATGCATAAGAGGTGCCCCACCCCTCATCTCTATCTCCCTCGGTGTGTTATATATAAGATTTGTTAAATTATCTATTATATAATAAACATAGATAAAAGTTGTTTACTTTTAATGCTATGCAATTTAACTAGTTATATAATAAACATAAATAAAAGTTGTTTACTTTTAATTGCTATGCAATTTAACTAGTTTTTGTTATATAATAAACATAGATGAAAGTTGTTTACTTTTAATGCTATGCAATTTAACTAGTTATAAATAAACATAAATAAAAGTTGTTTACTTTTTAATTGCTATGCAATTTAACTAGTTTTGGGGTTGGAATCCCGGAGTTTTTTTTGACTCTTATGATTGTTCTTGTTACTATCATTGATAATAAGAATTTTTAGCCGTCCGCTGGCTGCTGACCAATGAAAAAAATGACCATTGGCCGAAATGTGAATCGAAATTATTTTTTTCGTTTTTTTTTGACTATTATGATTGTTCCTGTTTCTACCATTGCTATTATGACTTTTTGGCCATCCGCTGGCTGCTGACCAATGTTATATAATAAACATAAATAAAAGTTGTTTACTTTTAATTGCTATGCAATTTAACTAGTTTTTGGGTTAGAATCCCGGAGTTTTTTTTGACTTTTATGATTGTTCTTGTTACTATCATTGATAATAAGACTTTTTGGCCGTCCGTTGGCTGCTGACCAATGAAAAAAATGACCATTGGCCAAAATGTGAATCCGAGTTTATTTCGTTTTTTTGACTATTATGATTGTTCCTGTTACTACCATTGCTATTATGACTTTTTGGCCGTCCGCTGGCTCCTGACCGATGGAAAAAAATGACCATTGGCCAAAATGTGAATCGAAATTATTTTTTTCGTTTTTTTTGACTATTATGATTGTTCCTATTCCTACCATTGCTATTATGACTTTTTGGCCGTCCGCTGGCTGCTGACCAATGGAATAAAATGACCATTAGCCAAAATGTGATTCGAAAACTTTTTTTTCGTTTTTTTTGACTATTATGAATTTATATCCACTTTTATTGTGTCCTGGCTGCTGACCAATGGAAAAAAATGACCATTGGCCAAAATGTGATTCGAAAATTTTTTTTTCGTTTTTTTTACTCTTGTGAATTTATATCCACTTTTACCGTGTGCTGGCTGCTGACCAATGGAAAAAAATGACCATTGGCCAAAATGTGAATCCGAGTTTATTTTTTCGTTTTTTTGACTATTATGATTGTTCCTGTTACTACCATTGCTATTATGACTTTTTGGCCGTCCGCTGGCTCCTGACCGATGGAAAAAATGACCATTGGACAAAATGTGATTCGAAATTTTTTTTTTCGTTTTTTTTTGACTTATGAATTTATATCCACTTTTACCGTGTTCTGGCTGCTTACCAATGAAAAAAAATGACCATTGGCCAAATTTTATATATAACCTAAAAATTTATTATAGATGGTCTAACAGACAGCCAACTATGTAATATATATTTTTAACCTTATAAATGCATATATATTTTTTTATTTGGTTAATATATTTCATTTAATTAGATTGTGATTTCATAGAAAACCTAAAAAGTAATATTTAAAAAAATAATATAGGTATTAGATTCTAATTTACGATAAAATATATCGATAGAAACTAACACAAAATTCGAAACCTCCTTCAAAGGCATAATCATAGCCCGTTATTTCTAATTAAATTGAATCTATTAAACTCAAACACGAATTGTACATTATTAGATGGCGCGCGTAAGTTTATATAATTAGTAAAATTTTTCTAAGTGTCATAGATATTACACCGCACGTGTGGCAGGGAAATGTCCGATATTTTTAAAATGAAAAGGTATTTTAGGAATCTGAAAAGGTTATTTTACCCCCGGCCGCCCTGGGCACATACGGGTAAAGTTTCGAGCGAATCGGGCTGGTAGTTTAAGAATTTAGCCTTTTTTTAAAACTAAAAAAAACTTTTTTTTTTTAATTTTTTTTTTACATTAAATTATATTTTGTTTTTGTTAATACCATTGATAATATGACTTTTTGACCGTCCGCTGGCTACTGACCGACGAAATATATTGATTTTCTAAACATAAAACACAACTTTATTATTTCATTATCTATATAAATAATATCATAACTTCTTCTATTTTAAAGCCAGCATGGTATAGTGGTTATAGCGCCGGCTTGTGAACTGGATGTGTGGGGTTCAAGTCAAGGAGTGGACAAATTTTTTTTTTTTAATTTTTTTAAATTAATATTTGTTCATGTTAATACCAATGATAATATGAATTTTTGACCGTCCGCTGGCTACAGACCAATAAAAAAATGACCATTGGCCAAATAAATCGAAATTTTTTTTCGTTTTTGAATTGGTTAACATTGATAATTACCCTATGTCCTCCCCTACAAGGGCCTATAACTAATTAACTAATTATTTTGCATCTAATACCCCCTATAGGCATTCTCGCCCCTTCCCACCTTTCTCGCCCATAAATTGCATAGCAAATATGCTACGTTTATACGGAGTATAGAAGAGTTCCCCCTTTCCCTCTTCCCTTCCCCTACTCCCCTTCCCTTCTCCCCCTTCCCACGAGGGCCGAAGGCCCGAGTTTATTATATTGGAACGATGATCAACAATAAATGTGAGATCTGACATTGCAGTATTGGCATAAAATTATGGTTGCTTATCTGCATACAGAGCAGCGCCTTTGAGTTCACTTTTGTTGATAACCGCCTATCGCGTCTCTGACCTTGGAAAATATAAGATCTTGAGTTCATTTAATAAGTGGGCCGTATTTTTAACAAAAATTTTTGACATTCTTTTTTTAAAACTGCATAGTTTAATGATTTTTTTGTTAAGACATTAGAGGTAGCAGGCATTGTAGTAACCGGCATCCAATCCAAATAATGGAAAGCACCAATTTCTACCCCGAAAAGATTCTTTTGTGGCATCAACATTTAATCATACCATTGTACACCGCCCATAAATTGAATATAACTTTGGATATTGAGCCAAAATATTTTCCTGAACTTTTAAAAAGGCATGATTCTACTATATAGGTTTGACAATTAAAAAGCCTTGTTTTGATTCTCGTGCCAACGTACTGCCATGACGTTAGAAATATTTCTTTGCGAAATAAATCCTTTCTTTTTTTAGAGATTTAATATGGATCAACAATAGGCATTGAGACGATTTAAAAGCACTGTTTTCGTTGCTCATATATTAACTTTTGAAATAAAATTTTAATTGCTATGCAATTTATGGGCTCGTTTTTGGTTGTCCGTCGTCCACCAAGTTATTGGCGCTGCTTTGTGACCTGGATATCCCGGGTTCAAGCCAGGGAGAGGACAAATTTTTTTTTAATTTTTTTAAATTAAATTAATATTTTGTTCTTGTTAATACCATTGATAATATGAATTTTTGACCATCCGCTGGCTACTGACCAATGAAAAAAATGACCATTGGCCAAATAAAGCGAAATTTTTAATTGCTATATGCAATTTATGGTATTTTTTCGTCTTTGAATAGGTTAACATTGATAATTACCCTATGCCCTTTTTCCTACAAGGGCCTACGCCTCTACTGATATGGGTCCTTGTGCCCCTTACCAAACCCTATGCCTTTACTAAGGTGGGTTCGAATCCCGGAGAGGGCAAAATTTTTATTTATTTTTTAAATTAAATTAATATATTGTTCTTGTTAATACCATTGATAATGTGACCTTTTGGCCGTCCGCTGGCTACTGACCAATGAAAAAAATGACCATTGGCCAAAGTATAAATCGAATTTTTTTTTCGTTTTTGAATTGGTTAACATTGATAATTACCCTATGCCCTCCCCTACATGGGTCTATGTTTCATTATCTATATATTGTCACGCTCTTCGGTGTCTTGCACCGAATGTCTTGTCACGCATCGAATGTCTTCTCACGCTGTTTTCTTTTAATTAATTTAACTAGTTTGTGGGTTCGAATCCCGGAGTTTTTTTGACTCTTGTGATTGTTCTTGTTACTACCATTGATAATAAGACTTTTTGGCCGTCCGCTGGCTGCTGACCAATGAAAAAATGACCATTGGCCAAAATGTGTATCAAAATTATTTTTTTCGTTTTTTTTGACTATTATGATTGTTCCTGTTACTACCATTGCTATTGTGACTTTTTGGCCGTCCGTTGGCTGCTGACCTATGGAAAAAAATGACCATTGGCCAAAATGTGATTCGAAATTTTTTTTCTCGTTTTTTTTCTACTATTATGAATTTATATCCACTTTTACTGTGTCCTGGCTGCTGACCAATGGAAAAAAATGACCATTGGCTAAAATGTGATTCGAAAATTTTTTTTTGTTTTTTTTGACTCTTATGAATTTATATCCACTTTTACCGTGTCCTGGCTGCTGACCAATGGAAAAAAATGACCATTGGCCAAATTGTGAATCGAAATTTTTTTTCCGTTTTTTTGACTCTTATGATTGTTCTTGTTAATACCATTGATAATATGACTTTTTGATTGTCCAGTGGCTGCTGACCAATGGAAAAAAATGACCATTGGAGAACTTCTTAAGTTTTCAAAAAATTTAGACATTTTTGGGAGACTAATACCAGTTGAAAAATTGTAATATAAATTTGAAACTCGTTGATCGTTAATTTTAAATTAAGGGTGTTTTTTTGCATATAAATTCAAGATCTAGAACAAAAGAATAAAAACTTTTATATTTTTTGAAGGGGAGTTACGACATTTAAATTCTATTTTCGATCTCTTTTAACTTTTTAAAAGGGCAGACTTATTACTATAACTGAAAATCGGACAAAGTATAAAAAGTCCGCCATCTACTATTAAAATCAGGAATTCTATAGAAATGTAAAATCAGAATGAATTATAGAAATGTAGACCTCTGTCTTAGACTGCATTATTTTAATGGAACCAATTTTAGCCTTATTTATAAGAACGTACAATTATCAGTAAATTCTATGTATCCGCCATATTGCCCATAAAAAATCAGAGAAAACCGAAAATATCGTTTACTCAGACTTTTTATAGCTAATTGCAAAATTTTTGCTATTCTTCTATTCTACCCCCCCCCCCCCCTATACTATGAACTTTTGCTAAGAAAAAATAGGATTTGCTTAATTGGTCTATCGCTCAAAAGAACTACAAACAATCAAAAGTAGTTCAAATTTGCAAAGCATGCTTATAACTAACTTGTTTTATATTTATTCATGTTATAAACGCTTTATACACGGGACATATCTTTTAATTTAATGCAATTATGTATAATTATTTTTAATTAATAGCGAAATGTATAATTGAAGATCATTCATTCAGTTAATTAGATTCCTTTTGTTTTTTTAATCTGATTGTTTATTTGGACGCAAATTTAAATTTGGCTTGTGAAAGGTAAAATATACCAACAAAATAATATTTTTAAATTGTAATTAAATAGTGTGAAGTGGTAGTTCATTATTAATTTAATCTACGTATAAATATATTGATAAAACAATAAATATGGTTTAAATTCATTAAATGATTCATTTGCAAATTTAAATAAAATGATACCCAATATTGTAGATGCTATCATATTTATACATATAAATAATAATTCTTTCAAATAAATTTGGTAATCAAAATCTGTGGTATAAATTAGTTCATAAATTGCATTTTAATTTGTCGATTAAATTTTAAATACCTCATGGGCATAGCCAGGATTGAATTTAGAGGGGGCAGTATAATGATTAAGGGGGGGGGGAAGCAAAATAACCATATTTGTAAATTTTAGCCATAATTGGATAAAATATCTACGATTTTTTAAATTTAGATGGGGGCAACTGCCAGTCCCTGCCACCCCCTAGTTACGCCCATGCACACCGCAATTTTTATTACTCTCGCGTTAAATCCCAAAATTTGAAAAGTGTTGGGGAGGTATTCGGTTAAAATTTTTAACGCTTTCGGGTCGGGTCCGGGCTGAAAAATTTAAAATGCTTTTGGGTCGGATCGGGTTGAAAATTTTAAAAAAATTTCGGGTCGAGTGGGGTTGAAAGAGGTTACACTGGTACCTGTCAAGTTTAATATAAGATTAGGTGAATTTATTATCCAAAAATATTTTTTTTATCATGCTATTGACAAAAAATTGAAACATATTTTAAAATAATATTATATAGCCAAACGTGCATATTATTAAGTGTAAGAATAAAATCGCTAAAATAATATTTTAACTCAAGAAGTTCCATTCATCTCGTGTCACTTTAACATTAACTTTAAATTTATTACTTATATTTTAATCTAACACAATGTTGGCAAATTATCACATCATTTAAGAGAGCATTAAACCATCCTAGGGTATTATATTAGCTATAACAATATTTTATAAGTAGACATTGTAAACAATGGCATTTTGCAATAAAGTATATAAATTACTATATATATAATGATCTTTATAGATTGAAAATTTATTTCCTACGACTTCCTGAACCTCCATGTGCTAATATCATAGCCACTCTCATAAAAATATTTATAGTATCAAGGTATATGCCCATTGATCTAAAATAATATAAACAGAATTAAAAAATGGCATATAATTCCATGGAGAATTGAATCATGAATAATTAAGCATTGTTAACATAATGAAGTTTTGTAAGGGTCAAACTTTATAATTAAAGTTTAGCATACAATAGAATTCATTGTAATTATTAAATATAATAAAAAAAAATTATAGTTGCTTTAAAAATGCTAAGTATCAAAATTTTCCTTATTATCCTTACGCATTTATAGGATCATAGGGAAGCAAAGAATAGGTAGGATAGGTTTCTGCAGCCTTTATAATTTTTTGGGTATCATATAAAAGAAAAAGACTAAACAAAAGTAGCCCACCATAAACTGATATTGAATATAGACCAGCTCCCAAGACAGTGGTAGGAGGTAAAAACATTCCACCTTACAAAAAGTGAAAGAAAATTAGAAATAAAATACAAGTTTACCTAAAGAAGCAGCAAATACAGTGCCAAGTCCAATAGCCAAAGGTCCATTCATTGAAAGAAATTTTTCATTAGGGGCACAAGCAGCAACTAAAGAAAGTCCTAAAAAACATTTGAATAATATAGAAATTTAATCTAATAAGATACAAGTTTAAAAATAATGTACCACCAATAATCCCGGCAGTATACCACGCTGCTTTTATTAATAATGGGCCACCCAAAATGCTTAATGGTGCTATTAGCCCACCAATTATACCACTATGCAGCATCCAAGTTATGTGTTTTGACCCAAAACTTTCAGTATAAGGGATAGATCGACATAGAGCACCAGTACCAATAACAGCAATGAAGGTTATTCCTATTGCCTATATGCCTTGAATAGTATTTTTTGATATAACTTACCATCCAAGAATTTCTCATAAACAAGTTCAACAATGTTGGATTTTTTGCGATAGCAAAAGCTGATCCAGCAGTTAACAACAAGCTGGTTCCAAAATAAGTATAGGTATCTCGAATTCTCTCTCTGACGACTTGAGGCCAAAGTCTAGTTTAAAAGATTAAATTAGTGTTGAATTATAATTACGCCGATCTCTCAAGAGTCCCAACTTCTTTAGACAAACCTAAGCCATAATAACATAAAGTTGCTAGGCCAACAGCAGATCCACCGGCTAGCAAGCCTCTACCGACAGAAAATGCTAGGCAAAATTAAAATTTAAGGTAAATAAGTTTTACCTCCTTCACCTGCAGGAGCTAAAAGAATTTCTTTAAGAGTACGACGTTTAATAGTGGCTTGCAAAGTTGAACGGACATTCTGTGCATGAGATCTAACAAAAATATTGGAAGTTTTGATATTGGGAATTAAGGATTGCTTAAAACCATGGAACAAATTTGAAGAGACAAAAAATTTGGAGCAGGACATTTTAATTGTTGGATAGGGCTCGGAAATTTTTTTTAAATAACACTAATATTAAGTACCTAAATGGCACATGTATTATTTATGGTTTAACTAGAAAACATAGATCTAGAAAACACTAAATTTAATAATTAAACTGATCATCATTTAGGGCATATTAATTTTACAAAATAATAGATTCTTTAATTAGCCAAATTGCTAGGTAAGACAGTTTCTAAATACTGTGGCATTAAGCCAAATAATAAATTTTATTTCCCTTGGATTTTATGAATCGCGTTTGGCTGTTCAAGGCCACGCGTGCATTAAGCCGAATTCAAATGTTAGTAGTTTTATTACCTTACCCATAAAATTATCCTCCACGCGTTAATTAATAGATTTTAGAATCACGATGATTGTTAATTTCGCTCTTTGTTAATTTATTGTTATCTCTGGGTATAATAATTGGTGCGCCATCTTTATTTACGCCTAATCTGATTACCTCACCCATGATCTTCAAAACTGTGTATTTATCATTATTGTTACCACTTCGCTGTTTATTATTATTTGTGCGTTATCATTATTTACGCCTAATCTGATTACCTCATCCACAGTGGCGTAGCTAGCCTTTTTGCCTTAGGGGGGCTGAGCTGGTCAAATAGGGGGGGGGGACAAAAAAATTTCCTACGCCCACCTTTAAGAATACAAAATATTTATGTTTCGCGCCCCCCCCCAATCCAAAACCTAAATACGACCATGGGTCAAATGCAATTAAAAAAATTTTCCCTCATAAAAGTTGGACAAACTTAAAATTCCGCTACTACTTTGTGTATTTTTTCTATTAACATCACATTAAAATGCCCCTCATGTTTATTCATAAATAAAACAAAGTGATGTAGTTGAAACAATATAGAAAATTTCACATGGTATAAGTTTTGTATAAATGAATTGTAAGGGTAAAAGTGGAACGGGGATATTGACAAGAAATCGTTGACATTTTAAAAAATAATAAGCGAAACGCAAAGCTAAGATAGCGGTTGCGATAGCGAAGAACGAGGCTTACACCGAGATGGCAAATAATCTCGATACCAAGGGCGGCGACATAGTCATGTATAAACTCGCAAAGATTAGGGAGAAAAAAAGTCGAGATGTCGGGACACTGAAATACATTAAAAGCGAAGAGGGACGAACGTTGTGCAAACCGAAGGAAGTCATCAAAAGATGAAAAGATTATTTCCAAAATATGATGAACAAAACGAATGATAGAAGACCGCTAGAGAGGGTGGAACCGAACTCGAACTTGGTTTTACCATTGCAGGCTTATGAAGTAGGAGCGCAACTAAAAAAGATGCGGAAAGGGAAAGCGCTAGGTCCCGATGATTTACCGATCGAAGCTTGGCTTGGGTACAAAGGAGAAGGAATCGACATAATGACAGGCCTATTTAACGCTATGCTGTATGAGAGTCGTATCCCTGACCAATGGAGGGAGAGTACGATCATACCCATATACAAAGGCAAAGGAGACGCGCAGGAATGTGGCAACTTTAGAGGTATCAAGTTGACCTGCCACTCACTAAAACTACTAGAAAGGGTGCTAGTGAAAAGGCTCAATGACGAAGTTGGTCTCTCGCCCAATCAGTTTGGATTCGTGGCCGGTAAATCAACGATGGACCCAATCTTTGCGTTGAAGCAGACGAAGGAAAAATATGGCGACAAAAAAAAGAACTTACACATGGTCTTTATCGATTTAGAAAAGGCCTACGATACGGTTCCGAGAGACTTAAAATGGTGGTCCCTTAGAGCCAGAAATATAGCCGAAGGATATGTTCGACTTATCAAAGAAATGTATAATGGCGCGGTTGCATCTGTTAGGACTACCGTAGGAGAAACGAAACCCTTCCGAATAATGATTGGACTACATCAAGGGTCAGCGTTAAGCCCATTCTTGTTTAATCTAATTATGGATGACAAAGGACTTGCACAAGCCAGCCCCTTGGACTATGCTATATGCCGATGATATTGTCTTATGCGATGAAACAAGAGAAGGGGTTTTTCATCAGGCGAAAAAATGGTCAGAACGTTTTTCGGAATTCGGGTTAAAGGTCAGCGAGAAGAAAACGGTTTCCATGCAAACGATGGGCGGTAGTCTGCAAATGCACAAAAATGACGGTCCAATGTACACGGAGGTTGATAAGTTCGCATATCTTGGCTCGCTATTGCATCAAGAGGGAGGATGTATTGCCGAAGTCCATTCTCGGATCAAGAAAGCATGGCTCAAGTGGCGCAGCATCTCCGGTGTCATGTGTGACAAAAAGATACCAATTTGGTTGAAAAGCAAGGCGTACAAAACCATCGTGCGACCGGTCTTGCTTTACGGGAGCGAAACATGGGCTGTAACCACCGCGGAGGAGAAACTCTTGCAAGTCACGGAAATGAGAATGGTGCGATGGAGCTTAGGCTACACCAAGCTGGATCGCATGACGAACGAATCCTTGATGACAAAGATGGGTATACAAGCGACGAAGGACTTCTTAAGAGAAAATCGACTGCGGTGGTACGGCCATGTATTACGAAGAGACGAAGACGATGTCACACGGCGAACGCTGGAGATGGACGTGCCTGGAAGAAGAGGAAGGGGCAGACCACGTGCCACCTGGAAACGACTGGTCGAAAAGGATATGGACGTCAAACAGATGGAAATTGGCATGGCATTTACGCGACTCAGATGGAAGAGGCTGCTGAAAACTTACCCCACGTCTGTGGGACTTTCAACACGATAAAGAAGAAGAAGAATGCAACTAGTTAAAAAACGATATAACAAAGTTTTTATAAAAATTACTGCCACAACCCCAAAAATCTTGGCCTTATATATAACAAATTTTAATTTTACATATGCAATATTGGCAGCATTTTCAGGCAGCATTATATCAGGAGAACAATGAGAACATTTAAAAGCCTTTTTAATGTGATCCTCAAGACATAAAATTTAAAAAAATAATTATGAAATTAGAATTCGTTCAAGAATAAGTATTTAGAAGTTATTCCCCAGGATATTATAGATATATTTATCACCTATAAATTAAAACGAACTAATAAATTCAACGGCTAAATGAACCTTAAAAATATTCTGTCACAATTAAGTGAATCAAAATTTTATTTGATAATTTTAGATTAAATTAGAGAGGTGAGATGCACAGAACAACTTAGCGTCTAAAGACAAACATAATGAATTTTTTTAGGATTTTTATCCCTTGAAAGTTTTGATGCGTTAACAATTGTATAAAATTCAGCAATTGGTTATTAATATTAATTTGTCAAACTTATGATGGGATATCACTAATAAAGGAAAAAAATAACAATTTTTTGGAAAACTATTGGCTTTATACGTGCATGTTGTACATAAAAATATGCAAGATATGTTAAACAATAAGCATGTGAGATGGACAATAAAATTGAAACCAGGATGAAATTTTCGTAAATTTAATAATATTTTAATATATTTTGAAAGTGTTAAAAAGTTTTAAACAAGTTTAAAAGCCCATATAATTTTTCATTAAGTATTAAAATTAGTCTTTTAATAGTAGTTCATTACGCCTTTTACTCGATGTTGCAAACGAATTTATAATACCATCCGGGGGAATAACATTTATAAAGTCATGTTCTAAGCTCAATAAAGCTTAGGAAGATAACCTAAATTTTAATCCGTTTTAGCAATGAGAACGATCTTTCGCATGAACATGAAGTTATTGGGATAGTTAAAATTATTTTAATCAAAATGATAAAATTTGGAAACACTATTGGGGGCAAAATTTTAATAAGTGAAAAAATATCATTGCATTTCATTTTATTTGAAGATAAAGAGTTATAATGTGTTTCAAAAATTTTTGCCATTTTTATTTCGCCGTCTTCCAGTTTTAATTCATAATGGTTAATTATTTTTGAGAAAAGAGATTTATCGCAAAAAAGGGGGATGAAGGGTTTAAACCTTCTAAGGAGTTATATAAATTACAAATTACATCCGAAAATCTTATGTTTATTCTGCTATTATTCTATCGATGATTGAATAATATAAATCAATTTTGAAATCAATTAATGAATTAGTAAATTCAAAAAAGTAAATTGTGTCATACTTTTTTGGTTTTTTAATACGTTAAGAAGGTAATAAATCAAAAATTCTAGCTAAATCTTTTGCCTTATTATAAAGAATTTGATAGTGGTCCTCATTTCTAATATCATTTAAAGTTAATATTAGGCTATTAACCGTTGTAATTGCATTTATTAAATAAATAGTTGGGCTTTGAAACTCGTTCTGAACTTTTTGAACAATTTCAAAAATATATGGAAATATTATTAAATTTAGAATTATATCAAAAGACAAAAAGGTTATGTACCCATTGGCTAGCCATGTCTTTTGTCCTTTCTAAATTTTTAAGATTATTAGTTATTGCAGAATAATTATGCAAAAGTCCCATCATCGATTTTAATTTACTTGTCCATCTCACTGCACAAGGCAGTTCAATGGTTTTATGCTTAGTAATTTAACAACTCTTGCATATTCTTTAGTCCCTCGTGGTGGACATCTGAAACTACAGCATCTTTATTTTTATTTGTAATATATTAATTAAAACTTTTATTCAGAAACAATAATAATAATCTTTATATTGTTTCTTAATTAAGATAAAAAAAATAATGGCGGAAGGGGCCCGGGGGCCCAAGATTTTTCCCTTGGGGGGGCCCATGGGGCCCGGTTTTTGCTCTTGGGGGGGGGGGGGGGGGGGCCCGGGCCCCCTGGGCCCCCCTCTAGCTACGCCACTGCTCATCCATGATTATTATTGTCACTTTAAAAAGAAGTGTTAGTGTAGATATTTGAGTGTTAATAAATTCTTGAATAAAATTTATCTTGCGTTGCGGATTATTAACTTCTTGATTTAGGACGGTTAAATTGTCATCCTGTGGAGCCCTACATATTAGTACTTATTTACACTTATGAAAATTAACCCGATAATGTTTTATGTAAAATTCATCCTACCATTATTGATTAGATTTAACAAAGCTTAATTAAATTGTAATTTTTGCTCTTTT
This sequence comes from Gordius sp. MW1, assembly GCA_964036665.1. Lineage (NCBI taxonomy): Eukaryota > Metazoa > Nematomorpha > Gordioida > Gordea > Gordiidae > Gordius > Gordius sp. MW1. The sequence goes on from OZ038526.1 coordinate 9,754,170, forward strand.
TAATAGTTGTGTGGAGTTTTTGTATTATCGAGCTTATCTAATGGTATGAATAATTCAGACCGTCTCCTGCATGATAATAAAAAACGAGTATTATATAAGTAAGTACCGTTAGAACAATAAACATTCCAAATAAAGAATCATGGGGGTAGCCATTGGATTAGGGGATGGGGGCGAAACGTTTAAAAGTAAATTGGGGGGGGGCATAGAATTTTTAATTTTTAAGGGTTTTTGCAGTGAAATTTTTTTTTCGTTACTTAGGGCGCCCCTCCCCTGGCTACGCCCATGTCAAAAACCCTTATCACGTGATTCTTTTTCTCTTAACCGTCTGCGTTTCCCCATCAGTCATCTTTCAAGGTAAATGATCTTTAAGTTTTTAGCTCCACTACAGATACTCCCCCTCAAAAGATAAAGAATATTATAATATGTAGGATAAAAATTTTTGTGGAGTGGTTTTTTTCAAACCTATTAGTAGTTGGACAGGTAAAATTTTACGTCCTTCTACTTACTGTCAATTGATTTAGTTTACTTGTTACCTCTCTTCCCCTTAAAATATTTCTCTTTCTATTTTAATACTTCAAAAGGTCTATCATATGGGGGCTGTAAAGATTTTCTGACAGTGTCTTTATGTACAAAAACAATATAAATAATGGCTTATGACGGAGTATTTCTAGTGTAATGTAAGATATGAAGATGCCAATATGGTTGCAGATCTATTGCCATCGGGTGGCCCATCAACTTGCCGAAAACCATCTCGCCGAACACTGGGACATTTTGTGATTGGTTGAATGGGGAAAATTTTTAAAGTAGGGGACATTTTTTAACCTTGGGACATTAAATTCGGCGAGATGGTTTTCGGCGAGTTGATAGGGCACCATGCCATCGTAAGACCAATGTTAATGGAAGTAAAACATGGCATTGCGTCACCGAAGAAAAGTTAATACAAGCCAAGGAAATGAGAATGTTTTGGTGGACCTTAGGGTATCCCAAGCTCTGCCATATGACAAATAACTTTCTCAGGGCCAAAATGGGTATTTAACCTATGGTCAACATGATTAACGAAAATTGGCTAAGGGATGTTCATATACTAAGAAGGAGGACAAATGATGTAAATCGATAAGTATTGGACATGGAGGTGCAGAGAATGAAAGGAAGAGAGCGACCACGTGTCAGGTGAAAAGGGCAAGTAGACAAAGTTCTGAAAATTAAGAAGATAAATCAGGACATGGTGCTCACCCGATCATGATGTAAGAAACTCATTAAAACAAACCTACGACTATGGGATCTAATACAAGATAAATATGAAGAAGCTCGGTTCCTCTGTTTTACATTTAACAGAAAGTGATTTGAAAATTGTATAACCCTTCAAAGTAGTAATAAGAATTATATTTGTTTTTAATGGATGTTATTTAAATGCTCAGTTAAAAAATCAAAAGTGCTCAGATGCTCAGTATTTTATTAATGTGCTCAGTAAAAAATTCAAAAATGCTCAGTAAATAATCTTAATAATGCTCAGTTATAAATCCAAAATGCTCAGTAAATAATCTTAATATTGCTCAGTTATAAATCCAAAATGCTCAGTATTTTTAAAAAAAATACTCAGTAATTTTAATAAATAATACTCAACCTTAATCTATTTAGCACTAATATTTTGTAAAAATAGTTAAATTGAGTGTGTGGAAATTGAAATAGTATATTTTGATTGTTAAATTTTTAAAGGTTATAAGGTATCTTAGTGTCTTGAATTTTTTCCCTTTAAGTCCTCCCTTCTCTCAATTCAAATAAATAAATGGCAAGTTAAAAAAGCTATAAAAATTAATGACCTATAATTCCAATTCTAAATGCTCTGCCTTTCCTTTCTTAAATTTTACATGGTTATAATTTATTTTTTTGCAAATTTTGTTAAAATATAAAATTTTTATTTGAATATAATCACAAATATTTACAAATACAGATTAATAATAATAATAACAATTTAAAATGAAAAATAGACAAATTTTGCTGGAGACAACTTTCATTTCAAAACCTAAAATTTGTTATATAATCAATGTTAAATAATCTAAACTTACCATTACTGAATAATAAAGGCTGATTTAGCCTTTGAGGGTCTACCTCGTTTTCTTTTTTGCCCTATAGGCACACTTTTGGCTTCTTTAAATAGTTGGCAAAATTTAAGTTTAATTGATAACCCAACGACATGTTTGCAAATATATTGTTTACAAAACGATGGACAATTGCACTTGGAGGAGGTAGTTTATGAAATAAAATTTATTTCATCAAACATATAAACAAAAATAAACCATTTTTCAGGCGAGCACTTTGACTCCATGGGAAACACGCAAGACTCTTAATTGGATATCTTGGGTTCGAATCTCGCTCTAGGATTTATTTTAAAAACTAATTCTTAGTTACTTTGCATAAATAAAAAAATTACTGAGCAAGATTTGAATAAAAAACTGAACAAATGAATATTATACTGAACATTAAATTATTTACTGAGCATTTAATTATTCTACTGAGCATTTAATTATTCTACTGAGCATTTGTTTATTCTACTGAGCATTTAAATATTCTACTGGGCAAAAAATAAATTAATTACTGAGCACAATAATTTGTTCTCGTTTTTAATTATTTATTTCATATGAGTTTTCTCAGATTATGAGATATCTGGGATAATACTGAAATTGACTTTTCATGAAGCAATTGATCGCCTAGTGTTAATAAAATCAAAAGCGCATGATGCCTGTCGCATATACGGATTCCCCCCTTTCCCTATATACAGAAATTATCCAAAATGTAAGAATATCTAATAATTAAAAAAAGCTCTTTCAGGGTTCTTATTATAACAGATTTATCAGTGATTATAGTAAATTACAGCTCCATTGTATGATTTAATTCGCATGTATAGGATATATAATTGGACTGATGAGCATAAAACATGGTATAATTATTTAAAACTAATTTTTTTAAAGCAGCCTATATTAAAATGTTTTAATCCGGAAGGTGAAAACGTTTTAAGGGTTGATGCATCTAATAATGGAATTGGTGGTGCATTATGCCAATTAGAAGGCAGTGTAGAACACCCTGTAATATATTTTTCTCGTAAATTAAGAAACCTGAATTAAATTATTCCGTAATAGAGAAAGAGGCGTTAGCAATGGTTTATGGCCTGAAACGGTGTAGAGAATATTTAATCGCAAAATCATTCATCGTTTATACAGATCACAAACCATTGATCTTTTTGTTTATTAAAACTAACACCGATTTTTTAATGTCACTCAGGTTACAAAGATGGCTATTATAGGTAATTTTACTTTAACCTTAAAATATCGTAAAGGAGATGAAAACCATTTGGCCGACGTAATGTCGCGTTTGGGCGCGGACATAACGGAGGTTATGGATACATCTTTGGGTTGCGATATTGTTGGTGGACATTTAGTTTATAGTATTAACATAATTGATTTTAAGCAATTGTAGAATCCGTTAACGACGAACCCGATTTAAGTTCAATTAAAAATATATAAGGATCGGACGAAATCGCACAAATTCCTATACCTTTCAAGCACGTTGAATTTCATGTTGATGAAGGTGCGATTAAAAGGCAAGAAAAATCATACCAATAGGGCTTGGGAAACAAGTATTAGAACTGTTGCATGCAAGCTATGAATCGTTAAAATGAAACAAATTGCACGAGATTACGTATGGTGGCCTAAAATTACAAAGGATATTAATGCTTTGGTTAGGCTTTGCGAATTGTGTAAAATTAACGCAGCTATGCCGCGAAAAGATAAAAGCGCGACTTGGTCACGTCCAAAAGGACCGTGGAGTCGTATTCATATAGACTTTTTCGAATTTGATAAAAAAAACGTTTTATTTTAATCGTTGACGCCTTTTCAGGATGGACGGAATTTAAAAACGTTTCTCAAAAAACGAGTAAAATAACTATAAATATGTTACAAAAAATAATAGGCGCTTATGGTTCCCCGAAATTATCGTTACCGATAATGGAAAAGCTTTGGTAAGCGTAGAATTTAGACACATTGCTTGAAATATAAAATTAATTATTTGTTGACTCCCCCATACTATCCTAGCTCAAATGGGCAGGTGGAAAAGTATGTAGGACTCGTGAAGAAATGGTTAAATTTAGCTAAAGTGACAAAGGAAGGAACATGGTTATATAAACTTTATCACAACATGTCTCCGAGATATCCTGATCGTCCTGCAGTTAGCTACAAATTTTTAAATAGTAAATTAGGATATTCACCAGTTTTTAATGTTAATGATCACCAACTATTGCCACTGGTAGGTAAACTAAAGTTTCAGTTTAACCAAAGGGGTGGTACAGAAACTAATTGGGTAAACCTAATTGGCTTTTGGGTGAGCTTGTACAACAAGTGGGTTCTAAAATTTTTAAAATTAAATATGCACAAAGTAATAGTAATGAAATAAGACCCACGGAGCAATTAAAATTGTGTGAGCCCTTATACTTATTTATGTCAAAAGCACACGAGCAATCGAGATTTTGTGAGTACTCTTTTCATTGTTATTTTAACATTGTATTGGGCACATCGAGACGCCTATATTTTCAAAATGATGAAAAAAAGGAAATCACGTGACAATTTCGGGTGTCCCCATCAACCGAGATTTCCATCGTTTAGCACCTTGCATTATGACAACGAATAAAAGATGGATTTGGGCGATGAAAAGCAACGATAATATCTTGTCTCTTTACCGCCACACAAATAAAAAAATTAGAAAAAAGGAAAGACCCCCCCCATTGTTTATGAAGCCGTGGCTCGCATTCGACAACTCGACCAGTTAATACCTTAGGGCAATTCTGCACGAACCTCTTAACGTTAATTCAAACCGACAAAACACCTCAACATAATTTAAGAAAATCCACGAGAACATGTATCCCTTAGAATTTAGTCAGATGCGCATGACGCACAATCATCATTTAGTTCAAAGATCGTATTCCAACTTCGTGGCAAAATACGAAGAAAATTGATGTAGGTTTTATAGAATGATATAGAGATATCTCAGCTAGGGGTATGTCGAAAACATCTTCACCAACCCTGACCCATCGCACCGCTAATCAATCATTTTATCAATCAAACCTTATCCATATAAACAACAATCAGAGTTATAAGATGGTGATACCCTAAACTCAGGAAAGAAAATAGAGAAACTTGGATCTATATTAGTGAATTATGGAAGAATGGAGTGAAAATCAAATCTGGCACAGTAACAACCTACACCAAATTTTTGTTTAGATCAGCCAGCCACTGCTATCCTCAACATATAAGTACAAATGAGCTCTGAAATGTGCGAATATGATTTTTTGATAGTCTCTAATTTGAAAGAGCTATTAACGGTTTGCTTACCTAATTTTTTAAACCTTGGAAGGAAGAAGAATGTACACATGACCTAACTATAATCTTTTCGAGTTACATAGCAGAATCCTACGATCAATTCCCTTCTCCAATGCGACCATTCATCAATAGAAATCACCTAAATAGCTAATATCAAGAACCTACGAAATAATAAAATTTTCTATCAACCATCCCACATCCAGTATCAAACAGAAAGACTATGTCCTGTCAGCAAAAGACAATTTGAGCTAATTCAGCAATGATTACAGACTACAACAGATTGCAATATGAAAAAGGGAAGGTGTCATATACACGGATCCCCCCTCTCCCTTATACAGAAAGTGTAATACCGCGTATCTCGTATATACTTATCCGATTTCCCCCCCCCCCGCTTCGCGTATCTTTCATTGTTTTATTACCTTGGCACTAGCGGCCAATGTACCACTTACCCCTTTTGATCTTATTCTTCTTCTTTATCAGTTATTTGGTCCCACAGTCGTGGGGTTTGTTTTGATTAGTTTCTTCCATCTTGACCGGGTGAGTGCCATATCTTGACTGATCTCTTTTGTTTTTATTACTTTATCAACTTGCCCTCTCCACGTGACACGGGGTCGTCCACTTTCTCTCTTTCCCGGTACCTCCATGTCCAGTACTTTTCGATTTACGTCATTCGTGTCCCTTCTTAGCATATGCCCATATCCCCTTAGCCGATTTTCGTTAATCATGTCTACTATAGGTTGACAACCAATTTTTGTCATGATAAATCATTCGTCATATGGTCGAGCTTAGTATACCCCAAGCTCCCCCGTATCATTCTCTTCTCTGTGGCTTTTAATTGCTTTCCTTCCGTGGTGTTTAATGCCCATGTTCCACTTCCCTAGAGTAACACCGGTCTTACGATGGATTTGTAAGCTTTGCTCTTCAACCATATTGGCATTTTCTTGTGACACATTTTAGGGGTTGAGGGAGGAGGGGCAAGAATAAACGTTTAACGATTTACTTTAATTATATTATTATCGTAATGTCCTTGGGGTATGGGGAAGATAGAAGTTCTAACTGAGTGGTCTCCACACTGATTAGCTAGCGTTTTATCGTTACACCGGATATACTTCGCCATTTAAACCATCCTTTTTTGGATGCAGGCATTGACTTCCGTTGCGCAACCTCCTCGATGTAGCATCGAACCGAGATATGTAAACATGTCTCTTTAGATAGTCATCCAGCGATGGGCTGCCTGTGTCGTTCATTTCCATGTATATCGTTTTACGATCGTTGACCTTTAAACCATATCCAGCTAAGCGCTTTGATCACTTTTCGGCTTCTTCGAATACTTTCTCCTTTGTTTCCTCGCATAGTACTATATCATCGGCATATAGCGTATACCATGGCGATGGCTTTTGAATGTCCCTTGTTATCGTGTCTATGATTATATTAAATAGAAAGTTAAAGCAGATCCTTGATGTAATCCAATTTTAATCCGAAAAGGTTTAGAGTCTCCAACTGTCGTCCTAACACAAAGGTTTGAGGCTTCATAAATATTTTTTATAAGCCGTATATATGCGTCAGGGAAATTTTTTTTCTCAGGCACCACCATATTAAATCGCGGGGGACCGTGTCTTAAGCTTTCTCCAAGTCGTTAAAACATTTTTAGGTTTCCTCTTTTCACCATACTTATCCAACATTTGCCTTAGTGCGAAGATTGAATCGCCTGTAGCTTTGCCGGCCACAAATCCTTTTTGGTTAGCCGATATTTCTGCCTCGTTTTTCCTTGTTACTAAGATTAAGCTTCAAGGAGTGGCAAGTTAGCTTGAGACCTCTGTAATTGCCACAGTCTTGAGGTGTCCTCTGCCTTTAGATAAAGGTATAATCGTGCTTGCTCTCCATTGATTAGGAATTCGCTCTTCTACCAATATCTTGTTAAGAAGGTTCGTCATGGTGGTGACTCCTTCTTCACGACATCCGAGCAATGCTTCCATAGGTATTCCATCTGGGCCATTTGCTTTTCATTTTTGCATCTTGTTCATTTGTGCCCTAACTTCATCCTCCCAAAAGAGTTCGACCATACTTATATTTGGCTCAATTTCGGGAAGGGAATCCTTGTCATTTGCAATATTCATAAGGTTCTTAAAATAACCTTTCCACCTTATGACTTCCTTCGGCTTGAATAAGGTTTGACCCTTCTCGTTTTTGACTATTTTAAGAACTCCTACATCGCGACTTTTCTTCTCCCTTATCTTGGCCAATTTGTACATAAGATTATCGCCCCCTTTATGATCCAGTTTGTTTGTCTCGATTTTTTCGGAATACTTCGATATTGCAACGGCCTTTTTTGCGGCCCTCTTTGCGTCCCTATACTCTTGATAATCCTCCGACTTTTTTGATTTAGGTCGCCGTCTATATAGATTTTTCTTTCTTTCGATGAATCCCTAACCGATTGATCCCACAACCATAGTTCCCTATTCATAGCTTTGCCTCCTTTGGTCTGTCCTAGAACACGAATCGCTGTTTCCTTTATGTCCTTAGGAAGCGTCTCCCAATCGTCGTCTACGTCTCTTTGCAACTCCCCTGCACCCAAGAGTGAGGAGGCTTTTTGATGGTATTTTTCGTTTGTCGACGTAAACTTCAGCCTTTCATAGCGAATTCGAGACCTTTCTTTAGGGAAATACTCTTCTGTCAAGATCCATAATAAGGGGACGATGTTGTCTGGCGATTTCTTTTCCCGGTATTACTTTAAAATACTTGATTCTTCATAAGTCTTTTCGCCGTATAAGCAAATAGTCAATTTGACTAAAATGCTTCCCACTTCTATAGGTCACAATATGATCTTCGCGTTTTTGAAAATAGGTGTTAACGATCGCCATGTCATATGTTGGGATACTTGGAGAAGTTTTTCCCCTTCTTTGTTCTTCAGACCATACCCATAGCCTGCATGATTGCGTTCATACCCAAGGCGATCGTTCCCTAAGTGAGCGTTGAAATCGGCCCCAATGATTAGCCTTTCTTCCTGTGGGATTCCTTGTGTTTCCTTTTAAAATGAATCGAAGAATATGTCTTTCTCTGATTTATACACCCAATTTGTGGAGCATACGCGCACATAACGCTTAGGAGGCCCCCTTGATCTGCAATCTTCACCCACATTAGCCTGTCGGAACAACGCTTGACTTCCACCACCTTGTACTTGAACGATTCGCTTAGAACGATATCGACCCCGTTTCTACAATTTGGTGACCCATAGGAAAGATTGTATCCTTCTCCTAATTCCCGAGCTTTCGTTCCCTTCCACCTCGTCTCTTGTAGGCAGGCGATGTGTACCTTTCTTCCTTTTAGCATTTGTGCGACATCGATGCTCTTCACCGTCAACGTTCCCACATTCCACCACGTTTTTGGCATTTTTTGCACAACTAATTTAATTAACCGCCTTCGTTGTGAGTTGGGCAGTTAACTTAGTGTATTTTTCACATTGCACGGGCGGGGTATGCAGTGCGCGTCGTTTGTGGAGGACGCCCTAGCTTTCTCTTGTAAAATCTTGTTTGAGACTATCATGATTTTGGAGTTGGTTTTTATAGCCGATTACCGGCCTGACGTCAACCCTCCACTTTTTGCACACGAACTTGGGACCGTCGTAGGTAGTGTTACCCCTTTTAATTACTTGCCATAATTAATGAAACTCTGTCATCATCTTTAAAACTTAGAATGTGGATAAACAACATCTGCTCTAAAATATATACACAAGAAAAGAAAGTTATAAAAAACTACACATTATCCACCCGTCGAACCCCGAATATATATATTTAATATAATATACATAATATAATAGTTGTAAGTAACAGTCAGAGTTACAAAAATGCCCATAAAGATTTAAGGTCATTTTATGCCTTTTGTCGATTCAATACTTCACTGCAATGATAATTCAGTAATAATAATTCTTTTAGTTGTAATTCAATGTTATAAAACGTTAATTTTAAATCTTGCTCTGAGTGAGATGGTTAAAGAAGGCAATTATTTAAATACATCACATGGGCGTACCCAGGTTTTGAATTAGGGGGGGGGGGCAAAACGTTTAAAAGTTCATTTAGAGGGGGGCAAAACATAATTTTTTTAATTTTTCAATGTTTTCGCATTGAAAATTTTTTTTTTCGTAAATTAGGGGGGGCACCCCCCCCCCCCCCTGCGTACGCCCATCACCATGAAGAATGCTTTTAGAAAGTTTGAGCTGATACATGTCATTCATTCTGTTTCCCCCCTTCCAATTTAATGGGATATTTTAGACAACTATGAGAGAATTTCTCCCATACTCCCACTTCGCCCCCCCCCCCTTCCGCCCAAAAAATCTTGCATGTGAATCTTGTGTTATTTAAATCCCTATGAGACATTCTTACCTCTCTTTAAGTTTAGCGATTAATTTTTGTATAAATGTATAAATCACTAGTTATTTTCAAATTTTAGCTAAAATACGTTGATTATGACAAAAAACAAACAAATGAAATATTTATATGTTTGGGTTAAAATAAAATTAGAAGCAGTCTTTTACTATATTACCAATTCTAAACTTTGTTATGGGAGCTGAGTATAAATTTAACAAAATATATGATAAAGTTTAATTTCAAAATTACTCTTAAGAGGTTAAGACATTTAAGGTAAATACAAAAAACTTTAAAATTATCTGCTTTAACTTAAGTTATTTGTAATGGTCTGATTACCTTAAATAGAAAATTTTTTGAAAATTTAACCACTCCACCTGCTACTCTAAAAATTAACCCCCTCCAATGGCTTCGAGCACTTCTTTCCAAGAATAATGGTATAGGTATCCGGCCCTCCCCTCTTCAATATCACTTGCAGATTTCATCTCATTTAGGTTTTTAACGGACGATTTGATCAAGCAGCTTATTTGCATGCCAAACCCGCACCTCAACAGCGCCCTTCCATCTTGGGATGATCTCAAGCTCGATTCCCTAAGGCATCCGTCTGAAAACCCCCAAAAGGAATGGGACTTATCACTGATAGCATGTTCCGTAACTTACCTCTCTGACAACCTATCTTAGGAATCTCCACTTCAATTGGGCCTCCTCCGGGGGGTTCTGAATGCTTGTTCCTAAGTAAAAGCCTAACATTTCACTTGTCGGGCGAGGAACTGGCATCACAAGCCTACGTGGCGCTTGCGTTATTGTGTCCTCCTTCCTCCGTGACCTCTGTCTCCACCCGTTTTAACAAAAGGTCATCCATCCTTTACACTGACAATAGAGCAGTGGACAGCATCCCCGTCATCATAATAAATAAAATTATGGGGCAATTTTTGAACAAATCCGGCTTCCCTACCTCACCGGAACACTTAGGCCTAGGCACGACAGATGGTAAAAAAACCTAAGACCTAACAATCCTATCATGGGATCGCGGCCTAAACGCCTGTTGGGACTTCACTACGGTGAACATATTCGCCAAATCTAACAGCTCCCTCGACCTCATCTCTTCTACCGAGAGAAGGAAAGTCGAAATATATAAACACCTCAACCGTATCATTTTCGTCCGAGTAGTGGTCAAGACCCTTGATTATTTAGGACCCGAGGGTAGCCGATTCCTTGAACAAATAATAAAACTAATTATTTCAATTACCCAACAAAGAATTTTACGATATTAAGCAGAAAATTACCATAAAAGTAACATCCAATACAATTACGATCCATACCTCTAAGTCTCTCATTAATTTATTATATTTTATCATGGATTGTATACATTGTTTTGAAATAAACTTTTTAGCTTTAAAAAATCTTAATTTAAAACAAATATATGTTTGGATAAACAAATCCATTTTATCTGCTACAATTTATTCAACCAAAAAATTTTAACGTATTTAGCATTATAAAAATAAATTTTTTTCACCGATTTAAAATAATTAAGCTATTTAATAACTATTATTTTTAAAGTTCCAACTAAATTTTAAATACGAGAATAAAGTTGCAAATATGATTAAAAAATTCTTATAGACAGGGGTAAGGCTGGAATTTAAAAGCCTTATTAATGCTATATGCAGATATTTATTTTATGTCGAGTTGAGTTTATTCAAATCATATTTTGTAAATATTTTTTGGCCTTAATATAATTCGATCCGGGTTTAGATGTCAAATCAGACTACCCCATTGGCCCTACCGAGCTCCGATTATTTAAATTTATTGTGCCCAACCCCGACGCGAAATTGCAATCAGTAACAAACTATATGTTGCAGTTTAAAGTTCTGTGTGGTTGATTGAAACTTTTTTAATATCAAAAAATTAACCGTCCTCCTTCTGGGTTATCCTGTATATGCCCCTGAGCATAAAGTAATTAGATATCTTAGCGGATCTTTTTTAAATTGATTTCCTCGGGGTTGGCTTAGTACCAGTTTGGCGACACCATTTTTCTCGACACATGTTTCGGCCCTTTCCTAAACAAACAATTAACCCCCCCCCCCTCACACGCCACATTTCGATTGTCGGTACTTGAATGAATAACTTAAATTTACGGGGAATAAAATAGTACCTTTAAGTGTTCCATTATGTGACATTTGATTGTTATGTTTACACGAGGGAGACAAGGGTGTAATAGTTGTATGCAATAAAGTAATTTTCCCTCATTAAAAACAGCATTCGGGCTCGTTGCCAATGCATGAATACACTGATTAATGACAAATCATGTCACGCGGTAGTATTAACATATTGTAGGAACGCGCGTCGGCCTGTCGGCCTATTTAAACAGGCAGAACTATATCTACTTATACTAAGTCAATATAAAAAGCTCTTTTGTTTTTCGGGTCAAAAATCATGGATAAAACGTTAAACCAAAAGGACTTGATTTATGAAACCATAACTTCGGCTGCACAGTATATTAAACAATATAATCCGTTCCCTGAAATCGAGATCGGGATAATATGTGGGTCCGGCCTCAATGTGATAGTCGATATCGTGGAAGATGGGGTAGACATTCAAACTAAAAACATCCCGGGATATCCTACAACCTCTGGTATATTGATTTTGTCATATTTTGGTTTGTGAATTAAACATTTAGAGAGGACAACAAAATAAGCTTCAATCTTGTGTCGAGCTATGTTTTTTTCACTAAGGAACATTTTATTAAAAATATATAAATATTCAGTTAACATTTATCTTTCTTAAAATAGTGGAGGGTCATTCTAGTGTCGTGACCATCGGCAAAATCGCGGGCAAATCTACTATTTGTTTTCAGGGCCGCAACCACTATTATGAAGGTCTCCCCATGTGGCAAGTACAGATAACAAATTTTTCAAACTCAATATCTCTAATTTTGACGGTTTATTAATTTTTCATTAAAAATTTGAAAATTTTATGATGAAAGGTGACCATGCCCGTGAGAATTATGAAATTACTTGGGGTCAAAGTTGTTTTCGTTACAAACGCGGCTGGTGGTGTCGATAAAACCTATAACGTCGGCGACGTTATGCTGATAAAAGATCACATCAATTTATGCGGCTTAAACCCTCTCCTCGGGGAAAATGATCCAAGGCACATCTACAATATTTACCATCCAATATTTTTTTTATTACACCTTGGTTTGAAAGTAATATTAACCTAAAAAACTTACATAATCACTAAAATGTATATGAGTTTAACAACACAATGTTAAGATGGGGTCCAAGGTTTCCCGACCTTCGGGATGGGTACGATAACCATTTGCGAACGATGTGCAAAGAAATCTTCAAAAAAACAGATAATGTCAAATTCAGGGAAGGCGTTTATTGCATGATGTCGGGGCCGAGTTACGAAACAAACGCCGAATTACTCATGATGAGAACGCTGGGCGTTGGAACTGTTGGTAAACCGTCAATCAACTATCATGTCAATTTATAGGACCTGACGACTAAAAATCAATCAAGAAATATTATTATAAAAGATTTTAGATGTTTAGGTGAGATTTAATATGATTCGAGTTTCAATTCTTTTGCACAACCATTCAAAGAGGTCGTACCCTTATTTCAAATTTTATTTGATTGTCTAGCTTATTACTGCCACGATAACCATTTCTTTGGAAAAAAAATGATCTCAGAGCGGGTGACTGTCAAATTCGCGAGGGGAGGGGAGGATTATTAACCCTTTAAGTTTATGAAAGATGATAATCGTTAGGCTTTTTTCAGGCATTATTAGTAAGTATGACACTGTGCTAAATCTAATTTAATGTTATTACAAAAACAAAAAAATTAGACAAAGCGAACGTCTTTAACCAAATGCGGTGAGGCCGTTTCAAGTCGGTAGGCAGGAAGGTTTTTTCGAATAATTTTGTTCATTTCAAAATATACTTTTATGATATTAATTTTTAATAACAAGCATTTTAGGAAGAACAGATCATATATTCATAAAATAACCCAAGGCAGTATATTTAAACTCCTATTCAAAAACAATAATTTTTACAAATTAATGAAAACTATTTTTTGCAGCAAAACTTTTTAGGGCATGCTATTAAAATTACTTGCGAATTGAGTATATATTTTAAGATACTTTATAGTTTGTATGGGGATGACCCTTACAATTAGAGGCCTGCATAGTCACTTTTTTTTCAATCGGAATCCCACCCGACTCAAAAGCATTTTTAAATTTTCAACCCAAACCTGACTCGACCCGGAAATAATTTGACACAGCCTGAAAATAGGCGTCATATTTGATAAACTAATGGATACCATAGATTTTGTACTAAATTTATTTAAACGATTTATTATAGCTATGTACAAAATAATAGCATCTTCAATTTAGAGCGTCGCCGATTCGCCCCTTCTCTCTTTTAAAATGAGAATTAAAGGTGTTATATCTATTCCATAGTTCAAATTTTAAAAATGCTAATTATTATTTTTAATGATAAGTTAAAAATTACATGAAAACGCATAAGATAATAATGCTCAATAATGTTAAAAAGGTATTGTCAAAGATGGTTGCATGTAAAAAAATAAATAGAAAATAATTAATTTGAAATACATATTATGCAATTGAAAGGATTTGTCAAGGTAACATGTTTCATGCCAAAACAGTGGTGTAAATAAGCCCCCCCCCCTGTTTTTTTGATAAACAACTAAATTAAATGGGTTAAAATATTATAGTTTAGTTACATCAAAGTCTTTAAGACACTAAAAACCTAGAAACATAATATATACATCTAATTTAATTTGATTTAATTTTTGACAAAATGCTTTGGAAATTTTTTTTTTGCCAGATTCCCTCCCCCCTCTTTCCTGGCTACGCGCCTGTGCCAAAAGCTTAATATATTATCTTGTTGATATATTTTACCTTTCTAGAGTCAAATTTAAATTTAAAATTGGCTTCAAAGGATTAAGATATTAATAAAGGGGAAAAAATAATTAAACAAATAAACATACATTTCGTTATATTAATTTTATTTATATATCATTATTTTAAACGATAATAGGTAGTTGTTTCAAAAATAGTTTGTCAAGCTTATAAAAGTTTCTATGCAATTCATCTCCGATCCCCTCCGACATTGTTTAAATCCAACCCTGACCTGACACGACCTTGAGTTTAAGTCCGGCTGCGGGTCACCCGTGCAGGCTTCTACCCACAATATGAAACGTCTCAGGGCTTGTCTTAATATCGGATTCAGATTCAAATGGCGCGAATTTATCTTTATCAAATATCCGATTCAATTTCAATGTGTCGAACTCGTAATTATTAATATTTTGTTTTTTGATAGTTAAACACGTTTTTTTGTTTATTTCAACTCTTGAGATTGATCGCTGTTATGTTATGCGTCTGAAATGTAAATCTGCTGTGAATTCGAAGTTAAGACACGGCTATGTTATAACCCGTAAGAAGATTTTTGCTGCGCAGCAAAATCCGATATTTAGACCAGCCCTTAGTTATATTTCTTTCATTCAATTCAAGATTTAAGGAAAATGCTAAATTATATGTTAAAGCCCCTTTTCTTTGTGGTTGAAAAATATACCTTGCCAAATATTAAAATAATTTTTACTAAAACCATTTTTTATGAATTAAGTAATAAAATTAAAAATACAAGAAAGAACCATGTGAAGGGGGTTATTAAAAACCAAATTGTTGAAGTTTTATCTATCATCAAATTTCTAATATTAGAGAAATAATTATTGATTTCGTATATATAGGTGAATCTCACCCATAACCCGTTCTATCGTCTTATGGTTTAGCGCAGAGGCGTGACAAAAAAAAATTAGGGCATTCTTTTAAATAAAAGCCTTTGTAAGCCACTATTTAATTTAAAGGTAGACTCTGCTCAGCTTATGGTTTAATGTGTGCCGGAGTATCGACTCGGTAAAAATATATTCGGGATCCTAACGTTTAAATTTTGTATTTGTATATTTCTCTTGTTTGTAAACATTACGGAATATTAATATTTTTAACGAAATTGTAATACCGCAAAATAATAGAGTACATCTATCTAAATTTGTTCAAATACAATTTATAATGCTAATACTTTTCTCATAATATTTAAAACTATTTTATTAATATTTTTTAATGACTACGTATTTAAAACACTGACCACAATCTAAAGTGCAGGCAAACTCACAATATATTTTAAATTTATTATGTCCTACTTACCTTGTAAAATCTATAGTTAAAAAAACGTTATGATTTAAAAAGCAATTAAGAAATTTCACAAAACTTTTAGTATCTAAAATTAACAAAATTTATTTTAGGTGTGCTTTAAGACCTGCTAGTGCAATTATATGGTGCGAAAATTAAAAAATTCGAAAGCGCATCTTTTTTGGCTTTTGAATATGTTTTTACTTACAATTTTTAAAGAGAACCTCTATTTTTCGACATAAAATTTTAATCGTGTTTCATTTTATCGCCATGGCCCGACCTGAAAAGATTTCGACCGGGCTTGGATAAATAATAATAAAACAATTGGGGTCAGGTTGGGTCTGATAAGCAAGTCCGAACCAGGGCCTGAGCCTTTCCTTAAGCAAACACTAGCCAACATACCTTAATATTTTTTTAGAATTAAATTAACTATTTTTTAATAATCTTAGATAGATACATATTTAGACCCGAATCATTCCTCCTGCCTATATACATTTTTTCGCTTAAAACTGCAATTGTAATCTCAATCGTGAAAACTCAAGTGTGGTTCTAAAAATAATTTCTTTTATTAGGCCAGGGTTCGGATATACAAGTTAAAAACATTGGGATCGGGTAGGGTTTGGGTTGATTCAAGGCAATCTGCTAAATGGACTTTAATTGTACCCATAAAAAAAGCATATTTTAATAGTTTGAATTAAAAATTACAATTTTTGGCAAGGCCCTAAAACGTTGTATTCATATATTAATGAAAACACTTAATGCAAAAAATTAGTTTGAGATTATACTTCCATGAAGATTAAGAGTTTAGCTTTTTAGATTAAATAAGATTGAAATAATTTTTGTCTGTAAATATTAACTATAAAAAAGCTAAAGTTGTTAAACAAAAACCCTAACCTAAATGTATACTAATTTAAAAATACTATAAGTTAACAAGATTATTATTTAAAAGGCGTAATATTTCAATATAATAAGTTAACAAGGTTATTTTTAAAAACATTTGTATAAAAATATTCGATGTTAAGTATAATTTTCGATCATTGAAATTAATTGATACGAATATAAGAAAATTGTCGTAGCCGGAGGGGGGAAGAACAAGCAAGAGCCCAAAATGCTAATTCGTATAATTTGTGAAATAAAATTATATTATACCCTCCCTATCATTTCATACCCTTAACCCCTCCCCCTTCTAATTTAATGGCTAAAAGATAATGAAATGATCGTTCAAACCCATTGAAAATGAATTCTTAAAAGTTTAAACCTCAATTTTACGAAGGATCAACAATTTTTCATCGTTTATCAGATTATTAATATTTTTTTCATGAGACATTTCGCTTGCAATTTCAACTGATTAGGCGCTAACATATACGTTTTAAAGATACATTTTTTTTACACCTTTTAAATATATGTTCATTCTATTGTGTAGGCATGAGCACGGCTCCCGAAGTCATAGTAGCCAATCATGCTGGGCTAAGGGTGTGTGCCATGAGTTCGGTTGCGACAATCCTTGAGGATGAAAACTCGGGTGATAGTCCCCTCATTTTAACAGGGATTTCACATGAAGTTGTCCTGCAGGTGGCCAAAGAATGTGGGCTATTAATGGCACAAGTTATACAAAGCGTTGTTTCAAGGCTTTAAATACTTCAGTCCTATATAGATATTGTATGAATAATGTATAATTTTTGACTGTAGCAAGGGATATGATCCAGCAAATAATGTATATCGAAAATAAGTTAAAATTTCTGCAAGTTATACATCTAAAATAAACAAACAAAACAACCTTATTTGTTGAAAAGTTTATCTTAATATACGAATTTTATCGGTTATTAGTCTATCAAACCGTACATTGAGTACATACCTACACGAACTCGGGCCTTAAAGGTTAGAAGGATAAAATTTTAACATAAAATATAAAAGGCTTTTAAATCGGCCTATAATTTGTTGGAGTATTTCATTCCCTAAAAGTAACATTAAATTTTGTTATTTATAATACACCTACTAAAATAGATATAATATTGTTAGCTTTCAGTGTTAAAGGGCGTGCTGAGTGTGTGCCGATATGGATGTGCTCAAATTAGCCTTACTTACAGCAGTGCTAGTATTTGTCTTTTGAGGGCTTTGAATGTGGTAATGATGCCCTACTTAGTATATTATACAGACATATCGTTTGTGCATGGTTAGTTGCTTACGGTGTGTTTATTTAAGGTTGCTAGTTTTGTCACTAATATGCTGTGTGCTGTGTTGACTGATCATGCTACGTAAGCTCATATAAATAAGCATAGCTGGACTGAGACAGTTTAACAAATAATTTTTTATTTGAGAAATCAAATATGTTAATGCATTAAACATGCTTAAACTTACGTTAGATTTCACGTTTTTAGAAACTGCGAGCGTTAATACTATATAGAGCATAATAATAAAATAAAAATAATTAAAACACGAATTCTATTTTTACAAAGGGTTTTACGCTTCGATCATGCATGCTTCATTTTTAAACTTACTTAGAAATATATTTTTTTTGAAACTGCTAATTATACAGTAGAGATTGATTATTATTAAATTCAATTAAAAATTAATAATCCTCATGGTTTAGTAAATTGATTTTTAACAACTTTTAGATGATTACCGCTTAGCCAAATTTAATAAGGCAAATGTCGTTGACATTGGCAAAGTTAAAATTACAGTTTGCGGATGGGCTATAAACGTAGCAGGCCTGGATGGGCTTTGTTTTTAAATATGTGGCTCCCATGGAGCCTTTTTTTAATTACAGAGCCGATTTGGACGGGCTTCAAGGCAATCAAGCGAGCTCGGGGAGGGGGGGGGGTTTAGCTATTTATAGGCTCGGCTCTGCCCAACAAATTTTTTTAAATAATGTTTATATTTAATTTCTATAAAATGGTAAATCTTTAGTAATTATTTAATATTTAAAATAATGGTTTAATCAATAATTTTTTCTCATTATCTATTTATAGAACTTGTAATTGTTAAAAATGTGGCTCTCAAAGTTTCAATATTTAATAAAGTTTAAAATTTGCAAAACTAAGTAATTTTCGTTCGAAAGTCATCCTTTTATTCACTGTGCATTCTATTTGCTGAGCATAACTGGACACTACATTAATCATTTGCATGGGCGTAGCCAGGTTTTGGATTGGGGGGGGGGGACAAAACGTAAATTTTTTTAATTTTTAAGGGTTTTTGCATTAAATTTTTTTTTTTCACCATTTAGGGGGGGGGCAGCCCCCCCCTGGCTACGCCCATAATCATTTGACCTTCTATACAAAGTTTAAAATCATTAGTCGGGAACTTTTTATATGTACCTCAATGACTTTACCTTGCAGATGCGAGGCTAATATGATAGCCACGCCATTTTTATGCGTTACCAAGCCATTGAAGGAAAGTTTATACACCTATCATCCTTGCTTTTGCCCCTTTCTATCTGGTTTCTTATACAAATGCACTATCGACCCTTTGCTTGCTGAAGGTGTCAGCAATTACTAGGTATTTTGCACGTTCCAACATTTAGCAAGCCCACTCTCAATCTTGTCCTTAGCAAAATAGTTTCTTTAACTACATCCGTTTGACTTTTCAAAATTGGTCAGAAAATCTTAATTGTTTTAGAGATGTTTGCAATTTTTTCTTCTCTTTACCTATATATTTAATCTTTATCTGTATTACATGCCATGAATAAAATTTTTGAAATGTTTGTGTAAAATACATATCATATAGGAGCCTAGTTTTTTAAAATCCGATTATCAGTAGTTAAAAAAACTTAATGTATATTCGAATCCGCTTTAGTTCGAATCGAATACGCTTTTTAATATTTGACGAATATCGAATTTTTTTATTTAAAATGCATCATTTCTTGAAACATCTGGTAAATGAACTGATTGATAGACGCCATAAATTTCTTTGTCTTAATCGAACCGTAAGAAGACTTTAAAATCAACCTTGTTGCATCAAAAAACTTTCATTTGCCCACAAGAACTTAATTTAAATTAACTGAGCTATTGTAAATTTGATTTGTTGCTAAACTCTGCTAGAATAAAAAAGTGGTAGGCCATTAATAATGCCGTCTTTTTATATTGAGTACAACACTTAGGATGCCAATTATAACCTTTTTTTAATTCCTATTTATTCAGTGCTTTTAGTTAGATTGATGCTAAAACTCGATTTGTAGACGGTCGTAATAACGTCAGTTTTTATGAGGTATTAAACATGAGAAAGAAAAGGTAATTTAACTCACTCAATATGGTATGTGTAGTATTTAGGGAGTAAGAACAAAAGAACAATAATATATTTAGAACAATAGAATCATAAATACAAAATATATACACAAGGAACGCTTAACAATATATTCCAATAGTCCGCCCTAAGTTAATAATACTTTTCAGCGTATCTTCTTGGAGTCGCTGCGGTCGTGGACTAATTGCCGTTGTTTCTCGTTCTCGTCCTTCTCTCTCGTCATCACCCATTACATTATCTAGTTTGTTACATTCCCCAATGCTCTTCTTAGCTGATCTGCATGCTTCCGCTTTACTCGCCCTTCGGCCCAGACGTCGTAGGACCACTTATTCTTTTTGCGATTCACCACTCCGTTGTGCCAAGGCTAACCTAATTTTATTTTTTACCCATACTTTATCTCCTTCCTCAAAGTTACGGTAAAAGCCCTTCCTATCGTGGTAATATTTCTGCTTCCACATATTATCTATTGTAATCTCTCTACTTGACCGACGTAGCTGGTCCAAAAAGGATTCTTCTTTTGAACATTAATTCACTAGCCACGCTAGAAGTAATAGGGAGTTAGTCTATAAGTCATCAAGACTTGAGCAATCGACTTTTCTTCAACTCGATTCGTCATAAAAGTATAGTAAAACCGCATTTCAAAGTCTTAATGAATCTTTACCATAACCCATTAGTATTTGGGTGAAATGGATATCCGAACGTGTTTAATTCCGTTTGCTCTTGTTGAGGATTCTTGTCCCGTAAATTGACCATTATCCGTGACTATGACCCTAGGCACTCCTAACCGTGCAAACCATTCCCGCAACGCCTTGATAATTCCACCTGAATGTAGCTAACTTGAAATCTTTACTACAGGCCATTTCGAACACGCATCCTTTTCGATTATTTCTTCTTCCAATAATCTTTTAATCTCTTTTTTAATGCCCTCCCTCATTGGAAAAGGTCCCTACGCGAGGGCAGACTTATAGGGCGACAAGGGGTTTTTAAATGTAAGTCTAAAGATTTTTTTACTACGCTTAATTTCTTTAAAAATACGTTGGGTAATTGATCAATCAAATTTTCTAACTTAATTTGTCGAATACAAATTTTTTTGGCAACTCAAATCCAAATTTTAAAATTTCAGGCAACCCTAATATTAAATCCCCTTCACTGACTACTAACACATAGATGATTTATTATTAATTTTCCCTTTAACTTAACGCCTACCTAAAGTTTTAATATTATTCTAAGGCCCGGCCCGAGCCCGGAATTTTTTTAATATAGGAATTTTAATTAAACCAAATTTGGTAAAAAATTTTATTGAAAAATGAGACTCATATAATATACTTCTTCTTTTTCTTTATCCCCCACAGTCGTGGGGTTTGTTTTGATGTTTCTTCCATTTTGACGGGGTAAGTGCCATATCTAGACTAGTCTCTTTTGTTTCATTACTTTATCGACTTGCCCCTTCCACGTGACACGGGGTCGTCCTTTTCCTCTCAGGTAATTCCATGTCGCGTACTTTTTGATTTACGTCATTCGTGTCCCTTCTTAGTATATGCCCATACCACCTTAGCCGATTTTCGTTATTCATGTGCGCCATAGGTTGAATACCCATTTTTGTCATGAGAAAGTCATTCGTCATATGGTCGAGCTCAGTATTCCAAGCTCCACCGTGTCATTCTAATCTCTGTGGCTTGTAATAGCTTTCCTTCCAAGGTGTTTAATGCCCATGTTTCACTTCCATATAATAACACCGGTCTTACGATGGATTTGTAAGCTTTGCTCTTCAACCATATTGGTATTTTCTTGTCGCACATTACACCGCATATGCTTTTCCATTTAAGCCATCCTTTTTGGATCCGAGCATTGACTTCTGTTGCGCAACCCCCCTCTTGATGTAGCATCGAGCCGAGGTATTTAAACCTGTCTACTTTTGGGTACTTTAGATGATCATCCAGCGATGGGCTGCCTGCACCGTTTTCCATGTATATCGTTTTTCGATTGTTGACCTTTAAACCATATCTAGCTAAGCGCTTTGACCACTTTTCGGCTTCTTCAAATACTTTCTCCCTTGTTTTCTCGCATAGTACTATATC
The DNA here is from genome assembly GCA_964036665.1 of Gordius sp. MW1. Taxonomy (NCBI): domain Eukaryota; kingdom Metazoa; phylum Nematomorpha; class Gordioida; order Gordea; family Gordiidae; genus Gordius; species Gordius sp. MW1. The sequence goes on from OZ038526.1 coordinate 9,776,424, forward strand.
ATCGGCATATAGCATACACCATGGCGATGGTTTTTAATGTCTCTATCGTGTTAATTACATTAAATAAAAAGGGACTTAAAGCAGATCCTTGATTTAGTCCAATTTTAACCCGAAAAGATTTAGAGTAGTGTTGTTCATTTAAACCTATAGTAGTAGCATACATCTCGCCCATTACCATCCATAACGAGCACATGCTGCTTAATAACCCGGTTACTAGCACTGGTAGATTAAGACTGTTATGGCTGCTGGTTGAGTGAGATATAACTAAGCGGGCATTTAGCAGAGTGGATTGATGTAAACCGTGGTATAGAGCAGGGTAGTTTGAAACTAAACATGGTTATTTAGCAAATTTAATTATAGCGTACTAGTATAGTTGGCAGCTGGCTTATAATGCTAAGCAATATTTTTTAAATCATATATCAATCCAAATATGGTGATAAAAAATAAAAATAAATAATAAATTAAAAACTTTGCCCCCCCCTCTCTTTTTTTGTCCCGTTGGTTTGCCCCCCCCCTTATTTTTAACCTCTTTGTTACCCGGGGGGGGGGAAGAGGTGTGGGAGTGATTTGCCCCCCCCTCTTTATTTACCCTCTTTCTAACCCGGGGGAGGGGAGCGGTCATTTGCCTCCTCTCCCTTTTTTCCCCTCTTTCTCCATCACAAATCAAATAACATATAATGAATATAAATTTTTTATTGAAAACATAAATGAAAAAAGGGATTTTATGGTATTTTTAAATGTATTTCTATTTAAAACATAATTTGAGCAACATTTTTTGAAATAGTTAGATAAGAGAATTAGGCCCAACCATGTTTAAAAAAACAAGCGTATTCATACTAAATCATATTTGATTTAGGCTTTTAATCAGCCTCCTAATTATATTTTTTTGCTGTTGTTTTTAAAAACTCATTCCCCCCTCCCCTCCTTTATCTTATACATTACATGAGACTAGTTATATTTTTTCCTGTTACTAAAAACTCCTTCCCCCCTCCCCTACTTCATCTCATATAAGGGGGGGGGGGGTGAAAAAAGAGGGGTGGGCAAATCGTCCCCCCCCTTCCACCTAGTCCTTGTAGACAGGCGATGCTTGCCTTTCTTCTTTCTATTTGGGCAACCTCGATGCTCTTCCCCGTCAACGTTCCCTCATTCCAGCAAGTTATTCGCGTTCTTTCCACAACTAACTTCCTTAACCGCCTTCGTTATGACTTTGGCAGTAACCCTAGTACATTGCACGAGCGGGGTATGCAGTGCGCGTCGTTTTTGGAGGACGCCCTAGCCTTCTCTTGTGAAATATTGTTCAAAACTATCATGATTTTGGAGTTAGTTTTTATAGCCGGTTTCCGACCTGATGCTAACCCTCCACTTTTTGCACACGGACTTGGGACCGTCGTAAGTAGTATTTCTCATATAATATAATTATAATTAAACTATTTTCATGTAAAAAGACACAGGCATAAAATATGTTCATTTAAATTAATTCTTCGCTCTTATAAATGCGTTTTTTTCTCTAAATTTTCCTTTTCCTGGACTTCTTTGCAGCATTTATGCTCTTGAAGATGAGTGTTCCCTATTGAGCATTATCAAATTTAACCTAAATTAATTACCTGATTAGCAAGAACTATATGATAATACATTATTGCAGTTCTTACAAAAACAATTGGTTTCACCCATATTGCGCAAATAGGAACCTTTTTAATACTTCATTCTTTCCTTTAAGGTATTCTTATACTTTAAATAATTGCTTTTGAACATTTTTAGCTAATAAAAATAGATTTCCATTTTACTCCATACTGAATCAAAAAATAACGCTAAGAATGTTTAACAGATTTATTACTTAACTAATTATTTCAATATAATGAAAGACTATTTAATACTATTTCTCAATTATTTGGGCCTTCTTTTTATAAATTAAGTCCGGCCTGGCCAAAACCGCACCAAAACGCTACAAATTGAAACTTATAGGTACACCTACACAAATTTAAAAACGCATGGTAAAATGGAAAACGGTACTAGTAGGCTTATAAAAATCGACAAAAATACGTTGCATAATGAGATATCTGATAGTTTTATTCAACAAAACATTGATCGAATAAAGAGTAATTTAATAAAGAATGTTTTTTATATAAATTCCATTAATTATTTTTCCTTCAATTTGACTGTTTTTTGTAGAGCTTTATAATGAACCTTTTATTTATGGACCATCTCACCATGTTTATTATTTTGTATTGGCATTATTCGCCCTTCTACTTTGTTATTATATCTACAGAAAAAAGAATAGAGTAGTATATATATTGATTAAATTGTTAAATAGTTTTTTTAGGTTTCAATGACGGATCTTAATAAAAAGAGAAGCAGAATGAACTTTTTTAAAAGGGTAATATTTAATTTGTACTTGTAATTATCTATAGTATTATATAGTGTTTAGCTTATGTTATTGAGGGCAAACAAGATTCTAATAGCAGAAGACGCCCAAATTCTCAACAATACCAGCCCTTAAATGAATTATAGATTTTAAAATTTTAATCTAGTCTTTAAAGAATGTTGTTAAAAAAGTATTTTTTGAACATTTATATGGCTCTGGTTTATTGATTGTTTATATTGTATTTGTTTTTTTATTATTTATTTGTTTAAGTTAAAATATGTTTTATAAAATTTACTATTATGTTGTATATAAATAAATGAATATATGGGTATATATTAAATTGTAAGTTATTTGAATGAACTTTGGCCATATATATCTTTAAGGTGGTTAACTTATTCAAATACTTTTCTCACCTATCCTGGACCTACACCAGTTTCGCTTTAGCTCATGCTGTTTCAAGTTCATATGTGTTTTGTGTTCCCATGTCAGCTTAGGTCTCCCTCACTTTTGCTTGCCTTCAACTTGCACCTTCTTGATCAAATGGCCATACCTTCAATTTTCTTACACCTTACATTCTCTTTATTCTTTATCTTTTGATTTCTTATATGGTCATCTTTCTTATCCCAAATACCTATATTTACTTTGCATCTCCATTGTAGCCAAGCTGCCTTAATTGCCCATGCCTCTGCTTCATACATTAGCATGGGCACAATAATAAGTTATTATTGGTATATTTGTTTGTCACATAGTACATCACTGAATTCCCTGAATATTTTTGCCTTAGTTTAACTTTCCACACCCCCCATCAAATTGTATCCAAGATCGAAGAATTCCTTCTTATTGCATAAATACCATTTATCAATTTTCAGTTGTGATTTTTGTATACGTTTTATCCCTATACACCCTAAGGCCATTGCTTTCAATTGAACATCCACTTGCGTTGTTAATTCTGCAGATATCAGATTTGTTAGAACTTTTCTGCCTAAACCTTCTACGTGTCCCTCGACAATGCCCAAATCATTAGAGCTGCTTGGCTAATAATTTTGTTATATACTTGTAAATATTTTAAATATAATTCTCAATTTTTTGGATAAGAACTACAATTAATTAATATCAAAAAAGTGACAAAATAATACACCAAAACAAATTAACAATATGCCCACATGGACATAGCTAGGGGGGGGCGATGAAATTTTTTTTTACAAAAAGTCTTAAAAATTAAAAAGATTCATGTTTTGCCCCCCCCCATCCCCTATAACTTTAATTAATATAGACACTAATTAGAAAATTTACACAAAAATTTAAATTTTTTATTGAAATTAAATATTAATGAGATTACGAGATGCGTTTGTATAATCACTCATTCATTTCCTACCACCAAATTTGAATTTATATGTGCATTAGAAATTTTATTATGTTTCTAGACAAATATTATTTAATTTTAAAGTTATGACGGTATGGTTGTATAATAAGTATTCACAGAAAGTAGGAAAATAAACCAAAGAAAGTCCTACGCCGAATATTCTAAAATGATATCTATGTAATGACACTTTTTATTTCATTTTTATAATTCTAATCGAGCCTCAAAATTTAAATAAAAAATTAACAGTCTGATGTGGGCATAGACTAGATAGACTGCTCATCAAAGCACAAAATGTGTACCCTTTTCCACCATTTTGAAAGGCACATTGTAAAGTGGTGATCATATAGAACAGTGATTCTTAACCTGGGGGTCGCGACCCCCTAGGGAGTCGCGAGAAGTTTGCCGGGGGGTCGCCAAATTTTTTTAAAATATTCAGACAAGCTTTAGAAAAAATACTCGCCAGGGGATTCGAACTCGTTGCCTTAAGATTCATTATTAGAATTAATAAATGATTGTAATTTAAAATCTTTGTTTAAAACTAAAAGTTTGCCGCAATTTTGGATACAAATTCGTGCAGAATATCCTCCATTATTTTCAGCAGCAATTCAAAATTTGCTGCCTTTCGCTAGTACATATTTGTGTGAAAAAGGTATCTCAACTATGGTGGATATAAAAACTAAAAAACGCAATCGATTGCGACTAGATTCCTGCATGAGGATAGCATTACAATCAATTGAACCAAGAATTAACAAATTGGTTGATGATGTTCAGCAGCAGAAATCTCATTAAATATATTTCCGCGTGCATATATTTTTTATTATAAATGAATTGTTTTTATGTTTAATTATTAAGTTTTTATGTTATTATTATTTCATTATTTATTTAAATTTTAAATAGATAATGAAATAATAAAGTTGTGTTTTATGTTTATTATATAATAAAATGAAACAAAATAGAAAATCAATATATAATAGATAATTTAACAAATATAAATTATTATGAAAAAATGGGGGGCCGCAAAAAAATTATAAAATATTTGGGGGGTCGCGTGTATAAAAAGGTTAAGAACCACTGGTATAGAAATTCGTAATTTTGGCAAATTAAATAATCTTAAAAAGGTAAATAAAAATATATTAAATTGACAGCATTTTAAAATAAACATCATTTAAAAAATACATAAAAATTAAAATGTAAAAAATGCGATTAAAGTTTGTTTAATAATATAGCGCCATCAATATTAATTGCTATTTTGTATAATATTAATTTATTGACGTTCGTTTTAATTTATAAACTAGTGAGGAAGGTAAAATGACTGTTATAGGGCAAAATTACATGGTTAAAATACACCAATTGCCCTCTTCAAAATGGAGGAAAATTTGACACACAATTAACCATATGCAACACATGGCATGAGCAGTCTATGGATGTGGGTTCGTTTATAAAATAAAACATAGGGCCTGGCTCGGAATTATAATGATTATAAAAACCTAGAAATAATCCACACAAAACTTATTTTTTTTAATGAATATTTAAAGCATATCATCTATATTACACTTAGACCGTAAAAATTTTAAACATCTAGATGCATTCAGATAACGCCCTTCGTGCGCAACTGGGGGCTTCACCCCCAGACCCCAGCTAAGCCAAGCACAGTGCCTGCTTCACATATCTCTGCTTTAAATCCTCGTACACATCAGTTATTACTCTTTTATACTACGTATAAACAAAGATTTGCTATGCAATTTATGTTCAAATCGATATGAGTATCGTGTAAAATTTAACCCATAATTGCATAGCAATTAATATTTGATATAAATTATTTCGAGGAAAAGCGCCCTTAAACTGCCAAAGTCTATTCAAAAGAGATACAGGGTATTTATTGGGACAAAATATAAAACATGTGACGGTATGAATTGATAGGTTTAAATAAGGGAATGCAACAGGTGTTAAAATAGCAATTAAAATAGACGTCAAAAAAATGAATTTTTTTTTTGATTCACAATTTGGCTACATTTCTTACCTTTGGTCAGTAGTCAGCGGACGGATAAAAAGCCTATATTAGCAATGTTATTCAAGAACAATCAGTGTTAGGTTGATAAAAAAAACTTCCCCCCGCCAAGATTCGAACCCGTAATAGTAGAGGGATAGGTTTTTGTAAAGGGCCACAGGGTTACAGGTGCTCAAAAAATTAATAATAGGCTTACGACAAAATGAGCAGCGATATTCAATAGCTCCGCTATTGCCTGTTACGACCGCGTACAAAATGTCACAGGTAGTGTCAGTATATCTCAAAAATTTTACAGGTGCTAAATTGATACTTTTTCAACCACACTTTGGCCAAGTCATTTTTTTCCATTGGTCAGTACCAAGAGACGGTCTATAAAATAAGACCAAAAAAACGAGAGAGAAAAAAATTCGACTCCCACTTTGGCCGATGGTCATTTTTTCAATTGGTCAGTACCAAGAGACGGGCAAAAAGCCATATTATCAATGGTATTAACAAGAACAATAAATTGCATAACAATTAAAAAAAAATTGCCCTCGCCGAGATTCATACCATATCACTTGAGATAGGCCCTTGTAGGAGGGGGCATAGGGTATCGTACTCAGGATGGCTTATTCGAATTCCAAGCGGTCTCAGTGGTAAACACGACGAAAAAAAACGAAAAGCTTTACGGGACAGTTCGGCGTGACACTCGGTGCGTGACATAAACAAATGGAAAGTGAGCCCATAAATTGCACAGCAAAATTTCTTATATTTTGTGATATTATAAACCATTAAATGTACGAATCTATAATAATATAAAACCACCAAATGCAAAATCGGTTTTAAATCTGTTTTCACCCATCACTTGCAATCCTAGAAACAGGGAAAAGGTGATTAAAGCATGAAGTTTTTGTTAATGGTGTTGATTTTTAGTATAGGTGTCGAGCAACATTTATTAATGTTTCAAGCGTTTGAAGACGGCTCCTCCATCTTAGTTAAAAACACTAATCAATAGACTGACCTATTTTTATCAACCTAATCAATATATAATTTATTTTAATCCTTTAAACTAGACAAAGGAGTTTTTTCTATCTATTTAACACAAAATTGGTGGTGGATGAAAAACAGTGCGAAAATAATGAATGTTTAACATTATTTTATGGATTTTTATCTAAATTATTATAATACGGTTTATTGTTTTTAACACAATTTGAGACTACGTGCTGCTCAATTATGCCGGGACGGGCTATTTTTATAAATTAAGGTCAGGTCAGGCCCGGAGTCTGAATATTAAAGGACCGGCCCAACGGCCCCGGCTCAGAAAATCTTGGGCCCGCGCCAGGCCTTAAGCCACCCATGCAGATATCTAGTTGAGGCCTAAGCATTAATCGGAGATCAAAAAATATTTTTTGCACTTAATTTTTTGCCCACCCCTCCCCCCTCCACTTTAATCCAAATCTTGGCTAGGCTTATGTATGCACGAATCGCCCGAATCTTTTTAGACTATACATATCAAAAAAAATAGCCTTTCATTTTATATTTATGGCGACTCATTTTCTGCCTTAATCATAGGGCATCGATTTTAATTATGAGTTTGTAATGCTTCTTATATACTTTTGAAAGCCTTCAATTATTTTTCCATTCTTTTAAATTTAGGTTTTAAAATACTATTCCAAAAGATCTTATGGGAATCATAACCATAAATTAAATCATTTGTAATTGAATATTGACAACACAAAGTAATTAAGGCTTAAGGCAAATTAACATTAACAAACATTTAAACAATCATTAACTTAACTTTACACTAGTAATTGGAATTAAATTAAGCCTAAACGTTTAAACATTTAATTATGTAAATTAAGCTAAATTAGTGTTAAATTGGATTATACATTTGTAAATAATTTAGTTATTTACATAGTGAGAAGACATTAAGTGGATAAATAGTCACGTCATTTTGTGTGAATAGGCACCATAATTTTTTCGGCTTTGAAAATGAAAAAATTTTTGATTGCTTTTTGTATGATCCTTTTTGTTTCAAATTCATTTGGACAAAGAAGTAATATTGCACAAGATTTAAACCATTTTTATTTTATATACGAATAAAAATTCTTTCTAGTCTGCCCGCCTGCCCGGTGTAATCTGTTGTGCATTCATGGATTAAAATTAACTATCGTACAAATAAATGGATGCCCCAGATGCATCTGTAAGCGATCAATTTTTTTATATTGGTTCAGAATTTTAAAGTTCTCTGCATTTAAATTAAAAACGTAAATTTTTTACTTAAACATTTTTATAGTTGGCAAAAATTTTGAATTTTAGTAAACTATTGATCACTAAAAAATAAATTATTTTGTCCCTAAAATTATATGTTAAAAAAGGTTGTCCGGTTTTAAAATGCAAGCCATTGTGTAAAAAACGAACCAATGCAAAAAATGGTTGTCCCGAATGCCATTGCCAAAGTAAATAAATTATATTTGTATTCCCTAATTATATTTATAGCTATAAAATATGTTTAAAAACGATAAATCTATAACCAACGACCTATGTAATGCCTTTACAAAAAATTATATATGAAATTATTTCACATCGTTGGATATTTCTTCTTTATTTTAAAGCTTTAAATGTAAGGTATGATTTAAGGTGATCTACAAAATGTAAAATATAAGGGAAAATAAATTAATGATTTGCGATAAAATCTTTAGTCTTATTATGTAAAAGTTTATTATAATTTAAGATGCCTTATCCATTTACCATTTACGTGCATTTAAATGACTATCTTTTCGTGAGCAAGATAGTAAAATTACAAGTTAAATTTTTAATTTGTCTGTCGCACTCATGGTCGCACTTCAGGGAAATTTTGTTGAAAAATTGATAAATTTTTTTGTCAGATTACAAAACATTAGGATCTGTAAGGATTTTAATATTACTCGGAATTTCTTTTTGTTAAAAACACTTACATCAACTGACGTCTACCACCTACAAATAATAATTGTAAAAAAGCAAATGATTACTTAGTCAAACGTATGCCTTTAGGGCTGGCATCTACACCTATTTTATTTTTGAGATACATAGGTAGCCATGCTTGGAACTAGAGGAGGGCTATAATTCATTATGGAGGGGCAAAATGATAATTTTTTAAAATTTAAGCCTTAATTATATATTACGTTTTGACAAATTATTTAAAAGGGGCCAGCCGCAAGTTAAGGTTGTAAATGATTTATTAAAAAATTATAAATAGACCAGCATCTGACATCATATGAAAGTAAGGACAGTTAGAAAAGTATAAACTTCCAAAAACAATTATAATTTTGGCGCGTTTTTAGGTTTTTAAATATCAAAAGATTTACACCTAGTTTTGCGGATTGCGTTCACTTTTGCATTGTCTAACTAGTTAAAATTTCGCTGGGCATGGACTTCACAAGCGGTATTTAACCATACTATGGGAATTTACTTTTGATGAAATACTTAAACACATTATTCAGTTTTTCACCCCCACATCTTTTAAAGAAATTGTAATGAGGACTTTTCATACTTCACCATGATAGGTTTGCATTAGGCACATATTTAAATGTGTGTGGGCGGCATAGTACCACAATTTAAAATACAAACCGAGGAGTATAAAAGCTATATCATTAGAAGATTTAAAGGTGTAAGAAAAGCTTAAGCTAGCAAGACTCCTAAGGTCAAATTCTTTAAAAAAAGTCTCAAACAAATAGAATAAGGTTTGGAAATTGATCAAGAGCGATTGCAAGTGATATAAATTATTATTGGAATATTGGAAAAAAAGATGAATCGTAGTAGGACAATAACTTTATACAATAAAACGGACGCATAATTGCTAAAAGTGAGCTTAAAATTATACTAAGTTTTTTTACAGAAAAACAACAGGCCCTCAATGCTATGAATTCAATAGGTAGATCGCATGTATGGTGAAACAATGATAATAATTTAATGATGATATTGATACAGCAATGTGCCTGTCAGGGTTTTGGAACATTACCGTTATCCCTTTAATAAATTTAGCTGGTCCAAGGGATGGTCGATATTGATTACTGGGTAGTTTCCTATTAAAAAGGCAAAAACTCAAATGATGATTTGACTATATAATTGTTGGTTTGCTTTGTTCAAAATTCCGTGTCAAATTGTGAGCAATAATGGACCATGTTTACCTTTAAAGAATTCAGATGGCAGCTACAATAACAAATCCCTCTCATCCAAGCATGGTTGCATCGAACGATGTAATAGAAATGCTAAAAAATCGATACCTTGACTCAATAAATGATATTAAAAATGCGGATGAATTTATAATTGCGGTCTTGACTACATAAAAGGATTTTGAAAACCGATGAATTGGCTGTTCACCCGCTGAATTATTGCTTAAGAATGACCTGTGTTACATTAGACCTCTTGAGTTAAGTAGGGAAAAGCAAGATCGCCATCACGTTAAGGTTTAAGAGTATTTCACATAATTAACCACTTTAAATAAGAAATTTCTACAAGATGTAATGAAACAAAATGGATCATTGTCCGGTTCAGGGAATATACAATACAAATCCAAATTTATTCTATCCACAAGACCAAGATCACAAAAAATAATATGTATGCAGTATTCACTAGACGAAGACCATCATAAAAATATTCAAATGCATCACTACATAAAAACAAATGTGTACAGTATTCATGAGACAAAGACCATCATAAAAATATTCGAATGCATCACTACATAAAAACAAATGTCTGTGTCTGTTGTCTTCCCTCATCTTTCCTTCATCTTTCCTTTAACCACTTCATAAGTCTATATACTTCCGTCATATTATTTGTTTACTTTATTCTCCACACCCGCCTTTGTGTCGATAAACACAACAATCATATATTGTAGGGTGACATAATGTGAGAAAATTTGCTGATACTAGAGCTGTATTGGAATTTGCTATATTAAGATGAAAATGTGGAAGAGGGTGAATCGGAATGACATCATGACGACCCAGAAACACCAAGGCTAAGCTAAAAAGAAATGTCGAGTAAACACCAAGTAAAATAATTAAAGATATTGAATGTTTGACGATAAGCGAGGATAAATTTAGCAGATATGTTAAGGGTATAGTAGCATTCATAGAATTATATAAAGACAAGTCATCTGTTCCCTCTTTTTCAAACATGTTTAATTAATAAATTACATATACTCAAATATATTAATTTTTATGTAATTTATGGACTAAAAATGTCCTGTCGTGAAGTGTTGTGAAGTGTAATGAGTCCAACTTGTTTTGGTTTTCATAATGGAAACGATTTTGGAAATATTTTTTTATTAACCGATGTTTAAACACAATTTATCTGACTCCGGCCACAAGCACATACCTTTTTTAATTTTTGACTTGTCACAATGTTTGTAAATTTCAACGGTTCCTTTTACAGCTTGTGTAACTTAATGGTTTATAATAGAAAACTATGGGTGTAGCTAGCATTGGAATTAAAGGGGGGGGGGGCAATAATAATTTAGGGATAGGCAAATGAAATTTTTTTTAAATTTAGCAATTTTTTGGATTTAGAGGGGGACAGGACAGCCGCCCCTTTCTGCCCCCCCCCTTGGCGCCCATGTAGAAAACTATCATCTCGCTATTTGCCTAAATGTAAATAATGACAATGTTTTATTTTGATTACTATTTAAAAATCATGATCTATAAATCAAAAAATTAGGAGGTTTAGTATGAATTTGGGGAGGCAAATAGTGCCTCGAAGAAGGCAGTTTCAATTCGAATAATGCGGCGTACATCGATAAGGTAAACAAACTGGATCATAAGGGGGGCTACAAATTGGCCTAGATAAGGGAAGTGAAAAGCCGCGATGTCGGAGTTCTTAAAATAAAATGGGAAGGGTCAAACCTTATTCAAGCCAAACGATGTGATAGAAAAATGAAAGGATATTTCAAGGAACTTAAAAATATTACAAATTACAAGGATTTAATTTTAAATATTTACATAATTATGGTCGAACTAATTCAGAGGATTAAGTTAGGATATATATGAACAAGTTGCAATAAGGAAAAGCGAATGGTCCACGTGGAAATCTTATCAAAGCATTAATGTTTCGATCTCGAGTCTCTGTCTCGAGAGTAAAATTTCGTCTCACCTCGGATGCGATTATGAAAATTTCGATATTATCTTGTCTCGCTCTAGAAATGTCGGTGTCGTATTGTCTCGACGAGAGTTCTCGACATGTCTTATTATTAAAAAAAGTGTACAAATAAAAATTTCTCCTTATTTATCAAAATTATTAAAAAATAGATAAAAGACAAAAAAATAAAAATAGTAAAACATTTAAGTAGTTGAAAAACTTTAAAACTAGTGCGACATGTCATTGACAATATAAAGATAGTAATCAATTAATATAAATAACATTTTCTATAGAAAGCTCAAATTAGAAAAAAAACTATAAATAAACTTAAAATATAAATAATTATATTTTTAAATTTTAGCAAACTATTACGTGTGTATTAAAGCCAATGTGTCGAACAAATATAAATTAACATTAAAATCTGATTGATCAAACAACCCATCGTAGATATTGAATTTGTATAATTCTAATTAGTTTTTGTTTAATCAAAATTAGACACAAAATTTACCCCCTCTCCCCTTTAATTGGATAGTCCGGCTCTCGCCACTAATATGAGCTTAAAAATTTTTGTTTAGTTAATTATCAAACTTTTTTAACCCCCTCCCCCGCTTTAGGCAACCCTGGCGGCCCCCATGATGAATTTAAATTATCTAAGCTGAAATTAAATATTTTATGGCCTAATATATTTTAGGCAACCTAGCTACGCCCATGATGAATTTACATTATTTAAGCTGAATTAAACTATATTTATAGGGCTTATATATTTGTCTTTCTCTTTTGTCCCTACTATTATGTTTTTTGTATATAATTCTTGCTTATCTACTAATTTATTAGATTTCCCCTAAATGTTAAGAGGAATTTTACACCTAAAAAAGACTCTGTACTTTGCATTGCATAATTCACAACCGACTCATTTTAACCTTCTGTAAATATAATAAATACAAGCAACTCAGAGAAGGTGCAATACTTACTATTTTCAATTAACCAGATCATTAAACGATTAAAACAAAATATTTGCAAAAAAATAAATATATTTTAGTTTTAGGGTAATAACATTACCTTCTTCTAAAAATTATGTGATTTTTTTGATTAAAAATTAGAAATTTGTATTCAAATATAAAATCATATATAGATGGCGCTTAAACTAAAACAGCTTGACTCACTAATTTAATGTTTGTTTAGTATTTAAATATTTTTTATTATTATACCTTAGCTAATAATTCATCTTCTATACAAAGTGTTGTAGTTATTTGCATGTCTGGATAAATTTTATTAATTTGTTTATTTTAAGTATGTACACAGCAGATAATAACGCCTACACAAAAGAGCCTACGCAAATGAGCTAGAGGAGACTGCGCGCAAACGGGCTATAAATTTGGGAAAACTAACGAGGAAGATAGATCGCATACATAGAAATGTCATTGTATATAGAGAACGAGGAAGATAGATCGCATACATAGAAATGTCATTGTATATAGAGTTCGCATACATATCACATACACATCGCATACATATCGCATACATCGTCTTACGTCCGTAAACCCTATTATTAATTGTGCTTATTCGCGGCATTTGGTCTACATTTATATTCAAAGAATTGTTATACCTGTTCGATATATAAAACAAAGCATTTTTTATCATATGACATAAGTTTTATCTTAAAATTATATGCAAATTATGATAACAATTTTCGAAATAAATAGAGAATATATATAAATTACCTTTATAACCTGAAATAGTTGGTTTGCCTATATTCTTCAATATGGCCTATCAAAACTGGCATCACTTTTTTAAACTCATCTATCTAGTCTATGGTTTCAATTCATATGGTAGAGATAGTATTGGATGCATTGCAAAGATTTTAATGCTAAAGTATTTAATCTTTCATTTTATAAATTTATTTATTTCTACTACTATGCCATTTATCCGTTCTCAGTATAAGGCATATGTTTTGTATTTTGGTGGTTATCTGTATCATAAATATCTTCAGAGTCTGCAGCTACAAAGATGTAGGATTATGATGTTCGTGAGGAAGGCGAGATTTCAGGTCATTATTTTGAAAGAGGATATGCTTAGAGCGTAACTTTTAATGACCCCCTTATAATTTCTAATTAAAGATTTCTTTTTAATTTATAATTGAGTCTGGTCAAGTTTGATTTTTTTCTAAAAAAGTTGTGATTAATAATAAATATAGAGTTAAGCGGTTTCGCTCTCTTTTAAAATGCACGGCGAATGAAGTGAATATAAATGTAAAAATCTGGTAGTAATAATCGTCAACGGCTTTAATTATATTACTTGAATTTTAAACATGTTTTAAAAGCTACCATATTATACAAATTATACTCCAATATACAACCTTCTATCACATTTTTAAATCTTAGGTTACTAAATATTGTGCCATTTATCGCCTCTTACCTCACCATGAATTTTTACCCAATTTATATTCCATTATACAACCATCCATCATATTCTTGCAATTCCTTTAAGTAGTTAAATTTAGTGCTATTTATAGCCTTATATGTTTAAACTAAGCATAAAATCTATAATATTATGCAAATCAATCTTTATTATTGCATAACGTAACGACATCCCTTTATCGTTAGCCCTTAATTTGTATTTGTGTCTAGTTGGCAACTTACAAGAATTTGAATTCCGCAAGATGGTTTTTGGCGAGTTAATTACATCTTCCTAAAACATATGCCATCCAGGCCTAGGCTATGTATTCTCGATTTTGAGTGATAAATAACAAAACGTAAAACGAATTTCTTAAACGTTCCATTGCATCTAATCCTAACCCTAACCCTAACCTAAAACGCTGACCTAAAACCCTAACCCCGAACCTTAACCCTGTCCCTTAAAGATAATTTTGACTTGAAAGGAATATTTTTACACAATAACACACAAATTCGAACGCGATGATTGCGCTCGGGAATGGAACGTTTAAGAAATGCGTTTTACGTTTTGTTATTTATCACTCAAAATCGAGAATACATAGCCTGGTTCTGCCATCCACATGTTTTAACTTTTGTAATGAAAACCCCAATCGACAATATTAATAAACTTGATCAACTTGAAAAAGAGATAGCTTTAATTCTTCAATACTCAGGTTTATTTATTTGCAAATGCTCTGACATTTAATAGGTCAATTGCTTGCTGAATTGGCGAAAGAAAAATCCGTTGCAAAACAAATTGATAACCTGAATTCATTGTTCACCAAAGAAATTGAGCGAGTATATTCCGAACTATCTTCGCATATTAATTACTTGATCGAAATTTCTGCTGGTATATTATAAGTTTAAAATTTTATTGTTTAGGTCAGCAACATGAAGGTTCTTCATATATGAGTCAAAAAAGACTTCAATTAACACTAATTTCATTAGAACACTTAAGAGCAAGGTTACAAGATACATAATCGGCAATTACAATATGATGTGTTTAATTTCTAATGTCTACAATTACAATGCTTATTTTTTAAATCATTAAGTTGATTAGCCTATTTCAATCATTTTTTATAATATAAACCACC
The DNA here is from genome assembly GCA_964036665.1 of Gordius sp. MW1. Lineage (NCBI taxonomy): Eukaryota > Metazoa > Nematomorpha > Gordioida > Gordea > Gordiidae > Gordius > Gordius sp. MW1. The sequence goes on from OZ038526.1 coordinate 9,791,776, forward strand.
CTTATATTGTACATATGTGGTAATAAATCAAAATCTTGTTAGCATTGCAAAATTTGAAATTTCTTAATTTTACATTAGATTTTAAACAAACTATTTTCTTTGTTATTTGATTGATATATCTTTTGTTATTACATAATATAACCCTTCAGAAAATTAAAATTATTCAATGTTGAATGCTTAAATGATTTGTTGTTACCTGCATTCTAATTTAAATTAATACAATTGATTATTTTAATGAAAATTGAATATTTTAAAGAATTTGAATAATTGACGCAAAAAACCTAGAGAATAAGCTTTAATATGTTTACATGTGAACAGCCAGTCTTAATTTCTCAAACAAAAAAATTGGCATCTGTCACACTATTAAAATCCAAAATATGTAGAGTTTATATTTGTGATAATATATTACTTGTCGTGTGACTATATTGTCAGATTTTTAAAAGCTGATGCTACTTAGCTTAAACTCTTGATTTTGATTTTAAGTCATTGATTGATCAAATTGAGGCAACAACTTTGAGTACTATTTGACATGGCCTGTAACTATGTGACTAATATAAGAATTTACCAAATTTATCTAATTTTTTATAATCAAAATCGAGGCTTTGAATTTCCAAATTTGTCCTCGAAAATGTAAATTGTGTCTAAACCTAAGATCGCAATCTGTAGTTTAAAAACACTAAGTTACAACTGTGACTAATTTCCAATTAAGTAATACAATTAATAATATGGACAATAAAAACTTATCGCAAAAGGTTTACACCTCGAAAAATTTCATTTAATCACAGCGTTGTAAAATCTTTATTTTGGAAAAGTATAAGAAAATCGCGCCAAGTTTATTGCAATAACAAATTCAAAGCGATAACGTTTTGAGCGCGACGTCGTTTAAAAGATTTGTTAGAACGGAGTCGGCTTCATCCTGTGACACGAACTGCAGCAGTTTGATGCGAGGCGGCTGCGTCGAGGAGGAAGATAGGTAAAGTTTAGCGCTCGGGTAGAGTTGAGCGTCAAAGAGTGTAAGAGCTAAGCTGTCCACCAACACGCGCTTAGGTGGAGCGGTGAAAAGCTTGAAGTCGGGCGTCGTCTCTTCGGGTGCACCCAAAGCTAGGCGCAAGAAAGCGTATAAGGCGCTTAGCGTTTCGGTGGTGGCAAAAAGGGCTTGCAATACTACCCTAGGCCTCCACCACGGCAATTCGACGCGAAGCAAGGTACGAGGGTAACGGGCTAATTTGTCCATTTTTTCTGCCTCGATCATGGCGCCCGTTTTGAACGGAGCAGTTTCCAATGCTACCCGCTTACGGGTTAGATCGGATTGCATTGCGCGAACATCGTCAAGCGTCACTTCGAAGAAAGAGTCCTCTAAGAAAGTCGATTCAGAGGCTTGGGATTGCTTTTCCACCAACCGAAAAAACATGGCTTGCCTGTCCTCGGGCAAATGTAAAGCTTCGTTGTAAAACTTTGAAGTTGATGGTTGATTGGCTTTGGTAGTAGCTTGGAGTGATGGGGACGAAGGATTAAGGGTAGGAAGAGTGAGTGAGTTCTGTGTGGTGGTAAGTGTAGAAAAATTTATACTATTGCCAGGGATATTATGACCTACAGTTGACATCTTTTGCTTTTTCGACAAAGATTCAGCAACCTTTAGGTTGTCATTTAAAGATGTGTCCTTGTTACTCAAAATAGTTGTATTTGTGGGAGGTGCACCAACGCTTGTAAGGGCTTGACCCTTTACAAATCTCAATCTTACACGTGCAGATCCATTGTGTATACCTAGTTGTTGTAGAGTAGTTGATGATAGCTCAGAAAGACCTGTTAAAACATGCCTAACATAAAGTATTTGAGGCTGCAAATAATCAGAGTTGCTCTCATCTTGTACTGTATTATTTGATATGATATGAATAATTTGTTCTTCTAAAGGGTCAGTTCTATTACTCGGTTGTAAAAGACATTGCAACAAGGTAATTGAATTTGGTGTATTTTTAATTAAACGGCCACCCAGTAGGCCTAATTCTTCAATTGGATCAATGTCTATGGCAACTTTTATTAAATTTTGAGCGAGATTTGGTAATATAAGTTCACCCTCAGTTTGAGTAATAGGTATTAACTCGATGCGACCATTGTTTGGAATAGATGACACATAATGTTGAAGCTGGCGTGACTTATCTAATATTGTTCCACGATGGACTAAATCATATGCCCCACCATCAAACCCATGTTCATTACCAAGACGAGTTAGTAATTCAGCTATTCTCATGTAACATGATAAAGTATATTTTTTCCAAACAAGGTTGGGTAAACATATTTCATAAGTCTTGTTATTATGCATGAGTCCTATTATTAAAAATGCAAACATATTAAACTTATATAAAATTTTTGAATATTTTTTAGAAAATAATGATGTCAACAAAATCATAAAAACATTTTAATGTTAAAATAATTAACAGTGAAGTATTAAAAATAGATATAATAATCTAAAGTAATATATCTAATATATTTACACCTTAATTTTTAAAATCCCAGAAACATATGATTACCATCAATACATTAATTTGTTGCAAAATGTCATGTTTTCCAACTCATAACAACCTACGATTTCGATATTTTTAGTATGGATAAGATGTTAAAGACAAATTAAAGATCAGCGTTGGGTATAGCGTCCAGATTAAATCTGTTATGTACAAGCCGGGATACATATAAACTTTTTATGTATGCGAATGCGGCAAATTAGAAGCCAATGAAAAATCATGGCTATTTGGAGGGAGTACTATTATTAGAGGTATATAATAAAGTGAGGGGATAGAAAAGAGTTCGTAAGTAATAAAGAATGTAAAACACTTCTTTATATAATAGCCAGCTAAGCTAAATAATACATTAAGTCAATTAACATTTAGTGGTGAATCTTCGAACTATTTGTGATAATAAAATTAGGTCAATTAACGTCGCGAAGCAGTATGCTGCGAGTTATATAAGATAATATAAATGAGTCAATTAAAGTGAAGTAGACTTAAGTAATATGCCGCGAACAATCAATTAAATAGTAGTGGTTACTACAATTACTTCGCTGGGTATAAACGGAGTTCAAACAAAATTAACGAAAAATATTTGTTTAATGTATTGGAGGTGTAAGAGATGTTTGTACTACTAGCCAGTTTTTTCCGCCTAACGTGGTTGTTGGTGAGGTGGCCGAGGTTGTATGTGTGATGTTGTTGTGATATATTTTGAAATAGCAATCGGTCATCAACTAAATCGGGCTGGTGAGAACGCTAGTAGTAGGTGTCTATAGTCTTACCTAATTAGAATATTCGTACCTTTATGATCTGGATATCATATTCACACTCCTCCTTACTCTATTCACGCTCATTATAATTTGAATACACAACGGACATTGAAGTTTAGATATTTGAATACCTTACCATTTAACAATGTTATTCATATTAACCTCTATACAATTATATATAAGCTAACTCTTAACGACCCATACACACTCCTAACTTTTGGTTATAATGATAAACTTACTACATATTTAGTAATTAAGTAGACTTAAACCTCTTCAGTGGTGACCCCGCTTTTTCGGGGGAGCCGAGTTTTTTTTATTCCTCCCCCCAGAATATTTATAACCCCATGTCTGCGTTGGTAACCTAGCATTACAGGAGAGCTGATATTTTTTTTAATTCTCCCCTAAACAATGTCTTCTGCAACGTCTGCCGAGAAATTGTCCACTACTCATCATGGCCATCACAAACAAGTCAACACAAACCTTTACGGCCTTTAAGAGCAATGACTAGACTACAATTTCGGCCATACAATGCATGACATATAACAGCTACTATTACCAGCATTTTCCTCACCACTAACCTATTTAACTGATGAAAGACTGCGATTTTAATCTAGATACGTCTGCTCGTGACATGTCTACTAAGATAATAGATAGCAAAACAACTACCAACCATCATTCACACCTCAACCATCACACGCAAACACTAACTCCATTTACCTTATACTTTTATTTTTTTGCATTCCATGCAAATAGGAGGGGGGTAATATAGTATTAGCTAATTAGAATATAGGTACTTTTATGATCTGGATATCACTCTATTCACACTCCTCCTTACTCTATTCTCGCTCATTATAATTTGAATGCACAACAGACATTGAAGTTTAGATATTGAATGCCTTACGTTACGATTTAACAATGTTATTCATATTAACCTCTATACAATTATATATAAACTAACTCTTAACGACCCATACACACTCCTAACTTTTGGTTATAATAATAAACTTACTACATATTTAATAATAAAGTAGACTTAAATCTTTACATGTCTTTGTTTTGCCGAACTCAGTCTTTGCTCGTTGTAAGAGGCCATACGGTGTTGGTTATGTTGAGATGTGTTTTGTAATTAGGGCTATGCGCAGAGCAGTGGTTTAGCGTTCGGCAGACGTTGTTGTTGTCTATGTAGAGGTGTAGTAGGGCATCATGGTTTTCGTCGTAGAAACAATCAGGTAGGTAGGCAGCTTGTGTCCCTCACAGCAGTCGACACGCATTGCTCGAGGTTAGTTGAGAGGTTGAAGTTGGTTGTTGCAGCTCGATCTTGTCTTTACAATATTTGTATTGGATGCCGGATTGACGAAGTAGTGCCCAATAACTGAGTTGCATTTAGAGCCTTAGAATTAATTATCTCTTAAGGATCTTCATGATTTTGTTATCCTTAACAATACAATCACAGCGACAAGCTGTTACAGAAAAGCATAATCCTTAAAAGAATCCACCTTTATTGCTTATAAATATCCCCCATCGTGCTATCGTGTTCTGCTACAATTGGAATGTATAGTTTTATAAAAAATTTAAAACGTCGTCTAAGATTTAGAAACAATTTTTGACAATAATAAAAATAGAAATCCTTGTTATCAAATACAACCGTAAACCCTTTGCTAATTTAGGACCTCTTTTAGAAGATTATGATTAGATTACGCCTCTAAATTAAGATTTGATATTCGCTTTTGCTCACCTGCCTCGATATCTCTAGTCTCTTTTATCTCATCCTATAAATACGTACAAGATATTATTTTTTAATTTTCCCCAATAAGAGAGTATCCGGTTTTACCCATAGCCTTAGCTATTTGGAAATCCGATACTAATCCGGGAACACTTTTGCCACAAACTTCACGACAAGGAGATTGGGATACCAGACTTGTGTTGCGCTCCGTTGGCTATCTAATTTCCAGCGATGCCAGTCAGTGTTCTAGTTTGATGGCTTAGGTCACGAATGGCTGGATACCCAAGCTGTCTCTCCGGGGTGACGCTGGAAGACTTAGACAGACTAGGGGTGAAAATTTCGAAGCCATTTACTTGTCGAAATTGCATCACATTGGTAGACGAACCTGCCAGCATCTCCTACGCTGCCTAGCAAACAATTCCAAATATGTTCGCCACAATAAGGCCAGTACCATAATTCAAAGATCTCTTAGGGCAAATATCCCATCCATCCTAGAGTCATTGGACCCCTCCTTGGAGGGACCTATGCGCCCTGATGGGCCTTCTTTAATCCCATGGAGGAATGACCTTTACCTTTTATGGGCCTATTTGCGCCTTCTAACAACAGCAATGATTTTTTTGTTGTTGCCGAGGGCCGAAAAATCAATATATAGAAAGCCGTTTTAAATTCAAACATTTTTATTCTGGAGCTTTGGTAAACAGGCCTTTAATGCTAGACGTTCTCCGCCGTCTAAATATTTCATACCCTTTTTATTAAAACAACGACCTGAAACTCTTTTAGCCAAATACAATTTTAAATAGCTCGCGGATTTTTGGCCAATTTAGAAAGATCCTATCGATGATTATATATTAGAATAGTTTATTTTTAGTATTTGATATATTTTGTTATATATGTTTTATGTATATATCTTATATTATAATTTTCCGGATTTTAACAAATCGACTTTTATCAAAAAAAACTATATGGCAGGACACTCCTTGAAAAGCTACTAAAAGGTAAATAATTAGCATTGTAGCTTTAAATTTTTTTAAACTAATTTACTCAAATGTATTCAGTTGCTTAAATTTTTGAAATTGACCTGGATGGGTAGTCAAAATTTATTCGTTTTATGATGATCCTCGGGGTATTGTGTACCCACCGTATAACGTTTGGTTATTCTTTATATAAGTTTTATAATGACTTTGCTAAGCCGATTCAGTAAAATTAGAGATTAGGGAGGGTGTTAATATCTTTTTGGCCATTTTTTTTTTAAATCTAAAAAAGATTTCGATCCGAATAACATAAATTCATAAATTTTATTAAAGCTCGATTTGAACTTAGTATTGCTCACCTCTTCCTCTCAAAATTTTAATATGCCCGCCTAGAGACCTGCGCGTGTGACCCGAAACCCCATTCGAGTCAGGTTTGGGTCGAAAATTTTAAAATGCGTCGGGTCGGGTCGGATGGATTCAAAGAGTCGGGTTAAAGGTTAGAAGTCTTGCGTTGCAAAAGACATGAGACATATCTTTTAAATTAATGCTATTATGTATAATGTTTTTAATTAATATCGAAATGTCTAATTAATTAAGATCGTTCATTCATTTAATTAGATTCCTTTTGTTTATTTAAACCTGAATGTTTTAATTTGGACGCAAATTTAAATTTGAGTCGTGAAAGGTAAAATATCTTTAAAAAAGAATATTTTTAAATTGTATCAGAATAGTGTGAAGTGGTAGTTCATTATTAATTCAAACTACATAAATATATATCATAAACCAACATTTGCAAATCTATGAATTTTAAATAAATATGATCTATTTTGGTGCTAATAAAAATAATATTTGTGTTTTTAAAATGATTATAATTATGAAAAAAAAATAACTACAACACTTAATATTTTATGATTGTATTCAAATTAGAGATTTGCAACGGGTCCGCGGGGGTATTTTTTACCCACGTCAGGCCCGTCCGTATCCGTTTCGAAACTTCTAAGCCCGCCCGAGCCCGCCCATAATTTTTTAAGCATTTAAGGCCCGTCCGTACCCGCCCGCGGACCGAGCCTGCCCGTGCAGATCTCTATTACATTTAAGGTCACTTAGTTAAATTTTTCGCGATCTAATAAAACAACATTTATTATTATAATTTATTCAAATATACAATGAATCGATTTCAATAAAAATCACAAATGTTAATAATAATTAAAACCTAATTTTTGAAAATGTGAAATATATGAACGAAGAAAAAATTCAGAAAGAAATTTATAACAAAAATTTTTAGGCATTGCAACTAAAACTGAGTTACACTTACTTATATTGAAATATCAAGAAGCCTGGAGGATTAGGAATAAGGTCCCCTTTGACCATTAGCCTAGTAGCCTTCCTCTCGTCTTTTAATCTAGTTAAAGATCTCGTTTTTAAATTGACCACCCATACGGAAGATTTTTTAACGCAAACGGCTTTAACATCATGGCTTGAAAATGTAATGCCAGGAGCCATTATTCCAGATTCAGTCAAACAACGAGATTGGGATGCCCGTATAGTGTCACGCTCCGTCGCTTACCTACTTTCGAGTTGTGACGGCGTACAGCATTTCAATCTCAGGTCACTAACGACTGACTCTGGTCACGAATGGCTGGAATGCATTCCAAGCAAGTTCTCCGGGCTCTTACTCTCAAACCCCGAAATTACTTACGCGATCGCCTTGAGACTGGGGATCCCAATTTGCAAGCCATTGACTTGAATTGTAAGAAACAAATTGATGTTTGGGCCCACCACCACTTACATTGTAAACTTAACAAATTCCGTTTCATTTGCCATCAAAAGATAAACCTTTTTATTCAAACCGCTTTACTAAAAGCCGGCTTCCCTTCTATTCTCGAACCATCTGAACCCACTCTTGAGGGTAGAATGCGCCCCGATGGAACATCCACAATTCCATGGGAGGATGGTAAGTTCCTATCTTGGGACTTTACCTGCATCGACGTATTTGCACCCTCTAACAATAACGCTGACTTTTAGCTCTTGCGGAAGCACGCAAAACTCATAAATACCGTGCTATAATTCCTTCTAAAATTTTTATCCCTATCGTGGCTTCTTGTTCTGCCACTTTTGGCAAACAGGCATTAGCCTTCTTTAAATTGATGGGAAAGAGATCCCCCGAAGGAAAATACTCAGCAAGTTTTCTTTTACGCCAAAAAATAGGAATTTTAATAGCCAAATACAATTATAAGGCATTTTCCGACACCTGGCCTCTGGCCCTCGATGAAGATGACGAGTAGTCACTCTTTTTATTTATTTATTGATCGTGTTTTATATTTTTCATTTTATATTTTTCATATATAAATTTTACCTAATAAAAAATTTTTTTTAAAAAAAAAGAAGCAACTATCTTATATTTTGTAAAGGAAAAATAAATTTCAAACAAATAAAAAAGAATTCAATAGATTGATATTACGATTTATACAAATCTCTTAGACAAAAAAGCAAATTATTTATTAAGCGCGTTGTGAGAAGTTTATAATCAACTAGTAGAATTATAAGATCGCTTATAAAATCATAGGCCCGTGCGAGCCCGTTTTTATAATTTCCGGCCCCTTGGAGCCCCTTTTTAAATTCTTTAAGTCCCAGCCCGTTTAGAAAAATTTCAGGACCGTCCCGTTTTGAAAACCTCTAGGCCCGTTCTTAGTTTTTATACACCAGTGGCGTACGCAAGGGGGTGGTTTTGGGGTTTAAACCCCCCCCCCCCCGGATTTCGGAAAAAATATTTTTTATTTTCTAATATCGCATTATATAATAAATATTATGAAATGAGTGTTATTTAATTAACTATGAGCACTTATATTTAACAACCATTAAGTATTTTTACGAGTTAATATATTTTTCCAGAATTTTTCTTGTGGTTATAAAACGTATGCATTTCAAGGCACAATATTTAAATTTGTGTCAAAAAAGTTAATCATGTAGAACAAGAACCTGCTGCTGGTAAAATTTTTAAATTTAGATTTAGTTCATGTGGAACAAGAACCTGCTGTTTAAAATCTAAATTTGGCTGGACAAACTCACATGGATGCTACATTATGTATATCCATAGGCGTAGCCAGGTTTTGGATTAGGGGGGGGGGGCGAAACGTTTAAAAGTTCAATTAAGAGGGGGGGGGGCGCAAAACATAATTTTTTTTTAATTTTTAAGGGTATTGCATCGAACATTTTTTTTGTCATTTAGGAGGGGGGGGGGCGGCCCTTCCTGGCTACGCCCATGTATAGATCTTTAATCAAATTGTAAAAAAAAATTTCTTATATATTTTTTTTATATTCGAAGAAAAAATTCGAAACCCCCCCCCCCCCCCCCAAATTAAAATCCTGCGTACGCCCCTGTTATACACACTTCAGGCCCGTCCGTACCCGTTTTAAAAACTTATACGCCCATCGGAGACCGTCCCTAATTTTCTTTACCCACTTCAGGCCCTTCCAGTGCAGACTTTAAATTTTTAATTTAAACTGCTCAAATATATATTGCGACTCAATATTGTAGATAATATCATATTTATACATCACATTAATAAATCATTCGTGTAATTTGGTAGTCAAAATCTGTGGTATCAATTAATTTCTTAAATCGCTCTTAAATTTGCCAATCAAATTATATAAAATTTTTCTTATACTCGCGTCGGGTGCCAAAATGGCGTTCGGGAGGGATTCGGTTAAAAAATTTACACGCATTAGGGTCGCGCCGGGTCAGGTTCGGGTTGAAAAAAAGTGACTTTGCACTTCACTATGCCCATCCCCCTGTTTGTTCCCTCCCTCTACAAATCATTGTCAAAATGCGTTCCCAAGGGGCTCACACTAAGAACCGTGTAAACTCCAGTTATTGTTTAATTCTTATATTGGCTCAAAGTGTTTAATATTGAACTACATGCCTTTATAAAAATCTATTAAAAAAATTATTTTTTAAATCCATCAATATTAGTTTAAATTGCTATGCAATTTATGGGCTCGTTTTTTGGTGTCCGTCCGTCCGTCCGTTGTATCCTCCCTATCTATTTGCATTGGGTATATTAGGTTATCGATTTTTTAAATTAAAGCATAAGAAAGAGGTGCCCCACCCCACCCCTCATCTCTATCTCCCTCGCTGTGTTATTTTTTAAATTAATGCATAAGAGGTGCCCCACCCCTCATCTCTATCTCCCTCGGTGTGTTATATATAAGATTTTTTAAATTAGCTATTATATAATAAACATAAATAAAAGTTGTTTACTTTTAATTGCTATGCAATTTAACTAGTTTTTTAGTTAGAATCCCGGAGTTTTTTTTGATTCTTATGATTGTTCTTGTTACTATCATTGATAATAAGAATTTTTGGCCGTCCGCTGGCTGCTGACCAATGAAAAAAATGATTATTGGCCAAAATGTGAATCGAAATTATTTTTTTCGTTTTTTTTTGACTATTATGATTGTTCCTGTTTCTACCATTGCTATTATGACTTTTTGGCCGACCGCTGGCTGCTGACCAATGTTATATAATAATAAATAAAAGTTGTTTACTTTTAATTGCTATGCAATTTAACAAGTTTTTAGGTTAGAATCCCGGAGTTTTTTTGACTCTTATGATGGTTCTAGTTACTATCATTGATAATAAGACTTTTTGGCCGTCCGTTGGCTGCTGACCAATGAAAAAAATGACCATTGGCCAAAATGTGAATCCGAGTTTTTTTTTTTTTTTTTTTTTTTTGACTATTATGATTGTTCCTGTTACTACCATTGCTATTATGACTTTTTGGCCGTCCGCTGGCTCCTGACCGATGGAAAAAATGACCAATGGCCAAAATGTGAATCGAAATTATTTTTTTCGTTTTTTTTGACTATTATGATTGTTCCTGTTCCTACCATTGCTATTATGACTTTTTGGCCGTCCGCTGGCTGCTGACGAATGGAATAAAATGACCATTGGCCAAAATGTGATTCGAAAACTTTTTTTTCGTTTTTTTTTGACTATTATGAATTTATATCCACTTTTACCGTGTCCTGGCTGCTGACCAATGGAAAAAAAAGACCATTGGCCAAAATGTGATTCGAAATTTTTTTTTCGTTTTTTTTACTCTTATGAATTTATATCCACTTTTACCGTGTGCTGGCTGCTGACCAATGGAAAAAAATGACCATTGGCCAAAGTGAGCATCAAAATTTTTTTCCGTTTTTTTGTCTATCATTGACTTATAGAGTATCTGTTGGTACTGACCAATAGAGAAAAAGTGACCATTGGCCAAATTTTTGATTTTTTTAATTAAAAATTGTTCAAATTCAACAAAAAATTTCTCCCAACAATTCTGCAAATTCTTAACATTGTGATGTTTTATAATATAATGTTTGTTAGACCCATAATCACTAAAGGCCATAAAAACTAATGTAATACGCAACTAGATGCAAACACTAAATCTAACCATAACCCTTGCCTATATTACATTTTGCCTATATTAAATTTTGCCTATAAATGGAAAATCTGTATAAATAATTAATTAATCATTAGGCATTTAATACCCCCCTATAGGCATTCTCGCCCCTTCTTACCTTTCTCGCCCATAAATTGCATAGCAAATATGATATGTTTATACGGAGTATAGATGAATCGTCCCCCCTTCCCTTCCCCTCCTCCCCTTCCCCTCCTCCCCTTCCCCTTCCCTTCTCCCCCTTCCCACGAGGGCCGAAGGCCCGAGTTTTCTAATTAATTTTTTATTATTTATTTGTGTTCACCGAACTTCATCTAAATGATTTTTAGGCTAAATATATATAAGGGAGACTATTAAATCATTTTTTAGTGAAGAGACTATTTCGATGTTGTCAATTCAAATTTCAAATTAGAGATCTGCAAGGGCTGTCGGCAATATAATATTCAATAATTATAACATTTCCAAAGAAAGTCTAAATCAAAAAACTATAAATAAACTAAATTATAGAAAATTAAACTTCAAAGTTTGATATATTATAACATTTGTAACAAATTCTGTGTCTGTTAAATTTAAATAGACTTGGAAATTTGTATTCACCTAAAGTGGGAATTGAGATCCTTTATTAACACTGGCTAAAGCTTAGAGCAGAGCCTTTTAACTAATTTAAGGCAAACGTTATAGTCCATTAATATTGCCATTAAAAATTATAGCCCATGGAGTTTATTGCATCATTACTATATGAAACACAAAGTGCTGTATACCTTTAATATCCAGAATATTATTTAAAGAATTAATAACTAATTGCACATATTAGATCGTTGTAAAAATAACAATAAAAATAGCATTATCATTGGAATAAAAAATCTAAGGGTTTGCTCATATATTGTTATAACAGAAATCATTTACAAATCAAAAAAGTAAGTATGAAAACACAGTTTAGGTCCCTTTTATATCCAAAATATTATCTTCCCTTTGTAACTAACTTTGCCACTAAATTGTTATTATTTTCTAATCCAGTATAAGTTAGTGTATTTATATTGAACAATTGCCACATTTATAGAAATTATATAAAATTAGATGCACCTGCCAACCCCAGTTTACAATATGGTAAGTAATGTTCTATAAAACAATGTATACCTCATAAAGTCTTTTTTGATTTATGAGGTATATTATGAGTTAAAGTTTAAAATCTTCTAGAATTAATGATTTAATCAATTACGGTGTCATCAATTACTCAAATATATACTTTTAAAGATAATCGTTTGGCAGGCACAGATGTCGCTGGGGTTGAAAATCTGTAAGCACTTTAGCTTAAAATGAATAATTATTCAAATTAATTAATCACCAGTTTAATATTGCTAAATCAGGTAGAATGAGACATTGCGAAATTGCTTTAGTTATGTTTAATACTCAACCAGACGTGATTTTAAACCGGAAAGTTTGTAATATATAAATATGCTATGGATACAAATATGTGATAAATATATATTAAATTATTCCACTCAGGCGTGTAGCCAGGATTTTCTCGCGGGGGGGGGGGAAGCTGGCAAATTTTTTTTTACATTTTATTTGTAATTAAAAGTAAAAATTTAATAACCTAAAAGCCTGGCTCGCTGCTGGGCCCACTCGTCTAAGGGGTCGGGCAGGCTAATGTTCTAAATTAAGATTTTTAAGTAGGCCTGGGCGGGCACCATAATGAGATTTTTTATATAGTTTACTATTTTTTTGTCACTTTCTATTTATCACAGTTCTAGAATTGGACCAAATTTTTTTGAAAATAAGACAAAATTAATTCTTGAAATTTAAAATCGTGTTTTGGGCCCGGCTGTTCGGACAGCATTAGTGAATTGGGCAGTTAAAGGTTGGCTGGCCTTGGCAGGCAATTTAGTAATCAAACCGTGATGCGTTCTAGCAGAGAATTTAAGACAAATATGATAAATGATGAAAGTATTAATAATATATAGAATGAGGAACATTATAATAATCGCTTAGTTATCTACTTCCTGGCGCTGTCTGGTGTTTTCAATAAATATTCAAACAAGTTTTTTTTATACCAATGTTCACAATCATACTCGGAAATTTTACAATGCATTTTGTCAAAAATTAAATCAAAAAAATTAAATGTATATATTTTGTTTCTAGGTTTTTATGTGTCTTAAAGTCTTTGATATAACTAAACTATAATATTTTAACCCATTTGATTTAGTTATTAATCAAAAAATTTTGCCAATCCCCCCCCCCTATTTACTCCACTGATTCCACTCATACTTAGAGAAAATTACCCAAATTTAAATTTTTTGCAAAAATTTTTAATGAATATTATACCTGGTTTTTTTTATATTAAATATAATCCACATATTGATTTCCATTCAAGACCTTAAATGTCAATAATAAGAAATAAAATACGCAATTAAATTTTTTAAAATTTTATGATCGATAAAATAACACAGGTCTACAAAAAAATCATCCTGCAATCAAACCTATAATTCTGATAGAGAATTTTGCGCTGACTAAAATGTTTTTAGTATTTTTGCAAAACTTCCAGTTTATTGAATAAACTAGGTTGAAGGCGCAAAAAATGCCCATTTTAATCTTTTTTGAGGTAGTATTGCCACGGCATTTATAATTTTTACTGAAAAATATTAATTATAGATTAAAATGTCATATATAGGCCCATTATTTTAGTTTTTTGTTTAACCTCAATATTTAAATTTGCATGCGTTTGCGTAAATCCGTTCTTCTCATCAAAATTCGTTCCACGATGTCTGGTAAACGGAGTAGAGTTCATACTGCGTACGCGATGTTTACTAACACATATCTCTCTCCCTTCACTTACTCTCCTCTCTTTCTCCTCCACTCACGCCCCCATCATGTGTGTTTGGATAGATATGGGGCGGGAGTAGAAGAGAGGGAGAAAGGGACAGATTGATGCGTTAGTAAACATCGCCTGTTTACTATGTACTATAATGTAATCCTTTTTCCAGACAAGGCGGACAAATTTTGAAAAGGGAAAGGGGTTTACGTAAACACAAATAAATTTAAATATAAGGGTGATATAAAGAATAAAATAATAGACCTATAGATGAAACTTTAATCTACAGGAATAAATTAATATTTTTTGATATAAATTTAAAATGTCGTGGCAATTGAGCCTCAAAAAAGGGTAGGCATTTTTTGCGAATTTAACCTCGGTTATCTAAAAAACTGGAAGTTTTAGAAAAGAGCTATAAACATATTATTATTCAGCGCAAAATTTTCTATCAAAATAAATGGTATGATAGCGGGAATAAATCACAAAGTCAATTTTTGTAAAGCTGTGTAATTTAAGGCAAGATCTAGTCGTAGAAATCTCGTATCGCCTCGTCTCGGTATTTCGAGACGAGACAAGACGAGACCGAGATATCTCTCGCTTTTTCGCATCATACACATATGTCTTAATGCAGTTACTAATAATTTTCCCTTTAATTCAAAATATATTATTTGATTAAATAATTAATCAATTATATAGACTAAAATCGATTCAATCAAATAAAATTTATGTGGCAACTACAACTACGTAAACTTTGCTATTAATGACACCATTGTATTTATGGAGTTATAGGTTATTAGTTACAATTTCTAATTTTGCGTACTAAGTTGCCAAACACGAGAAAGAAATAAAGCGGGCTGAATTAGACATCCTCGTTGTTTATTAATAATCTTTATAGTGCAGCCCTGTTAGGTTACTTTAATAATTATAATTACCATCATCACATATATAGACTTAAATATTATACGGACAGTAAGGTCTTTTAATAAACCTATTATTAAATTAATTTGCTTTACCACTTTGAACCCTTAGGATTTATTGCAAATTCGATGATCTTTTAGCCTTTTGGCTCACAACTATTAACCTGATGATTTGACAAATTTCTTTATGTACTAAGCTAAGTCTTGCATGATTGTTTTGGTTTGGACCAAGTTTTAAGGTGCATTTTCGTTTTTGTAAATATTAATGTTATATATTATAATTAATATTTATTTTCTATGCAAATTACCAATTAATTAAATAGTTGCAAGCTGCACTATGGCCTATCTATGCTAGATAGTTTTGATCTATAGTTCCAAATTTTTATTTTGGCTATATATAAACGTCTATATAGATATTTTTACATTTAACCTTAAAGATTTTAATATGTTTATTTAGCTGCCTATATAATGCCACCCAGAGTGACTAGTGATATTATTAACATCACTCTTTACTGGTTTCGTAAGGATCTTCGTTTACATGATAATCCTGCCCTCTGGCATGCTGTTAGAGACTCACACCAGGTAATACTGCTTTACATTTATCAAGAGGCTCTGCCAAATGCTGCACCTTTTATTAACATGGGCTCTGCTCAAAAATGGTGGTTACATTATTCTTTGGAATCATTAGCAAGTTCATTAAGGTTATCTCAAGTGGGTGGGCAACCTCTACTGTTTAAACAAGGTTGTGCAGTTGACGTACTTGAATGCATATTTAGCCAATCTAAAGATGTCAAAATTAATGCCCTTTATTACAATAAAGTCTATGAGCCCCAAGCCAATGAACAAGAAAAATTAATTGCTGTCATGTGTGAAAAGTATGGCGTCCGCGTTTTGAGCTTCAACGCCTCCCTTCTTCTGGAACCTGATGAAGTAGTTAATAAGACAGGTTCCTATTTTAAAGTTTTTACCCCATATTGGAGGGCCTGCTGCGAAAAATTGGCCGCGCAACAGGCCGGATCCCACGCTCGAAAGCTGTACGATCGACCGTGTATAAAAGCGTCTTCTTTACCCATTATTGATTCAATACAAAATGCGTTAGGAGGTGTAGATCAAATATCTGATTGGGATCTCCTTCCGACTCATCCAGACTGGGCTGGAGGGCTTAGAGCTACGTGGAAGGTTAGCGAGCTGCACGGACAACAACAGCTAAACAATTTTGTTAAGGGTGTAGGTCTGCAAAATTATGATGAAGGTCGTGACAAACCCCACCTCGAGGGTGGAACCTCCCGCATGTCCCCCTATTTGGCCCTCGGTCAAATCGGGCCTTGGCAAGTGTGGTACGCTACGAAACCGGCTCTGGACGACCTTAGTCGTAGGGGACGCGAACGGTTTTTGTCGGAATTGGGTTGGCGCGAATTTTCTTACTACCTCCTCCACCATTTTCCCACCTTCCCCGTCGCCAATTACCGCCCCGAATTTGACCGTTTCGAATGGGTTACTTCGACCGTTGCTTCGAAAGGGGAATTACACGCCTGGCGCAAGGGAATGACCGGGTATCCCCTCGTTGACGCGGGCATGCGACAGCTCTGGTACGAAGGCTACATGCACAACCGCGTCCGCATGGTTACGGCTTCGTTCCTCACCAAGGACCTCCTCATCGATTGGCGAACTGGGGCCGCTTGGTTTTGGGACACTTTGGTTGATGCCGACATGGCTAACAACGCTAACGGTTGGCAATGGGTAGCCGGGACCGGGGTCGATGCTTCCCCCTATTTTCGCATATTTAATCCCATCCTTCAAGGCCAAAAATTTGACCCGGACGGTGATTACGTGAAAAAATGGATCCCGGCACTTGCTAACCTGCCCCCCAAATACGTACACCAACCTTGGGCTTGTCCCGCCCCTATACTGGCTAAGGCGGACCTGCGGTTGGGGATCGATTACCCTCACCCCATAGTGAATCACGAAAAGTGTCGAGCTCGGGCGCTGGAATATTTTGCCAGGTTGAAGAATCCACCGATCGACGCTCAAAAGAAAAAAAATCCCCATCTGGCAGCTGACGGGCCGCTGACTAGCGGCAAAACTCGTCGCGGAAAAAATCCTAAGCATAAAGCGCCTGAAGAGATTGGTGGAAAGATATCTACCTCATTGTAATTATATAATTTAATCGTTATTGTTTTATCTCAGGGAATCTACGTGTTATTTAGCTTTAGTATATATGCCTTTATGCATCTAATCCTCGTTCTGTTAAAATGTTTGTCATTTGTGTAATGTACCTGTATATATGTATCTATATTTAAACCTATTTGATTGTTTAAACTATTTTACATTTTGATAACCTTCTTCTAACTTTGTTATATTATTTAATGTTATCAAAGTAAATAAGAATGCATAGATTAAAAGGATGGCTCTATATTATTTTTTTAGGTTTTAATTTTTATGCAGTCACTAAAAAGTTTTAACGAACGTTTAAAGTTTGGGGAAGTTATTAAATCTCTTTAAAAAACCAGTTTTATTGCCTTAAAAACTGTCTTAATTGTTATTTATACAGGACTTTTAAATTAAATTATGAATAGCTCACACTTTTTCTCGTAGTTTTTTTGAGTAGGGTTTGTTGCACCTCCATGTTTAATTCGATTTACATCATTCGCATCCCATCTTGATATATGTTTTAGAGCCGTGCACTCGGGTCGGGTTCGGGTTGAAAATTTAAAGATGCCTTCGAGTCGGGTTCGGGTTAAAAATTTTAAAATTCTTTCGGGTTCGGGTTGAAAATTTTTAAACTCGGGTCGGGTTAAAAGTTATGAATTTTATATTGCATAATAGACATATCGTTTAAATTAATGCCATTATATATAATATTTTATTATTAATATCGAAATATATGATTAATTTATATCATACATTCATTAATTTCTTTTAAGTTATAACTGAATTTTGGATTTGCGCAATTTAAAACTCAGAAAGGTAGAATTTTTTCATTAATGCTATAAATTATAATAAACATATAATTAATATCGCAAAACTTATTAACGATTTTGTGAACTTCCTTTTTTCTTTTTTAAATTGTGATGCTCAACTTGCTTTACCGTTTATAATATACACTAGAATAAAATAAATTTTATTTATTAAACGAATGATTAAAATGTATAAAAAACATGATTTAAAAAATTTAAGTTTTTAAAAAAATGATCAATTTCCTCCTTTCATTTCCGCACAAATGCCACAACCATTATTAGCCTTTAAAACAAATTGCTTGATAATAAAGACAGATTCATTTTAATTTAGCAAAAGTTTAAAAATATCTGCATTTTTGTGGTGCCTACTGAAAATGAATGGCTTGTTAAGTGGGATACTTTGGGTGAAATATACTAAAAACCTTTCTGAAATAGGATCTACTTTTTTTCTAATGCTTTCACATCTCGCAAACATGTTTTAAAATGTTGTTAAATCTGTTGTTTTTTTAGATAACATATTTTCGCCATTTAAAACCATCAAAATCAATTTTACACCAATCACTTTTTTCGGGTCGGGTTTGGCTTAAAACGCTTTCGGGTCGGGTCGGATTCCGGTTGAAAAATTTTGAAACGCTTTCGGGTTCGGGGTAAAAAATTCGAAACACTTTCGGGTTCGGTTTGAAAAAATTTAAAAACTTTCGGGTCGGGTTCGGGTTGAAAAAAAGTGACTTTGCAGGGCTTTATGTTTTACCACCTTAGCCGATTTTCTTTAATCATGTCCACCATAAATTGTATTTTTGCCTTAGCAGTCATTCGTTATATGGTAAAGGTTTGTGTAGCCCATTCTCATTTCGATGCTTATGAAAATTTTCGGGGGGTATAATGCCCATGTTTTTCTCTTATAAAGTGACCCCCGTCCTGCGATAGACTTGTAAGTTATGCTCTTCAGCATCTTGCGCTCATTACACCGGACATACTTTTGCTATTTAACTTATCCTTTTAAATCAACGCATTGATATTTTGTTCAATGTCCATGGGCGTAGCCAGGGGGGAGCAAAAAAAAATTTCAATACAAAAACCCTAAAGAATTAAAAAAAAAATTATATTTTGCTCCCCCCTAATTTTGCTTTGCCCCACTCTAATTTTGCTCTGCTCCCCCCTAATTTTGCTCTCCCCCTTTCTAAATAGTCGAGACCCTTTTTTTTTTTGCTCTCAGGAAAATTTTAGAGGAAAAAATTTGGATTTGGATAGTCGAGACCTTTTTTTTTTTGCTCGCTCCCCCCTAATCCGAAAGCTGGCTACGCCCATGTCAATGTCCCACTTAATGCAGTATGGAGTTGAGATATGTGAATTTGACTACCTTTAGCTTCATGTGGTCATCCAGCAATGAGCTGCCTGTGACGTTTATTTCCAAGTATACCGAATTTTTTAATTATTGCCTTTTAGATCATATCCACCTAAGCGTTTTAATCATTTCAAAACTTTCTCTTTTGTCAACTCGCATCGTACTCATCGGCATATAGGTTACAACAAAAATTGCTTTGGATGACCCTTGTTATCGTGTCCATAATTAAATAGAATTGGAAAGGGCCGCCAATCATCCACTTCCTTTTTCAACCTTGTTACTAAAAATCTATCCATAAGTTTAAAGGAGTGGCAAGAACTTATTTATCTTTTTAATTGTTCCACTGGAGCCTTGCAATATGAATCAGAGATCAGATTGCCCGGCCCGCTGCCCGAACAGGCCCGGCCCGGCCCGTGGGCCGGGTCGGGCCGGGCAACTGTCCTAAATTTTTATTTTCGGGTGGGCACGAAGAAGATAGGATTCGGGCAATTCGGGCTTAATGAGATTTTTTAGATAGTGTATTTTTTGTTACTTTTCATTAAATTGCATATGAAAATGCTAAAAAATCGCCATCCGTCCCCAAGTTATTTTTACAATTTTTGCCAGAACCCCTTTATTTCCATCAAGTCCCTAGCTAGGTTATGGAAAGAATTAAAATATTTATATTTATGCAGCCCTTTCATTGTTCGTAATTCGCATGTGCCGTCTACACTAGTACAAAATAGTCACGCCCAAATCGATACAACGCCTGAAAGTGTTAAATTTCATTCTAATATCATTTAATTTTTTAACAAATGATTTAACAAGGCTTCTCCAAATTCGCCTTTATTATTCCCTTATCACCCATCGCTATCGCTAAGCTCAAATATTTTAGAAAGACCAAATACAACGTTTTTTTGACCAATTAGGATTAAAATTAAAGTACAAAAGTTTCATTTGAAAAAATCATTCGACTTTTAAATATTAAAAGAATTTTAGGTCGCAAAATTTCGGGCCTAACAGGCAAATTTAATATTTCGGGCAGCATTAATGTTTCGGGCGGACACCAGAAGGGTTCGGGCGGGCAATGAGGTTAGAGAATTGAACCGGGCCGGGTTCGGGCAGAAAATTCCTAACAAATCTGACCTCTGATATGAATATATAGTGCAAGTCTCAGGTTTTTATTTTAAATTTGTCCGAACCCGATCCCGATCCGATTATTATATAACTTTTGGACAAATTTTACATTTGAAAACTATTATATTTTATATAAAAAATCAATTTAATTGTTATTCATAATCAGGCGCGTAGCCAGGATTTTCTCAAGGGGAAGGAAAGCTGCCAAAAATTATTTTTAAACATTTTATTTGTAATTAAAAATAAAAATTAATCGACCTAAAAATCAGGCCCACTGGCCCCACTTGAATTAAATCCGAAAAATTAAATGTATATATTATGTTTCCAGGCTTTTTGTCTCAAAATCTTTTATGCAACTAAACTATAATATTTTAACCCATTTAATCTAATTATTAATCAAAAAAATTTTCAAATTTTGCTCGAGGGGAAGGAAAAGTCCCGGTTTCCTCCCCCTTGGCTACGCGCCTGTTCATAATTTAAAACAGGAATAAGATTGGAACAAAGAATCCAATTTCTCATGCCTCAATTTATATAACTAATAATAAATCTGACTTTGTAATAAGACATTTTTAACGGTTTAAAATAAATAGGCTTTTATGATTAATTATTTTTAAAATTCTAAAAGTTTTTGAATCATATTTTTTAAATTAGTTAGTCTCGATTTAAATTGGGTCGGACTTGAGTTGTTCCTTTCAGGTTATTACTTTTTAAGTCATTTTCTCTCCCCTTTATTTATAAATCAAATTTATTAAATAAAAATTTTACCGAAGTTAATGATGTTTAAAAAACGCCAAAATCGCTTTTGATAGAAAAGATTTCAACTTGAGGTATAAGGAAAAAAATAAAAAATATATTCATGTTCATCGCGAAAATCTCTACCAAAATTTGCCGCAGGTCGATTTTTCCTGCTGAACCGTGTTATCTAAATTTAAAATTTCCGACTACATTTTATTAGTGCTGTAAACATTGGTAAAAAAATCGAACGCGTTCGCGTTCAGCGTTCATTGACAAAAATCGAACGCGTTCACGTTCACGTTCGTTTAAAAAAAAAAGGAACGCGTTCACGTTCGTGAACGCGTTCACTAACGTTCAAAATTTTATGATAAAATTTTTTTAAAATTTAATTTAATATAAATAAATGTCTTTTATTTTTTAATACAATAAATAGCCGATAAAAAATGATAGTTTCGACAATATTATTATAAATCAATATAATTTTATAGAGCGAATATAAAGATTATTTATAAAATTTTTTTTTATTGATTTTTAATAATTGTTTCTCAAAATTCTCGTTTGATAAGCAGGAACGCTTGGCAGTTAATACAGCATTAGCTATACTAAAAACCCGCTCCACAGGGGCAGATGAGGGGATATAAACAAATTTTTTAAAGGAGGAAATTTATTAAAAACATTTAATGTTTTGTCCCTCGCTTCAAAAAATTGCGACAAAATATCATCCTCCAATCCCCCCTCTACTTCCTCGTCAAAAAAATGATATTTCGGAATTAACGGCTCTTTCGTTATCATTTCTAGGGGTTTCAATCCCTTTTTTGAATAACACTAAAAGGATGACGACGATATAATATTATGATTGTCTATCTATATTAACCTATAAATTAAACTATAATTAATAATATCAAATTAATTAACTTTAATCTTATCTTCTTTTGCACTTTATGTTTATAGTATGTTGTTAAAAGTATTTCGGAATTGGTAATAGGAAACAGGAAAAACACCTGATTAAAAAATAGAAGACTTTTTTGTTAAAAATTCGGATTAACATTAATTTTTAAATAAATAAAAATAAGAAAGGGTTTTTAAAATTGAACGAACGTTAAATTTGAACGCGTTCATCAAAAAAAGGAACGCGTTCACGTTCAAAGTTCACCAAAAAATAAAAGAACGCCGTTCATGAACGCGTTCACAAAATTTGAACGCGTTCGTTTACAGCACTACATTTTATTGATTAAACTCTTAAATGTACTAAGGAGCTTGTACAATAGGTATAAAAGCTTTATAAAGGGATTTTACATGATCTGATCCCACAAACGGTCATAAAGGAAAGGAATAGGCTTTTTTTTATATTTATTTCTCTTTAGTCTTTTCAATTCTTTATTTTTAGAATATTTGTTGCAAATCCAGCTGATTACAAAAGGAGAAACCGTTTTAAAGGAGGTGTACCCCATTACTTTCCACAATATCTTAATATAAAAATTGATTTGACTGATTTTAGCTTAATTGGTTGAATCTCTTTTAAGCTATTTAATTAATTTAAATTGCAATATACAGCCATATAGCCAGCTTTATTTCTTTTTAAGATTTTTAACACACTTACCACATTTCTAGTATATAAAACTATACCATCATTTAGAAACTGCACAAGTTACCCGAAACCCGACCATCGGGTCGTGTTAAAAATTTTGAAATATCTTCGGGTTGGATTAAAAATTTTAAAATGCTTTCGGGTTGAAAATTTCAAAATGCTTTTGGGTCGGGTTGAAAATTTTAAAAATTTCGGATTTGGTCGGGTTTAAAATCATCATTCCATTCCCCCCTTGCCTATACCGCCTCATTAAATTTTTTAATAGCGATATCCACCAGTTTAGGAATCATTGGTTTAATTTATATAAACCTCTCGTATGCGTATGCAACGGGTCTGACAAAATTTTGAAGCAATCAATGGAAAACTTTGGGAAATCTTAGGTTCTGAACAAGTGATCGTTAAATCTTTATACATATGGTATATTATTATCATAAAATAAATATCTATAATATAATCTTGGACATTTCATTTCGATAGCAAATTTCTATGATCGTAGTCAAACTTATGGCGAAATTAACAATTGTTTAAGATTTTATACCATACTAAATCATATTTACGACTTAAAAAACACTAACATCCTTTGATATATATTTAATGAATTTGATTTCCAATCATAATGAACACTAGTATTAATTCTCAATTTTGAAATGTATAGGACTTTTGATTCGATTAGTTGTTCAAAAGGACTCAAATAACATATATATTTTAGTGCTGTAAACAGTTGTAAAAAAATCGAACGCGTTCGCGTTCGAACGTTCATTGACGAAAATCAAACGCGTTCACGTTCAAGTTCGTTTAAAAAAAAAGGAACGCGTTCACGTTCATGAACGCGTTCACGTTTACGTTCGTTCAAAATTTTATGATAAATTTTGTAAAATTTAAAATGTCTTATATTTTTTGATACAATAAATAGCCATGATAAAAAATAATAGTTTTATTTCGACAATATAATTATAAATCAATATAATCTATTTTCTTATTGAGTTTTATTAATTGCTATGCAATTTATGGGCTCGTTTTTTGTTGTCCGTCCGTCCGTCTGTCCGTCTGTCCGTCCGTCCATCCCTATCTATTTGCATTGGGTATATTAGGTTATCGATTTTTTAAATTAATGCATGAGAAAGAGGTGCCCCACCCCTCATCTCTATCTCCCTCGCTGTGTTATTTTTTAAATTAATGCATAAGAGGTGCCCCACCCCTCATCTCTATCTCCCTCGGTGTGTTATATATAAGATTTGTTAAATTATCTATTATATAATAAACATAGATAAAAGTTGTTTACTTTTAATTGCTATGCAATTTAACTAGTTATATAATAAACATAAATAAAAGTTGTTTACTTTTTAATTGCTATGCAATTTAACTAGTTTTGGGGTTAGAATCCCGGAGTTTTTTTGACTCTTATGATTGTTCTTGTTACTATCATTGATAATAAGAATTTTTGGCCGTCCGCTGGCTGCTGACCAATGAAAAAAATGACCATTGGCCAAAATGTGAATCGAAATTATTTTTTTCGTTTTTTTTTGACTATTATGATTGTTCCTGTTCCTACCATTGCTATTATGACTTTTTGGCCGTCCGCTGGCTGCTGACCAATGGAATAAAATGACCATTGGCCAAAATGTGATTCTAAAACTTTTTTTTCGTTTTTTTTGATTATTATGAATTTATATCCACTTTTACCGTGTCCTGGCTGCTGCCCAATGGAAAAAGTGACCATTGGCCAAAATGTGATTCGAAAATTTTTTTTTCGTTTTTTTTACTCTTATGAATTTATATACACTTTTACCGTGTGCTGGCTGCTGACCAATGGAAAAAAATGACCATTGGCCAAAGTAAGCATCAAAATTTTTTTTTCCGTTTTTTTTGGCTATCATTGACTTATAGAGTATCTGTTGGTACTGACCAATAGAGAAAAAGTGACCATTGGCCAAATTTTTAATTTTTTTAATTAAAAATTGTTCAAATTCAACAAAAAATTTCTCCCAACAATTCTGCGAATTCTTAACATTGTGTTGTTTTATAATATAATGTTTGTTAGACCCATAATCACTAAAGGCCATAAAAACTAATGTAATACGCAACTAGATGCAAACACTAAATCTAACCCTAACCCTTGCCTATATAACATTTTGCCTATAATGGAAAATTTGTATAAATAATTAATTAATCATTAGGCATTTAATACCCCCCTATAGGCATTCTCGCCCCTTCCCACCTTTCTCGCCCATAAATTGCATAGCAAATATGATACATTTATACGAAGTACAGATGAGTCGTCCCCCCTTCCCTTCTCCCCCTTCCCACGAGGGCCGAAGGCCCGAGTTTTTTAATAATAATTGATTTTCAAAATTGTCGTCTGATAAGCAGGAACGCTTGGCAGTTAGTACAGCATTAGCTATACTAAAACCCCGCTCCACAGGGGCAGATGAGGAGATTGGAGGAGTATTGTACTTAATAAACAAATCTTTTTAAAGCAGGAAATTTATTAAAAACATTTAATGTTTTATCCTTCGCTTCAAAAAAGTGCGATAAGATATGATCCTCCAAGCCGCACTCCCTTTACTGCCTCGTCAAAAAAAACGATGATACTTCTTTCATTATCAATTCTAGGGCTTTCAAACCCTTTTTTCAAAAAACTAAAAGTTTATTCTTTTTTACATTTAGTAATTATTGAATTCGGTCCTTTATATGAAATGAGTGAAAAATATTATCATATTTTGGCCATGGCAATTCATCTGCTGACTTTGAATATTCAGAATCTGAAGATGACGATATAATATTATGATTGTCCATATTAACCTATAAATTAAACTATAATAATTAATAATATCTTATTAATTAACTTTAATCTTATCTTCTTTTGCACGTTATAGTATGTTAAAAGTATTTCGAAATTGGTAATAGGAAACAGGAAAAATAGCTGATTAAAAAATATTAGACTTTTTTGTTAAAAATTCGGATTAACATTAATTTCCAAATAAATGAAATTAAAAAAGGGTTTTTAAAATTGAACGAACGTTAAATTCGAACGCGTTCATCAAAAAAAGGAACGCGTTCACGTTCACCAAAAAATAAAAGAACGCCGTTTGTGAACGCGTTCATAAAATTTGAACGCGTTCATTTACAGCACTAACATATTTTAATAAAAAGAGGGTTACTGATTAAGGTCTTCATTTGCTTATTGATCTACTCGTTTAGGTAATTAACAATTTGTAATATATAGAAGGTTTTAGCTGTGGTTGATCTTTTTAATTATCTTCGAAAAATATTTTGTTTTTTAGACAGATAATCCGAATTAGTATAAACTTTTATCCTAATAGTATTCCTTTAAAAATATATTAATTCACTTTTTATGTATTGTTCTAGTGCCTCTTTGATTTTACATCGGTCGTCTAATTATTGCCCTCACCTATATATTAAATAGAAAATATAAAAAGTTTATTAGATTAAAACAGCTCTTAAAAGGCCCTGAGGATCCCCTTTTCGTTAGTGTTACCATTTCAAACTAACCGTGGGTCAAGCCTCTCTCGGAATTTAGCCGACCATATATAAATTTTAATTGAAACATTTAAGATAGACTATTTGCGAAAACAATAAAGAAATTTATAAGTATTAATTTATTCATTTCGGCAAAAGATAAGTTATATACAAAAATCCGGACGCATTAGGGGCATACCACATAACAAATTTCGGCTTTGAATGGTGACCTGAATAAACTGCGCCCACGAGGCATTCTTTATATACAACAATATACAAGCACTTTAAAATCGCAGATAATAAAGAAAGTCCTACATTCTTACTCAATCTACATATTATACATAATATTAGTAAAATATGCGAGGGGGATATATTTTATGTCATACAAGAGGGGTCAATTAAGTGAGGGAATGAGGCGATGATTTAAAAAAATAATAAACAGTCGTATAGCGAGATATTTGGGAAACAAACGCATGGATACGCGTGTGTGGTAAGAAGATTAATTGCATTGCCTAAGTATGGTTTTGGAAAAGCGAGCGTCTCTCTATCAATACTACAGCACATTCAAACCGTCGAAGAGGGAGCTAGCCTAACGAGCCATGTAGAGGGATTCAATGAGATCTTGCCAGGGCCAAAGGTGAAGAAGCAAATTAGCTTGAGGTGGTTTGACTTAAATGCTTGGGGACGAGAGGAACAAACCGTGCTGGGGATATTGCATATATTAGCGTGTGGGTACACGAGTATTACACACGATTCCACAAATTTTCCCTGCATAATCCCGCACGTTAGGGCTCCGACATCAATGTATTGGGTTGATTTTGTTCGTGCAAGGTTGAAAAGCGTTCCTTTTTAACCCAAACACCGGCCGGGGTCCGCATGAGGGTGTGTGAGGGTATGGTGCAAGCCGGCGGGCGATGATGATTGATGACGGTCTTACCATCGCCGGTCGCACCGTAATTAAGGCAGGGTTCGATTTTGATGGAGGTCGTAGTCGTCAAGGAGGGCAGGGAATTGGTATGAACTTTGACAGCCCGAGATTTTTTTGGGGGATGATTCGGGTGCGAGGAACCGTGGTGAGGTAGGGAGGGCCTAGGCCTTTTGCTCGCCACGGAATTGTTGTCCTGAGTGAGGAGGTTGTGATTTATGTGTGATAATGAGGGGTTATTGAGAGGATTTTGCGAATTAATATTCGAATATGAATAAGTGGGGTAGGTGAGGGTGGAATTAAGGCCGTGCCCGTGATTCCCGTGTTTGGGGTGATGTGGTGGCGGGGCGTGAGAGGTGTTTGACGAGATTTTTCTGACGAAAAAACATATAGGTAAAGTGGCATAATGAGTAAATCTAATGTTGCCTTATTCAACAAGCCTTAAATTTGATTCGGTCATTAAATTCATTGAAAATCAGGTTAAGTAAAGCGAATTAAGTTGTTACCACCATTAATACCCTTACTGATTAGTGTGATGGGAATCGTTGACGGATAGAGAGGCAGGCGTTTGGACGGGTAATTTGAAGTCGTCGTACGTTTGGCATAGGGCGGCCATATCGTATTGCTGCAGCACAACAAATTGATTAAGGGCGGGGTTCATGCGACGGGCGCATTCAAAACAATGAACGACGTTCTTTTTGTCCTCTTCCTTCACGAACAACAAGTTGAAGACCTCAACCTTAGCAAATGAAATAAAACCAAGATGATTAAAAATCCCACTTCTTAAACACGACTTAACATTAACAAGTGGTCTTATGACTAACTTAAAATAAAAGCGTTTTTAGTAAAGCGAAAAAGGGGTAATATATAGCGGGCATTTAAGACCTGGACTATTAAAAGGAGTAAACTGACGTAGTATTATCACCATTATAAGAGTCTAATGTGAGATGCGCTTCCCTGGTGTAAGGTCCTTTATGATTCCCTCCCCTGTGATCCTAAATCTTAGAAAAAATTTCTATAGGATGAGAGTTGTTTATTTTATAGGACCGCCACGTGTGCCGTATTTTCTAGCTACATTTGTGAAGTTAGAATATTTATATATGACAGCATAGCACAGCACACAGCCAACTAGCTAACACCCCATAAGCATATGTCTAATGACCCATCTGAGTCTGTTTGACAAAAAAAATAGAAGTAGTCGGTTTGTTCCACACTCACATGGTAAGTCTCAAAAGAAAAAACTCTCAATGTGGGTGTGGCTATTTTATTCACACCATAATATCACTCTAACAGACCCCTCGGCACGCCCCTTACATACCAATAATTAATAACTTTGGGTAATGTTTCTGCGTTAATTACCTCGCATTTGTCGCAATAATAAGCGGGCTCATTAGGACTCACACCGTGCCATATGATCTTCTTGTCGATGCTCTCCAAGAATTCCAGCAGCAGTTGACAACGCTTCAAACTTTTGAACAACGACATTCTAGATCAAACCATATTTTATAAGATAGTGTATATTGATAACATGAATAACCCACATAACAAGAATGATGTTTATTGTAAGGGACAAAAAATTTTTTCAATGTAGAAAAAGGAGTTTACCGAAAAGAATGATGAATATTTCTCTGCAATTAAAGTGCAAAACACATAATAAATAATGTAAAAGTTAGAATATATAAATTTAAGGGGTTATATTAAAAATCATAATAGCAATAAAAATGCTTTATAAAAATTTTTAGACAAAATATAAGGTTGCATGCCCTTCTAGCCCAAACTCATTCAGACAAGTAGTTGCTTTTAGGTAAAAATGAAGATATTAATATAAATTTAAGATATTAATTGCAAAATGGTCCATAAAATATATAGTTAAATCTAAAGTCTGCATGCCTGACCCGGCCGTTGATTAGGGGCGGGCGGGTCACACATTTACGATTTAAAAACGAGTCCAGGTCCATTTTTCAACTCCCATTAATTTATGATTTTTTCAGCCCAAACTTAATAAGCAATCACTTTGATGCTAATGGCAAAATTATCATAAATTTCCAACCGACATTTGATATTATAAGCTTGAGGCCTTTAGCAACATGATACAAAACGGTTAAAAATGAGTCAAACTTAAAGTTCGCTTCAGACTGTCCCATTTACAATTTAAGCCTAAGATCGTTTGGCCTTTGACCTACCGATTTAAAAAATTACTGAGTATTTTAAAATTTAATTATTATAGTTAATTGACAACACAATTATTTATGTCCTTTATAAAATTGAAAACATATATAAATATTTCAGGCGGATTTTCAAATTAATTAAACACCTTAAGAGTTCATAAAAGCGTCGTTCAACTATCTTGATGTTGCGGACAAGGTTCCAAGACAATTGAACCATGGGCACCAACGATTTGTACTGCTGCATAACATTCCATTCGTAATGATCTAATGCACATTCATACTGATGGGCCGTCATGGGGCCGACGTTCCACGCAATGTTATTGCACCATCCCTAGTTGTAACAAAGGACACAACATTAAAGACTCGTCATTAGTTAAGTTCCTTTAACTAACGCGTCAAATCCTGCCCAGACGTTATAATTAAAAACAGTTTTAGTTAAATTATGACCTTGGCCAACTAGCAAGAAGTTAGAGAATTTGCTAAGTGATATTCTTTTTATTGTGTAGTTAAAAATTTTAAGGACAGTTTTACCATTTCAACCGCTTAAGATTAACGAAGCGTCCTATTTGCACCAACTTTATGCCGCATAACGTCAAGTCTATTCAAGTTTATTATTTTGCGATGCCATTTTAAAATTAATGGTTTAGGTTTTCCCATTAGGTCAAGTTCAGATAAACTTAAAAAGTTAGACCAATTCGTTTTACGGTATTGCACGACGGCTAAAATACATTCATAGCGAAGCTATTATTTCGTTCTGCCCAATTTGAACTAACTATAACAATTTTAAACTAAGCTACCGGGCCGCCAATACTTATAAGACTTACGGGCGGCCATAGTGATGACGCGCGAAGCGAAAAAAGCGAAGTGAATTTTTGGGCTAATTTATCAAGCTTTTCATTCTTTTTCTTAATATCTTTATATTCATCGTGAAATTTATCATATATCAAAATAACAATTGTAAATAGGAGGCGATCATAGTGAAACCGCAGACGATTATTTTTGCCCGCGGCAAAAAGCGAACGAAAATAAGATACAAATCATTTTGTACTTTTCGCGCATGGTTAAAAAAAAGAGTTTGGTATGTATGTATTTTTTATATGTTTATAGAATAATTACGATCTTATCAATAAATACCATGATATATGATAAATTTCACGATGAATTAAAGATATTAATAAAAAAATGAAGAGTTTGATAAATTAGCCCAATAATTAACTTCGCTTTTTTTCGCTTCGCCCGTCATCACGAACGCGCCCTTAGATTCAGTTATAAGCCGGTGGCCATCACTAGGTATGCGATAATTGATTTAGGTCGGAGCGCGCCTCTCAACCAATGAACGGGTTTAATTTACCGAAGCCTGGACCCAATGGATGGTCCCGGTGTTGACCCAAACCACGTCGCCCGGCTTTTGAGTGAAACGGTAAACGGGGATGTTAGCTTCGCGCAACTCTCGCAAGTCGGGCCACCAACTGCCCTTCAGAAAATCCACGCGACGCGAACGACAGAGCTCAGCAAAGGCGCCCCAGTACACGTCAGGAACCGCAAACCATTCGGTATCGCCAGGCCCTATATTTATGTTGACCGAGCAAAAATTCAAGTTTTCCCGGTGCCCTGGCGTCCTACAACCTGGGACCTTCATGTATAGCTGGACACTATTCATGCCCAACACGGTGTGTCCAATGTGTGTCAAAATGTTGCTGGGCGAAGATACCTTTGGCAAAACAAATGCGTTTAATCGTGGTGCAATCGGTTTAAGAACAAGACAATGTTTTACATTATAATTGTTTAAAGGAAAATTTTCAGGAAACTTTTGCATCTTATTAGGCCTAATTAATTTCATTTTTTCCCCAAACGTCATTTACTCAATTAATGTTTTCTATGGGCTGAATAAAGTTGTTAAGGAACTAGTTATTCCTTTTTTTTAGAATTTAATAACTCTAACAAGTTACTTTGATAACAAAGAAAATTCTAACATTCGTTTATCTTAATAACTGTTCAAATAAAGTTTTTGTTACATTTTATGGTTCTAAGACATATTATTTTATAAAATATCCCTGTAAGTTCTCTAATTTGTTTTAATTACTGAAAGTAACATACTTAAACTTTCTGACTAAAATATATATTGGCAAGTTATAGTTATGTTAAGTATTTGCCTAACATATTTTATCTATTTATTTAAATTTAAATACAATTTACTTTACATTTAAAGATTATTAATTTATATTTTAATTAAGATTTTATGTTAAGGTGTTAATTTACAAAATCATTATTTTTTGCTATAACTTATAAATCATTTAAAATGGGCTAACGGTAAAATGAGACAACTTTTTTTGTGTAAGTATAATTAACACCATGTCTATCCTATCTTGAATATAATAAAACAAGATTATTAAGCATTTAAAACTGGTAAAATTCATTAATCCTTTATAAAAGTATACATTGATTAATTGCTATAAATAATATATAGAGGTTCCAAATTGAATACCTTATTTATCGGGAAATTATTGTTTAGTGAAAAAAATTTAAGATTGTATTAAATTTAAACTATTATTTAATGCTTTAAATCTGATACTTATGATATATAGTGTTTTTAATAACGGAAAATTGTTCATGAAAAACTTTTAGTGTAACTAGAGGTCAGTTAGTGGAACTATATTGAGCTCCGTGTAAAAAATGTTGCTATAACTGTGGGTAAGTTCCTTTTTATTAGGAATAAACAATCAAACTGGTTCTTTTTTAAACTTTAAAAACTCTAAAGCCAAATACAAAAAAGTTAACCTTTTGGAGAATAAAGTAATAATATATTAATTACCTTGAGAAAAGCAGGCAGTTTGTCAAGCTCGTGTAACTGATCCTTCCATTTGACGTTGTCCGAAAGATCAACGTTGGTACCAAACAATATCTTTTTGAAGGGTGGACAATCTTTGATCTTTTTAGCTCTGGAATTTGATAAAACATGATCACATAAATAAAATCGAGCACTTATTTACAAGGTTTTGTCGTTCTTATAATAATATAATGCATATATGGATATAACGAAAGCTCACTCTTCTTCCTGTATGCTAGCGTCACCGTCTCCCGACTTAGCTGGTTGTGCGTGCGCTTTTTCTTCCTACACAATCAACCCCAAAAAACAAACTATTATACATTGGGTTAAAATTTTAATAAATTTTTCTATTTGATAAATCCCAAAACATCACAATTGACCAAATTCTTATTCTTAAAGGCCGATAAGTAATGAGAGCCATTATATCTCCAAAAAATTTTATAATTGCTATATAAACTAAACATAAGAGGTATCTTTATGTGTTATTCTTAAGACAGCTTATTCTGAAATCCTAAAAACTCCTTTTTGTAAGATATTACAAACCAAAACTAAGTTATTTGAACAAATATTACAAATCAAAAAGGCACAGCGCGTAAATATGTTTATATAAAAACCCCCATTTCAAATCAATTTTAATAGAAGTAAAAGTTCTAAAACCATTTTCTGTTAATCGGGTACGGAATCTTTTCCAAATGTTAATTTTCAAAAAACATGGCTTCTAAAACCTTG
The DNA here is from genome assembly GCA_964036665.1 of Gordius sp. MW1. Classification (NCBI taxonomy): domain Eukaryota; kingdom Metazoa; phylum Nematomorpha; class Gordioida; order Gordea; family Gordiidae; genus Gordius; species Gordius sp. MW1. The sequence goes on from OZ038526.1 coordinate 9,824,790, forward strand.
TATTTCAAGCTAAAGTAAACACATTTTACTAGACAGCTAAAAAAGTTATACGTTATTAGATTATTTCATTATAGATAACCTCAAGGGCGCGTTTGAAAGAGGTGCCCTGATACTTGGCGTAACGGATGAGTGGCATGTAATGCCGGGTGCTTGAACAACGCCACGTCTCTACCCTACCAGTTCTAACGTCGGCGTAATTGCGATCGAGAGGAAATCGGGCTTGGGAACGTACCTAGGAATGGAAATTAAAGCAACTTATACGATTAAAGTCGCTTCTATATGGGATAATGACGGAGGTTTGATGCTTTGACTAACAGCAATTTACGAAATGTAAAATTGACCACAGCTTATGCAATAAGCTTTAAAATTAGAAACTTGGATAACAAGCCATTTTCTCATTTTTAGACTAGGGCGAAGATTAATAGATTAAATTAAATTTGTATTTTCATTTAATAAATTGTAACGGGTTTTATAGACAAAAAGTGATATGCACTTCGATTCCGTATCCAATATAAAAACGTCAACAATCCAGATTTATTGAGCACAGAGATTTGACTCTATAGATTTAATTGTTGGTTTGTAAAATTTTAAAATTTTAAAATGAAAAAATCTTTATTTTATATAGAGGGGCTTTATAATTACATAATCTACACCTAAAAACCCTATATAACGACCAAATCTCGTCATATCCCTAGGATTAAATTAGTGAGGTAAGATAATGGATTGAACAAACTTTTCTATAAGGAAGCTACGAAAACCGAGTATAAAAAGTAAGTATATATTTATCCCTTCGCCCCCTTTAACTAAACCCACCTCTATTTCGTGATCGGGGTGCGTGAGAACGAGCGTTTTGGTACTGTACAGGCTGAGATCCAACTTGAGCGTTTGGCACAGGCCTCGCACGATGACAACCGGGTTGAGGTAGCAGAAGGTTTTAAGCTCCTGCGAATGAACCTGTTTCTTACCCGCGATGTTGATCAGGGGAGCCGGGAGGTGGTCGGAGCAGGGACCGGGCTCGGAGCCGCCCACCGTTGTCGTCATTTTGGATGTCGTATGGTAGGGGTGATTAGGTGGGTCGGGATGTGGCGGGGGCTGGGGTGGAGGACCGTTGCTGAGGGCCGCGTCGAAATTTTTGCTGGCTTCGTTCCCTAAAGGACAAGAAGTTATGTCGGTTGCGCATAAGGATGACCAAACAAAACCCAGCCATTTTTGCAACACTAAGGATGCCCAAACTAAAAAAAACACAAATTCGTGTAAAAACGGCTATAGTCGACCAAAAAATTTACAATTGGTCACTAATGAAGATTAAATAAAGTTGATAGATAAATGTAAAATAAATCCTTTATATTTTAAAAATTGTGATGAGAAAAACTTATGAAAGCTAGGAATTAAGGGTTAATAGAAAACACGACACACTCACTGCACATTTGTAGGATGTCGACGGAAGACAGGTGTAAGGCCGATTCCAAAAGTTCAACATTGGCGTCTCCCCTTTTGCAACGGGTGCCCGATAAATTAAGGACCATTTGGGGTGACGTTATATTACTGGACCTGAGGCCAGGATCCTCTTCGCAATATAGGTGACGATGACAAGTTGAGGCTGAAGATTTGATAGGATCCTCTCCCAACTCGGCTTTGCCCGTAGCAAAATTCGAGGTAAAAAAGTCTAGTATGACCGGGGGCTTGGTTTCGACCCTGAAGTCATCAACTGAATTGTGGGCTATTTGATGATTCGAAGGTGTGAGAGCTAAATGAAGTAAAAGGTTTATTCAAAATTTAAGTTTAAGAGATAAGTAGCAATTATCTTAGGCAAAATATTTATCAAAGTTGAATAAATTATGGGACATCAGCGTTTTTTTATCGTGATTGTTAGATTAACCGTATATGTTGCAGTAGGCATTGTAGAAACGAAATAAAAATGTTACATAAAATATATTTTAGCCAAATTGTCGGTGTTTTAATAGTTGAGCATCGCTAAAAATTAATCTAAAAGGCAGAGCCAAACAGACCCTTGTAAAATATCTTAATTTTCAAACGTTCAAGCTCTCTTATAAAATAGGAAAATTGATATCCTTAGCCAACCGTGACAATCGCCAACACAACTTATATGAAACGAAAGATGCGTTCAAACTCGCAAACATATCAAGCGAAAGGCTACTGTATTCAACACTTTTCAAACTTCGTCTCAACGGAAAAGCATAAATTTTAACCCTAAAACATATATCGTTTAACTTTCGGTACGTACCGGTGTTGGGGGCTGGCGGGCCCTGCGAGAGTGGATGGTTGGGTGTCGAGTGGCCGGATGAGTTGAGGAAGAGGGAGGGCGAGATGGAGAGGGAGCAGGGGGTAAGGCCGAGCAAAAGGTTGGAAGGAGAACCCGTGCCCGTGGCCAGGCTGGCAAAAAGGGTGTTCGCGTCGGCCCCATCCATCGCGAGCAATGATTCTAACTCTCGCTCCACCGCCGGATCCATAAAATCTTCATCGCCTTCCTACGCGCCACAATTTGAAACAATCAATAGATATGTTAATTGCAAAATTTAATTTCAAATCTTTTTTGGATTCCTGGCCTCTTATAAAAGAGGACGATGACGACATATTACTCATATAATGTTTTTTTAATGTTATTATTATTATTATATAATTGCACTATTTAATATTATGTTTGGATATATATCAATAAACTAACTTTATCTTTCAAAAAATATATATATACGTAAAATTGCCATGCAATTTATGGGTCGCTTTTGATTGTCCGTCAGTCCATGGGCGTAGCCAGCGTTGGGATTAGAGGGGGGAAATAATGATTGGGGGGGAGGGGGCAAAATGATCATTTTTTGAAATTTTAGCAATAATTTAATAAATTTCAACAAAAATTTGAATTCAGAGAAGGACAGTCGCCCCTCCCTGCCCACCTTGGCTACGCCCATGCGTCCGTCCGTCCTGTCCAACTTGTAATGTTTCAATAATTGCGTTAACTTATACGGATTTTTACTGGCTGTGGAGTTATGCTTCTTTAAAAGACTTTTATTTTTTGCTTTGGCATATAGACTAGCTAATGACCGCTTATTGGCCTTAATTTTTCGTTCTCCCCCAAGCCCAAATTACGTTTTTATTAATTTTTTATATTCATATATATTTATCATTTTTCAATTTTACAATTATTCTTGTAATACAAACCCAATATAAAGTTTTTCGATTGAATTAGCGGTTATGGATTATAACAGAATCCAGCGCATTTTCCGCGAAATCAAAATCTATATCTTCCTTGCTAAATAGATTGTCAAAAACTATCGTTTCAATTTATTCATTTTAATAAGTAACACGTAAATGAGTAATATTAATGAGATAAAAATCTTTTTTGGTCTTTTAAAGAAATGCGTCCGAGAAAATGCAAGAAATATCATTCAGACACGAACGACAACAGCCGAATTAATACAAAATGTTGCGCGTTATACATAAATTTGACTGCAAAATGCAAGATCAAAGGGGAAGAAAATAATTTGTTTACATTCTTTCAAGGTTGTTTATTTAATAATCCGGCAGGTATATTTTTACTTGCAAGCAATAAACATCTTTTTGCGTCATAAAAGCATAAACAAGAACAATCTTATTTAAAACGACCGCTCATCCAGTTAATATGAGCAAAAATGCCATTTTATGCCTCAAAATACTTATTTGCACTCATCTAATCACAGTCTGAAAGATGTCTCCCATTTGTAAAGTTAGAGACTCAATGAAAATAAATAAATATTATAGTTCTTAACTAATTAAAAATTTAACGACCACTTTTCAAAATTAAACCTTCAAACCTCGACTTTGCTTAGTTATTTAAAATGGAGGTTGTGAAAGAGCACAAGCACGTTAGAGAAGCACGTAATTATACCTCATCGTCGTCTCCAAAATCGCCCAAGGCTTCCGAAAGGCCATTTTGGGGAGCCTCTAAAATTTCCTGATTTGTCTTGTGATTAGAACGCTGCTGTGAGATGAGGGGAGAATCCGGAATGGGGCCGGCCCATGTAGTTGGGCTGGTAAACGTTGAGCAGTTGTTTAATTGGGCCTACAGAGATATTAATAGAGAGCGTGAGAAATGGTATAGCGATATAAGCAACCGAAGACCGCGCCCACGTGAGAGATTAACATGCAAACCAATTTATCAAAATAGCCTTTATGAAGCATTCCATGTCAGATCGAACATAAAAATGTCTTTTTCAGCCGACCCCCTTTAGTTTTGGTGCGAATTTAGAGACTATTAAGACTATTTAATTCTAAAAAGTAGTTTTAGCTCATTTGACCACTAATTTAGAGTTGTGGGCGTTCTAAGGTCGAAATTGGCCTTTTACGACACCGGTTCATGACGCTAATCAATTAAATTATTCACCATTCAATCAAATGACAGGTAAAATCTGTCTCCATGGAAAAATATTATTGGTGATCTGATAATGGCCGAAATTGTAAAAAGAAAACAATCATACTAAAATGGGAGTTGGGCAACCATAAAATTCAATACTAATTTCTATAAATTTTCGATAGAATCGTAAAACCTCCGTTATAAAAACGCGGCTTACTTGTTGTGTCTGGGCATTGATGCTACAGAGAGGGGCAAAGATGGTGGGGGTATTATTTTGGGCACAGCCATTCCTTGGCCCAAGCCCGGGCCCTGTTTGTGGTGCGAAATTGTTGGCTTTAAATGGAGGGCCGGCGCCGATACCGTTCCTTTTGTCGGAGGCGCCGTAGGCCCCGAGCCTAGCCCGAAGTTCGCGTTGCTGTTGCAGCAGGGGATATATATACTTGGCCATGAATGGAGGAATCTAGAAAAGCATGTATGGATATGCTTTCACGTGAGAGATAAGATCTTGTTTACGTATATAATCCTGATTTATAGTTTAATTTAGCTAATATGCATAGTGTTCTTTTCCACTAAAGTAGTTATACCTCCGACTTTTAATACGTTTTGAGTGTCGTTTTATATTTGCGCTTACTTTTTTCAATAAATGATAGTTTATAGATGCATATCTAATGATAATACAATTAGATATTGCGTACAACATTTATAAAGAAATGTTAATTATATACCTCTACCATTTCTTAAATAGGACATATCAGATAAAATAAAGTTTCAAGTAGATTGTTTAACCTTGGAATCGGCGTTTTGGCGAGATGTCAATTCCGCCGGTATGGGTAAATTCCATGCCTCTTCTATTGTGGGTAAAGGTGGTTTCGACCTAAATGTGAAAAGCAACAAACGTATAGCAACTTAATTGTTTATATGGAATTTTGATATCGTTGCTTATTAAAATAGATAAATAATGCCTTTGTGATGAAAGATTGCAATTACTTGTAGGAATAATAGGATTGACCGTCGCCCGAGAGTACGGCTTCTTTCAACTTTTTGATGCGAGGCAAGAGAGCAGGGTTAGGGTCTCCAGCTTATTTTACAAAAAATGCACATAAAAATTTAATTCAAGTCAAAATATTTTGAGTTAATGTCACGGTATATTTCTTAAAAATGGGAGTGTCCTTTTATATGGTTTTCGTGGCAGTAGCTTAAGCCATTATTGAATAATGGTCATTGCATGACAAATCAAAACGTTTTCGACGCAGCATCCCAGATTTGGATAATTTATGTGAGGGTATAGGCCTAATATATTAGAGTAACTTCTAAACTTTTATGTTATGGATGTTCAGAGGGCTAAATTCAAGATCCAGCGCGTTTTAATGATTTTACTATTTTTGTCATTTTTGATTCTTGAATTTTGGTGTATTTTGTCACAGAAAATTCTCCATCAAAATTTTTAACAAAAAATCTCCAACCTTTGCGGCTAATTTTTAGTGGTCAATTTATTATAAAACCAAAAAAACCCATTTCATCCCCATATGAAATCACTACTTTCACAAGGTGCACTTATATGTGAATTATTATCACATTTCAATTGTCAAAAGT